>JAOXJK010000017.1:99838-110348 GCA_025774025.1 Xenus cinereus | reverse complement strand
GGAGGTGGTGGAGTCTCCTTCTCTGGAGACATTCAAAACCCACCTGGACACGTTCCTGTGGGACCTGCTCTGGGTGGGACCTGCTCTGTCCGGGGGTCGGACTGGGTGATCTCCAGAGGTCCCTTCCAACCCCATGTGATTCTGTGTCCCCAGGACCCGACCCATCGCCTGTTTTACCCGAAGCTCTGCTCGGCACCTCCTCCCCAGCCCGGCTGCGCGTTGCCCAACGCAGGGTGGGAGTTGCCACTCTCGTATCATACATCAGCAAATAAAAAAGGCATCAAGCACTCCTGTGCCCAAGTCAGCAACTCGCCCACCTATGTGCTGGGTCAGCCGGTCCCGTGGCTGCTGGCAGGCTCAACAGCGTGGCCCGAAACCCTCCACAGCATCCCAAATTCCATCACTGGCAGAGGAGTAATGGGTGGGTTGGAAAAGGAGATTTGGGAGAGAAATGTAGGAGATGGGAGGAATGCTTTAATCCCTGCTTGTGCACTGTTCTGGTTTGAGAAGCCCACAAGAATTTATTGTTGTTTAGACACTTATTTTATCACCAAATGAGCCCTCCCCTCCTGGGAAGGGGAATCAGAGAAAAACAAGGAAACCCAAAGGGTGAAATATAAACAGATTTAATAGGATAAGGCTAAATAATTAACATTAGTAACACTAAAGAAACAATATCGATCTCAATACCAATATAAAATACCCAAGGACCATCCCCAGCCCATCCCATCAGCAGAAGCTGGTCCCTTCCCGCAAGGACAGTCAATGTGGGACCCTGCGAGCGCTGGGGCTTCGGGAGGAAGGGAAGGGCTCAGGGCTCCGGCACCGGGGCAAGGAATTCTCAGGGTGGCAGCCACCACGGGAGAGAGAGAGAGAGAGAGAACTCCTCAGCAAAGTTTCTAATTTCTATGGAATGTGCCGTTCATGGTATGGAATAACCCTGTTGGCGGCTTGGGGAAAGAGCCCAGGTCTTGCTCCTCCTTGTCCTCGCACCTTGAAAACACTGAGACCTTGAAACCTGCACCCCAGAGCTGGTGATAAAGTAAATATTTTCACCAATTGAGGCACTAGAGTCTTCTAAAAGTGCAGTTTTCCCAGGCATTAGAAGTGAAATGAGTCCTGTGTCGCTCAGACAGGGACAGCCCCGAGGGTCCCTGCTGCTGTTGCTTTGGGGGAGCCGTTGGCAGAGGGACACCAGGTAGCGCCACACGGGGCTCTCCGGTGTCACCTGCATGAGGCTGGAGTTGAAGCCAGAAGAAACGAGGTTTTTAGACAGGATCTGAGGAAACAGAGCAGGTTTCCTTTTCAATCGCATCTCCAAACCTGCCAGCGCCTAGACGTGCTGCCGTGGGTGCCGTGTCAGCTGCGGCCCCGCTGCGGGGTGCCGGGGGCTGTGCGGATGCGGGGAGTGGAGGCAGCTGTGTCTCCCCCGCCACGCACCCCGGTGGGGTCGGTGATGTCCTGCCTTGGTTCGTAGGTGGATGCTAAGGGTGTGCTTGGAGCAGATGCTGTGGGCTGGGGCAGCAGCGGGAGATCCACAGCTACTGAGTGAGAGCAAACGGTGATTTTCAGCATCTTACAAGCAGGTTAAGCGTCCCACTGCCAGACCGGGAGTTCCTGCCGCAGCCCAGGGAGCCCAAAACATATCCAAACCAAGCACAGTGCCATTTCGCCCTGGAAAGCAGGAAAAACCTTCATTTTTTCATGTTCTGTGAGGCCCGCAGCTGAGCCGGGGGGGTCCAGGCTGTGCACAGCTCTGGACCAGCCCTAATGAGCTCAGAGTGTTGTGGTTGCAGGACAGGCAGGTGGAAGGAGGTATGGTTTTGGGATGGGAAGTGTGTGGATGGAGCTGGGAGGACTCAGATCAGCACAAAGCCAGGGGAGAGGTTGCTGGGCTGTCCCTGAGGCCGTGGGTCCTGCCTACAGCGGCTCCATGTGCTGCCCTCGTGCTCATGCAGCCTTTGTTTTGCTTAGGTAATTACGGAGCCACGGGGATGCAATTAGTCCTGGACGGGAATGCTGTGTCCCTGTTTTCACCAAGTTCTTCCCCATGATGGACTTCATGGTCATTATGGTTGGACTCGATGATCTGAAAAGACCCTTCCAACCTAGACAATTCTGTGATCGCTGGGGTCCCCACTGCCCTCACGATGCCGGCAGCAGTCCGGTGGCCGCTGCTCACCACCACGGACGCACCAGGGATGTCTCTGTTCCCAGGGCTGGGGCTGGGACTGCCCGGTGCCAGGAGGAAGCTGGCTGCAGCCCAGGTTCCCAGCTTGGCTCGGTGAAGCGGGGCGGGCCGGGGAGCACGTCAGAGGACGCTCTGCTGCGGGGAGCGGTGCTCTTGCTCTGACCGAAACCGCAGTCACTCCTCACCTGCCGCAGCCACCGCCTTCCCGGCCTCTTGCTCTTCCCCGCGTCCCCGCGGGCAGAGACGCCACAGGCGGCAGCGTGGGAAGGGACCGCGGCCGTCCTGAGCTCGGGTGGGCAGGAGGTGGCAGCTGGGGGTCTCCGAGATGCCCCTGAATGGGGGCTGTAGGCCAGAGTAGGGCTCTCCATGCCTCCATGTCTCTCCAGGGAATATGCCCATCCTCATGGCTCCTGCCATTTTGGGGGGCATCCCCAATTTGCAGGCTGTTCCCAGCCCTGGGGACATGCCCAGCCTTCTTCTTGTGTTTTGCAGCTCTCTCTGTCTCGCTGCACGACTTCGGTGTGATGGGTGGGAAAAGCGTGTCCAGCTGCTCAGCAAAGGCCTCAGTGGGGAACTGCCACCGATGCCCACCCTCTTTCCCCCCTCCCAGGCAGACCGAGACCTTCTGCACCAGGACAGGTTGGGGGTGACCTGCTGGAGAGCAGCTCTGCAGAGAGGGACCCGGGAGTCCTGGTGGACAACAAGTTGCCCATGGGCCAGCAATGTGTGCCTAAGAAGGCCAATGGTCTCCTGGGGTGGAGGGAGGTCATCCTCCCCCTCTGCTCTGCCCTGGGGAGGCCACAGCTGGAGACTGGGACCAGTTCTGGCTCGTCCCAGTTCAAGAAGGACTGGGAACTGCTGGAGAGAGTCCAGAGGAGGCTGCAAGAATGATGAGGGACTGGAGCATCCCTCTGCTGAGGAAAGGCTGAGGGACCTGGGGCTGTTCAGCTGGTGAAGAGAAGGCTGAGGGGGGGTCTCATTGATGCTGAGCAATAGCTAAAGGGTGTGGGGCAAGAGGATGGGGCCAGAATCTTCCCAGTGGCGCCCAGTGACAGGACAAAGGGCAACGGGCACAAACTGGGACACGGGAAGTTCCATCTGAACATGAGGAGGAACTTCTCTGCTGTGAGGGTGGCAGAGCCCTGGAAGAGGCTGCCCAGAGAGGGTGTGGGGTCTCCTGCTCTGGAGACATTCCAACTCCCCCTGGACACGACCTTATGGGACCTGCTCTGGGTGACCCTGCTCTAGGCAGAGGCTGGTGGAGATGATCTCCAGAGGTCCCTGCCAGTCCATGACTCTGTGGTTCTACTCGCTCTTCTCCACCCCGAGCACCGGAGCCGAGCTGTGGGCAGCCTCCCCGCTTGCTGTGAGCTGGGGAGGATGAGCCCAGGCAGCCTCGAGCACCGTTGTCTCCTTCCCCAGCAGTCTGAGGGTTGCACAACGTGTGGGGGAGAAGGGGAGAAGTGCATTCATCTCCACCGATCAAAATAGCACGTTTCTTTCACAACCGGCAGCGGGTTCTGCATATGTCCCCCTGCCCGGCTGCAGCAGAGCCCCCGCCTCGCTGGCAATGGGCTGCAAGGGAGGAGAGACCCAAGAAAGGGAAGCGGTGCCTTGCTTTCCAAGCTAAAAATACTGGCTGTGCGTCCAAAATAATCTCTGTTGAATGATCTCGATTGACCCCAGGCTGCCGGCTGGTTCCATTCCCCAATAACTTCAGACTGAGCTCTGGTCATCTGGATGGAGAAAGGTCTCGGTGCTGTTGGAGGTGGGTTTTGGTCCTGAATGGGGTTGTCACAGGAGAAGCCAAGCTGTTGCTGCTGCTTCCTTTTCAAAATGTGAACATGAAAACATTCACAAATTTCAAAGCTGAATACAAAGACCAGAAAAATGCTGGTTTTCCAGCCCACCCCAAATCTGACCTTTTATTTGAGCTGTAAGAGAAAACCACCAGCTTCCTCCAGGATGCCCCGGGGTAGATTCCCATGGGTCATACTGGAATGGAGAGCAATCAGTGGGAATGAAGGGGCTGGTTGTGCTCAGGAGGACCCAGTGTGCTCTTCCGAATGTGTCTGAGCCTTTTTGAAGGATGAATTTAGGGGAATTCAGAGCACTGAACAGGGGAAAGAGCTAGATGGGGAGGATGAAACGCTTTTTCCTGCCGCTGCCCAATATAAACCATAGAGAACGGTCTCCACCAGTTGCACCTTTGGTTGGCTCCACTGAGTAATATGCAAATTTATGTAGAGTGGGACCTCCTGGGACTTATGTTGTGAGGTTATTGACTGTTCTCAGAATGAGCTGTTAGTCATAGAAATGTTGCTATGGCAATTTTGGTGTTGTTGGGGCTCTAGGAGCACGTCGGTGTCCCACATCACGAGGCTGCCTGAGGCAAGGACAGGGTGGGCTCGATGTTCAGACCCCTTGGCCGGGCAGGCAATGCCCTCTTGGCCCCAGGGTGTCTGTGAGTCCACCTGGTCAAGCAGGAGTCAAAGGAGCTTGCCCACCCCATATTGCCTGTGCATCTAAAGAAGCTTTGCACCTCGTTGTGTCCCTCTTGTCACTGCTTTGCTTTGCGGCGTGGTCCTCCTGTGGTCCCGAAGCACAGCTCGGGCTGGTGCATGTGTGGACCCCCTTCCTGGCATCTTCCCCAGCCTGGGAAACGACCAGTGTGTTTGCAGCTCACGAAATCAAGGATGTTAATGGTCCTTCCCCCACTGGTCAGCTTCCTCTGCTGACTCCGACACTGAGGTTTCCCTATTATCTCCCCCGGCTTCGGTTTGGGATTCATTTGCAACCATTTCAAATGACTAGCACTTCTGTTCTGGTGCTATTTTCAAATCAGAGAGGCATTAAGTGTAACCTCCATAATGATGAGTTACTAAAAAGCCTTTGTCACCTCCTTCTGTCCTTGCTATGGACTGAACTGCTATCAGGTACTGTTTGAGGGTCGTGCATCTCCTCCAAGGAGCTTTTGCTAAGCATTTCCATGATGAAACCTGCAATACTGTGTTCAATTTTGGGCCCCGCACTACAGGAAAGACATTAAGGGGCTGGATCAAGTCCAGAGAAGGGCAACGGAGCTGGTGAGGGGTCTGGAGCACAAGTCTTGTGAGGAGCAGCTGAGGGAGCTGGGGGTGTTCAGCCTGGAGAAAAGGAGGCTGAGGGGAGACCTTCTCGCTCTTACACTACCTAAAAGGAAGTTGTAGCAAGGTGGGGGTCAGTCTCTTCTCCCAAGGAACAAGCAATAGAACAAGAGGAAACGGCCTCAGGTTGCACCAGAGGAGGTTCAGGTTGGATATTAGGAAGAATACTTCGTCGAAAGGGTATCAAGCATTGGAACAGGCTACCCGGGGAAATGGTGGACTTGCCATCCCTGGAGATACCTAAGATGTGTAGACGTGGTGCTGAGGGACATGGTTTAGTGGTGGTTTTGGCAGTGTTAGGTTGATGGTTGGACTCAATGATCTTAAAGGAACCTTCCAACCTAGAGGATTCTTAGTCAGGATTCATATCATCATTCCAAGGCTTCTACGGAGGACAACAGCCAGAGTGTGATGGGGAAGTGCTAAGAGACATGAGGAGGTGAACCCTCTGCCTCAGGGCATCAGAAACATCAGAGTCAGGGGCAGCAGCAAGCAAGTCAAGGTGTGGGCTAGCGCAGCAATTAACAGGAACCGCTGTCTGGCCAGTGACGTGGGGGGTTGGCCTGCACAGCCCAGTGGTCTCTGTGAGTCCGATACTTTCAGAGGAGCAGGCTACCTCTTCATTGCTCTCCTCTGGGTTTATAAGCCCTCAACAGAGACCAACAGCCTCACATAACCCAGCCCGGCAGTCCCCACCATCTCCTGTTTTACTTGATCGTATTTCTGGACTTTTAGCTCTCCTTATTTCATAGGTGGGAGAATCAGGGATCAGCCAGATGGTGGTTGAAATCTTCCTCTGAAAGGTTCTGCTCTCGTGTGGATGGAGCAGGAGGTAGTTAATTTGGTTTGTTCAGACGCTTTCTGATCTTTCCTGCAGCTGTAACTATTGGTTACAAACCCATAGTTTTTATGGCAATTAATTCTCTAGCTCAGGCAAATATGACCACTTACAAGCACTCCTGCCAAACCCCTCCCACACACATAAGAGAATCACAATTTTCAGGTCCAATGTCTTGGGATCTCCATGGTCCAGAAACAATGTTAAACTGGGAATATCCCCTCTCTGGCAGTACACAGTCCTTGTATTTAATCCAGATAATTTGTGAGATAGCATATATTAAACCTGGCACTGGCTTTTATTAGTCCCCAGTGAAATTCTAGGAAGGGATTCCACATTTCAAGGCAAAAAAGAAGCCCTTCTACTGCCAGCAATTAACAAACGATGGATGTTTGAACCTTGATATGCCAGAGGCCGGCTCTTATTAGATGAGTTTCCAGGAAGGATGCAGAAGAGGCAGCCATGTAGCCCGTCACGTGCCCCGTGATTTATGACATGAATTCAACTCCCCAAATGACGCTTTGGATCCCTCCCAGGGAGAAGTGCTCCGTATGATAATGTTCCAGAGGCTTTTGCAGGTCCAGCCCGAGTCCTCCACTGAGCCTCGCTCCAATCGCTCTCTTTGTAGAATTACTAATAGCCCACAAATCACACATCACATTGCCTCGCTCACACGCTGGTGAGCCCTAAGGACATATTTTGTCTAGCACGCTCACTGCGCACTGAGCATCCTTCGCAGCCATTCCACACTAGTGATTTTTACATCTCAAAATACTGCTAGGAGCACAATTTCCCACTCAGGCTCCAGATGGGACCCAGGAGATGCCGAATGCGAGTGGCTGCTTAAAACAGTCACACGTGGTCCGGAGGAATTCAGACCAGGAAATCCCTGCTTGCCTCCCGTGGCCAGCTATTTCAGCTACTACAAGAAAGGTGTTTGGACATGAGCTGCGACTTCCACTTGCAAATATTGCAACATTTGCATCTCGCTTGTTCTACTGCAGAGTCAGACGAGACCTAAGACTCGGAAATAAGCAGAGGGCCTGAAAACGAAAAGCCTCTGCCTCCCCCTGTCAAGCAGGCACATATGCCGGTCCCTCTGCTAGCCGAGGGAGGAGAGAGAACGTCATTTTTTGCTGGGCAGCAGGAACACGCTGGTGAATTAACCATGCCCTTAATTCTATAGGGAACGGTAGGTAATTTATGCCCTAAGGAGCAGGGGGTTGCTGCACGCAGGGAGGAGAGGGAGCAGGGCTGTGCATTCAGGTCACATTCAATGGGGGCTGTCAGATCTCTTCCATCTGAACCGCTTCATCACACCATTATTATTTCCCAAGGCCCGTTTGTGCCTGGGGGATTTACGAGTGGAAAGAGAAGAGGTCCGAGCCCTGCGGTGCTCGCCCCGCGGCAGCAGGACCAGCGAAGCCCAGAACTCTCTCCATCGGGCAGGGTTGCAGGGGGGCTGCTCAGATCCTTGGCCTCGGGGGCTGCAGGGCAGGTGGGATTCAAGGAGGACCTTGGGGAGCGAGGGAGGTCACTCTGCACAGATGCAGAGAGGCCGATCCAGGCGCAAAGCCAGCGAGGCAGAGGACAGCTGTTGGGAAAATCTGGGCAGCAACAGGAGATGAAGGGAATAGCGGTGAAGGGGGGGGGGGGGATGAGGTTTGAAGGTCACGATTCAAGAGTTCCCTGGTCTCACGGGGCCTCAGAGAAGCTGAGCCTTGCATTCACCCGTGTCGAGGCACCAGCACTCGAGCACTGCGGCCACAGCCCGGGTGCTAAGAGAGGGAGCAGCCCCCTGCCCTGGGCAGCCCCCAGCGAGGGGCTGGCTCCCTGCAGAGGCCCTGAGAGAGTCCAGAGCCCATCTGGGGGCAGCTGCCCGCGTGGCTAAAGCCAGGAGGAGGCCATAGATGTGCATGCAGGGCAGGAGGGACCTCTCTTCCCTGGCAGCCCACACTCCCCCCACCTCAGGCTGGAGCAATTCCACTGCAGTGTGTGCAGGGAGAAGCAGGAGAGCCGGCAGTGCTCAGCCACACCTCAGGGGCAGGATGTGGCCTTCCAGAAACCCCTTTAGATATCACCTCTGGGCAGTCATCTGAGAGGGACCGCTGCTGTTGGGGCTGTATTTCCCATGGGTGACTGCCCTTGGCAGCCCAGGGGCACCAACACAGTTACCTGGGGGCAGCCAAGCCCCAAACATCTAGAGGTACCACCCTTCCCCAATTGCTGTCATCTGCTGGGGCAGAGGTAGGAATTGCAAAACATGATAATTTTCCAAAAGTTCCCACCGAAAGCAAAGCTGCAATTAAGGGGAGGAGGTTCGTTATCTTGCTTCCTAGGGCTGAGCTTTGCCCTGCGCCATTTCCCCAAGGGCTGCTCCCAGGGCTGGCACCCGGGAGCCGAGTGGGGAGACTCCGAATGGAAAATTCAAGATATTCTCTACAGAACTGAAATCCTGAAGCTTTGCAAGAGCTTCCCATCCTCCACAGAGGCGGCACAGGGGCCAGCCCACAGAGGTCGGGAAGTACGAACCTCCCCCACACAAAATAAATGCGCTGCAGACGTCCCAGGCCGACGGCAATTGGATTGTGCCCACATATAAAGCCATTTCCATTTTAACGAGCAACGGGACTCAAACAGGAGCCTTCAGAGGTGACAAATACCAAGCCTAATGCACAGAGCTGGTCTCAGCAGGAGGCTGGTGTGCCCCATGGGTCACGCGCTGAGGGATGTGCAAGACAGGGTGACTATTTGTGACACGGGGCTAACGCATGAGAAACGAAGTCCTAACTTAACTCCTTTATTTCTGCAACTCTCCCCGATTGGAGCAGAGCGAGAAGTCAATCTGCCTTTTAATATCTTTTGCTTCATACCTTCCGAGGTAACACTCGAAAGCAAGGAAATGGCTCTGGAGATAAGGGAAAGTTACATCCCTTTAAAAGCTGCCGGGGGGAAGAGGTCAAGCGAGGAGATGCCCAACGGAAGCATCTGAACAAGGTGGACGCACCGGGCTGCTCGTAGCCCAGCTCCATCCGCTTTGATTTTTATTTTTTTTTTTTTTAAAGGGTGTTAAACCACAGAGGAGGCTGTGCTTTTACAGCTGTGAAAGCAGCTGCTCTGCGGCAGGACGCCACGGCGCCGGGCGCTAGCTGGGAAGACACAGGTACTGGCTCGGGGACACCCAGGAGGGGTGCGATGCTGCCGCAGCAGTGGGGTCGGCTGCGGGATGCCGTGTTTAGGTTTGCACTGAGCTAACGAATTAATTTCACGGGAAGGAGCCGGCGCGGCACCCACGGCGAGCCCACGCTCAGCGCCGCTCACCCCGACAGCCACCGACGCGCTCGTCTCCTTCGCACCAGGCTGCCCTGCCCTTCGCACTGACGCCAGGTTTCCCAAGGCTGGGGCTGCCTCCTGCACCGACACACGGCCGCCAAAACCATCACCTCCTAAAGCACCTGAGATGACACGGCTCCTCCGCAGCAACCCGTGGGCACTTCGGAGGGCGAGGCGGGACGGGAATCCACCGGGACAGGCGCCGGTGCCCGAGGTGAGGGACAAGAGGAGCTCTGTGGCTGCTGCAGGAGCGGAGAGGTGCTGGCACCCTTCCTCCGTGCTGCTCCGAGCCCCCCCGGATGCCTGCGTGTCCCTCGGCTTTCACCTGGCTGTGCCCAGGGAAGCCACCTCACGGACCACCCATCAAATAAATAATGCACGGCACATCCCTTCCCGCACCAAAGCCTGGCTCCAGCTGGCCCACAAGACGTAGGGGTTTATCCTACATCTCAACACCAAATCCATGCTTTGGCTTTCCCATCCCTTCCCTTCTGAAGGCGGGAGGTACCACACTGCTGCCAGAGCCTGGTCCCCTTCTCACAGCTCCCTGTGCTCACCTCGTTTTGCCTTTGTGAGTTCTTTATGTGGTGGCCAGAGGCAAGGGTGTTTGGGACCATCAGAGGGCTGCAGAGCGCTGAGGGAGAGCTGCATCCCCCAGGGCTCCCACGGGCTGGGATGGGGAGAGGGAGCAAAAGAAAATGGAGGCTGGAAACTTCTAGAGGCTGAAGAATTTCATGGCAAGAGGCGAGTCTCCCTTCCCTTTAACTGGGCTGGACAAAATAACTCTCTTTGCATGTTTTGATCACCCACTGCAAGAGAGACTGTTGGCTGGCACCATTAGGGCAGGGGGAGGCACACACCGCCCAAGAGCGTGCCTTCATGACGGGGAGCAACACCCACGCCATAGAATCATAGAATGGTCAGAGTTGGAAGGGATCTTAAAGATCATCCAGTTCCAACCCCCTGCCCTGGGCAGGGACACCTCCCACCAGACCAGGTTGC
>JAOXJK010000017.1:79677-95777 GCA_025774025.1 Xenus cinereus | reverse complement strand
AGCGCCAGGGAACAACGTCATTGCCAACCTGCTCTCCGGGAGGCTCCGGAACGCCCAGCCCCACATCTACGGGGACGATGAAGAGCTGGATCCTCCTCGTCGGGGCAGGAATAGCCCTGGGCTGCGCGTCTGGCAGTGAGTAATGGAGCCTTGCTTTGGCAGAGGGGCTAAACCCGCCGGTGCCCCCGATGGTAAGGGGCCAGCGCCGGGATGAAAGCGGAGGGTGCTGAGGGCGATGGCATCAGCCGGGAGCTGGGCTGTACTGGGGAAGCTGGTTCCTCGCCAGTTTGGATCCAGCAGAGCTTTGGAGGGGAAAGGCTGAGGGATGTTCTCATGCTGGAGGGCTTCCTCCAGCCCCGGGGGGCTCAGCTGGTGGTGAGGGTGGTTTATCCTTCTCTTGGATGGGTTGAGGCTTCTCCTGCGTCTTTAGCCTTGCCCACCACTTGCTGCCTGGTGCATCTTGCTGTGCTCTGGTTGTGCGAGCCCACCTTCCTCTGGCTCCTCCAGCCTCCCACACTGTGGGAGGACAAAGGGAAACATTTTTCTCATACCTTACCCCCAGTTCCTCTGTGGGCAGAGGGGCCAGTCAGATGTCATGAGAAACGTGAACTTGGGTGTTTTGCCCTTCAGGACTCTGCGGTTGTTACAAGAGGAGACAGGCCAGGGGAGATGATAAAGAATAGCGCTGTCTTTAAGGCAGATGCTGTGACAAGGAGTGGCTTGTGGGCACCAGGGTTTGGCTCAGGGCTGACCGGGATCCTGCACGTGACTAAGGTGCCCTCTTTGCCATCGTCTTGCACCAAATGTGAACCGTGGTCTATTTGCAAGATGGGAGTTCTGTCCCTCCTGAGGCTGCCAATGGGCTGGAGCTGGTGTTTCAGAGACAGATGAGTCCCCGTGGGATTAATGGTGAGGAGTTTTGTGGGGCCGGTGCCAGAAGAGAAGCTCCCAAATCCAGCAGGAGGATTTGCTGTGATCTCGACTTCTTTAATGTGAGCGCCAAGTTCTTCTTGCTTGAAGGCGTAACTGGGTTCGCTGTGGCTGGGAAGGTGGGTGGCTTCCCTGGCTCGTGTCATTGTCTCTCCTTGGCACACGCGTGGGACCAGAGCTACCAGAGCATCACCCCGATGGACCTGTCTGAGCTGAGACACCTTCACCATGTAATCACTTGTCTTATCCTGGGCTGGGCAGGACAGCCGTGGGAGATTTTTGCCTGATCATCTCACAGACAGCTTGCACCCACGGTTATGTGTGGTTTCAGGGGCCAGGAGCATGTAAATAAATGTCTGGGGAGCTCAGGTCATCAATAGCTCTTTTGTTGCAGGTTAATTTGTCCTTCAAACGGGCCCTTTTAGAGTCAGGGTTGGTCTTTGGTCTGTGTTTGCACAGTGCCGTGAGTTTTTGAGTCAGGCCAGGGACTGAGGCTCTGAGAGGAGCCGTAATTTTGTGTCTGTGCACTAAACGGGGCCGAGATCCGCCGGGAGGGCTCCGTCACGTCTCGGACGTTTCCCCACACCTTGGCGAATGGAGCTGCTCAGGAAATGGCCCCGCACTTTCTCGGTCGAGGCTCTTCTTGGCGGAAACGAAAAGGAGTTTGTTCTCGTCCAAAAAAACTGTGTTCGGGGGAGGGATGGATCTGGCTGAAGGGCTGAAAATGAGAAATATTTGTCTGGCTTTTGTGCAGCCAGAAAATATCCGCTGGCTGGACCGGCCAGAACATCGAGTGAGTATTTGAGCGTTGCTGGCCATGTCCTTCTGTGTTGGCCACCATCCTTTGGATGGTGGAGAAGCCTCGGCAGCCCACAGCTGAGCCCCTTGGGCAACGGTGCAATGCGGAGCCTCCTCTGCAAAGCTCCCGTCCTCGCCTGAGTCACTGCACACCCCGGTATCGGGGCTTTGCTGGGACATGCTCCAGCAGCACGTGCCCCAGGACCAGGAACGTCTCAGCGGTGACTGATGTGTGGGCAGTTTCTGCCTTGCACAATAGCTCTGGGATTGCTGCTGGAAAACGAGCCTGGATGCGTGATTCAGGCTCATTTATCCTGGCTGCGGCTGCAGGAGTCAGAGGGATCCATCCCGGGGACAGGGATCTCGGCTGCCAGCACCATCAGAGCTCCAGACCCAGCTCCTGTGCTGAGTCGACTGGGGAGACTGGGGGTGTCTGGACACCGTGAGCATCGCTCACCACCCAAACCATGGGATGGTCCTTCCCTCTGCAGCTCCTCCCAGGAGCAAAAATGGACTAAAGTAGCACCAAGGGCTGGTGGCCTCCAGGAGCATCTCGAGCAACCCCTTCCCACTAACACCCCTCTTGCTATAAAGTGGGTTTGCAGAAAAGGACCCGGTGGACAGAAGCCAAATGGGTGTCAGCAGTGTCCCCTCGCAGCACGGTCCACCAGCCTGGACTGGGTTGGCTGGTGGGGCAAAGAGGTTCTCCCCCTCTCATCAGCACCTGTGGGACCTTGGTGATGGGGTTCCAAAAAGCACAAGTAATTTGGGGGAAATGCCAGACAGCAGAGCGAGCAATGCGGTCGTAGGGACAAGCCATCAAGCGTGACCAACGCTTGGATGTCACTCTGGTCACTGCTCTGTCAGGAGTTGCCCCGAGGGTGTGTTTCACCTGCTGGAGATCAAGGCAGGTGACCCAGAGGTGTTTAAGGTGCTGTGTGATTACGGCGTTGCAAGAGAAAGCAACACCCTTTCCTCCAGGGATCCCTTTACAGGCAGCCGGGTTGGGACACGGCTTCTCAGCACGTCCCTGGAGATGATCACCTTCCTGGCTGGAGCAAAGGGATGCCCAGAAAGCCATGCCCGAGCTGTCTGCTGTCCCATTACAGAATCACAGAATGGTATGGGATTGGAAGGGACCTCTGGAGATCATCTAGTCCAACCTGAGCAGGATGCACAGGAACGTGTCCAGGCGGGTTTTGAATATCTCCAGAGACAGAGACTCTACCACCACCCTGGTCAGCCTCTTCCAGGGCTCTGCCACCCTCACAGGAAAGTAGTTTCTCCTCATGTTTAGATGGAACTTCCTATTTACAATTTTGTGCCCATTTCCTCTTCTCCCGTCACTGGGCACCGCTGAAAAAAGACTGGCCCCATCCTCCTGACACCCACCCTTTAAGTATTTGTAGGCGTTGATCAGATCCTCCCTCAGTCCCAAGTCCCTCAGCCTCTCCTCTTAGAGATGCTCCAGCCCCCTCATCATCTCTGTAGCCCTCTGCTGTCCCCTCTCCAGCAGTCCCCTGTCCTTCTGGAACTGGGGAGCCCAGAACTGGACACCCCATTGCTCCCATCAGCAGCTGAGGATAAGGCACCTTCCCTAAACATGCAATCTCTGGTCTGTCTCTTAGACAAACCCCACGTCCTTGTCCCCTACAGCCCCTCTTTACTTGATGGCAAGTGTCCACCATCCTCCTGAGATGTGGCACTTGCTCTACTCTGACCACAGCTTGAGCTGCTGCGTTATTTTTAGCTTTGCCACCATGTGTAATAAAGCACATGCTCAACGACACATTTAACATCTAAATAGCTGGGGAAGGAGCTCCCAGTTTTCCCAGCATTGCAGAAAGAGTGACAGACGGGTCACAAACAAAGACGTCTGGAATGTGGCACCACTCCTCCGGCCCGGGGATGGTAGGACCTGGGGCACTCCTGCTAAGCCTGGCATTAAAGAGGTGAATCAGAAGGGGCAATTAATGGCCGAGAATGTGTTTCCTGGTGTGAAGTGGCCCTGACGTGGTGGTGGACATCCACGGCCAAGGAGGAGTGACCCATGGAGATGGGTACTGAGGATTCAGCCAGTCAAAATGCTACCCCTGAATGCTGACAAAGGACCCCAAATAGCACTGGGGCAGGAGCCTGGTCCTTCAGGACCTTCCCAGGAGGGGAGCGTGGGCAGGAGGAAGGATGCTCCTCGGTCATGGGTGGCTGAGGTAAGGTGGTGGGTCCGTCCTGAGGACCACTCTGCTGTTTCTCTCTCCCCAAGGCCTGTACACGTCCCCTGACTCCTGCAAGGGACGCTGCCAGGAGCCCTACAGCCCGGAGGATGAGTGTCACTGCAACGCCGAGTGTGAGCGGTACCGCAACTGCTGCGAGGATTACTACAGGCTCTGCCGAGAGGGTGAGCATCCGTCCCCGCTGCCGGGGATTCGGGGGGCGGGGGGCTGCTCACCCCCAGAACCCGGCTGGGGGGTGCAAAGGGATTGGTTTCAAGCCTGTGTCAATATGTGTGTGTCATGGTTTGAGGAACCCACAACAATTTATTGTCATTTAAACAATTATTCTCTCACGCGATGACACCTCCTCACCCGGGAAGGGGAATTGGGGAAAAACAAGGAAACACAAGGGCTGAAATACAAATAGATTTAATAGAATAAGACCATGTAATTAACATTAATAATGCTAAAGAACCACTATCGATCCCAACACCAACACAAGGACCATCCCCAGCCCATTCCATCAGCAGAAGCTGGTCCCCCCCACAGGGCCAGCCAATGTGGGACCCTGCGAGCGCTGGGGCTTCAGGAGGAAGGGAAGGGCTCAGGGCTCCAGCACCGGGGCAAGGAGTTCTCAGGGTGAGAGACACAGGAGAGAGACACAGAGAGAGAGAGAACTCCTCAGCAAAGTTTCTAATTTCCATGGAAAGTGCTGTTCATGGTATGGAATAACCCTGTTGGCAGCTTGGGGTGAGTGCCCGGGTCTTGCTCCTCCTTGTCCTTGCACCCCAAAACACTGAGACCTTGAAACCCGCACCCCAGAGCTGGTGATAAAGTAAATATTGTCACCAATTCAGCGACCAGAGTCTTCTAAAAGTGCAGCTTTCCTGGGCATTGAAAGAGAAATGAGTCCTGTGTCTCTCAGAGCAGACACCATCCCAGGCTGGGGCTCCCCTGGGGGTCTGGGCACCGCAGCCCTCTTTTGGGGACAATTCTCACGTTTTTTTCCCCTTGCAGGCAGTGCTGCTCAGGGAAGGAGCTGGTGGACTGGCTGCTGAGCGCAGGGCTGGCCGTGCAGACGCGCAGCCAGGCCATCGGCGTCTGCCAGGTGCTGGTGGACGGAGGGGTCCTGACCCACGGTGAGGGCTGCCGGGGTCTCTGGTGGGTGGCACCCCGTGGGTCTCCCGTGGGGGGCACGGCCCAGCTCATGGTGCTCTCCCCCCAACCCCGCAGTGAAGCAGGAGTGGCATTTCCAGGACAAGGACACCCAGTTTTACCGCTTTGCCGAGCTGGAGCTGAGCCCCGAGCCCGGCGCTGGGCTGCGGGATGCGGAGGAGCTGCTGGAGGCACTGGCCTTCCTGGCCCAGTTGGGTCCCGACGCGCTGCTCACCATGGCCCTGCGCAAGCCGTGAGTGGCCTGGGGGCTCCCTGGGGCCTGGGGGGGCTCATTTTCACCCTGGAGTCCCAAAGGGTTGGGGATGGTGGTGGATGGGGTGGATGGGGTGACCCGAGCGTCCCTCCATGGCTGTCCGACCCCGGGGAGAAAGAGGGTTCTGGACCAGGGGGTTGTGCCTGGGGAGGGTTGTCTGTGTCCCGGGATGTGCCCCGGGGAGAGGGGGCACAGATGGCTGCTGACCCCACCACCACCACCCCCCCGTCCCCTCCCAGGCCTGCCCAGCGGACAGAGGATGAGCTGGAGCTCATATTTGAGGAGCTTCTCCACATCAAAGCTGTGGCTCATCTCTCCAACTCGGTGAGTGCCGCTCTGCCCGCTTCCACTGCGGTGCCTGTGTGTGTCCCCAAACCCCTCCTGGTCCCCAAAACCTGCTGCACCCCATCGCCTCCCACCTGGGCATCCTCTCCTGGTCCTCTCTGAGCATCTCTGGGCTCCCTTCCCATCCTGTCCCATGTCCCCACACATGTCCTCTCCTTGCTCGGCTCCAGGCTGGGGTGACCCTGATGGCAGATTCCCTTCCCGCCCTGTCCCCATGCGTGTCCCCTCTTTGCTTCACTCTGGGCTGGGGTGACCCTGATGGCAGGTTCCTCTTGCCGCAGGTGAAGCGGGAGCTGGCATCCGTGCTGATGTTCGAGTCCCACCAGAGAGCAGGCACCGTGCGTGAGTATCGTGTGCCCCAGGAGCTGTGCAGGGGGACCCCAGGACCCTCAGGAAAGGGTCCCCAGCCCGGGGAGGATGGATGGAGCCGTTGCCATCCGTGCGGATGCTCCTGCTGTCTCCTGGTGGACCAGGGATGGAGGGGACTGGAGCACTTGCCATGTTCAACTGGGATGGGGGCTCAGGTTGAGGGGGCTGAAGAGGGATGCTTGTGGGCTCCCCCTCTTTGACTGCCCCCCTTTCCCCTGCAGTGTTCAGCCAAGGAGATAAAGGCACGTCCTGGTACATCATCTGGAAGGGCTCAGTGAATGTGGTGACCCACGGCAAGGTAGGGGTCTCCCTGTGCAGCCAGGCTCTCCAAGTACCTCATGTCACTGTCCCTCAGTGGGGATGAGAGCTCCCACCCCATCCCTCACCCTCTGTGGGCCCCCCCTCCAGGGCTTGGTGGCCACCCTGCATGAGGGGGACGACTTTGGGCAGCTGGCGCTGGTGAACGACGCACCCCGGGCGGCCACCATCATCCTGCGAGAGGACAACTGCCACTTCCTCCGAGTGGACAAGCAGGACTTCAACCACATCCTCAAGGTGGGCAGGGGGCTCAGGGGGCACCGTGTTGCAGTCGGGACACACCATCACCCTCTGTGGTGTCTGCAGGGGAGGCCACTTCTCTGCGTGCCCATACAGGGTTTTGGGGTGCCACCAGCCAGCCAGGGGTTGCTTGATGGATCCATACTGGGCTGATGGCTGGTTCTTCTCTCTAGGATGTGGAGGCCAACACCATGCGCCTGAAGGAGCACGGGAAGGTGGTGCTGGTCCTGCAGAAGAACCTGCAGGGTGGCAGCAACCAGCCAGCCGCAGCACGGAGCAGCAGGTGACTTGATAATTCAATCAGGACAAGTGCAGGGTCCTGTACCTGGGGGGGGATCACCCCCTGCACCAGGACAGGCTGGGGGTGACCTGCTGGAGAGGAGCTCAGTGGAAAAAGACCTGGGAGTCCTGGTGATGTTGTCCACCTCCTGTTGTGGAGGACTGTGAGCCAGTAATGTGCCCTTGTGGCCAACAAGGCAAATGGTCTCCTGGGGTGCTTCAAGAAGAGCGTGGCCAGCAGGTGGAGGGAAGTCATCCCCCACCTGTGCTCTGCCCTGCCCTGAGGAGGCCACAGCTGGAGGCTGGGACCAGTTCTGGGCTCCCCAGTTCAAGAAGGACTGGGAACTGCTGGAGAGAGTGCAGGGGTGGCTGTGAGGATGATGAGGGACTGGAGCATCTCTCTGCTGGGGAAAGGCTGAGGGACCTGGGGCTGTTCAGCTGGAGAAGAGAAAGCTGAGGGGGATCTCATCAATGCTTGTAAATACTGAAATGGTGGGTGTCAGGAGGATGGGGCCAGAATCTTCCCAGTGGTGCCCAGTGACAGGACAAGGGGCAATGGGCACAAACTGGGACACGGGAAGTTCCATTTCAACATGAGGAGGAACTTCTTTGCTGTGAGGGTGGCAGAGCCCTGGAAGAGGCTGCCCAGAGAGGGTGTGGGGGGCTCTCCTGCTCTGGAGAGATTCCAAACCCACCTGGACCACGACCCTGTGGGACCTGCTCTGGGTGACCCTGCTCTGGCAGGGAGTTGGGGGAGATGTTCTCCAGAGGTCCCTTCCCACCCCATATCATTCTGTCATTCTGTGACAGCAGCCTATCCTCGTTGCCCCCTTTGCAGCCACGCTGCCTGTCCCCCTGCCTCCTCTGCCTTCTCTGGCTTCCCTTGGAGGAGTCTCCATGGCCCCAGAGAGGGATCAGGGATGCCAGCCCATGCTGAGCAGCTGTGTCGAGTGGCCCGGTGGCCTGGGGTGGTGGCCCTGCCCACAGCCGAGTGCTGTGTCCGTCCCTGATGATGCTCTGCCCACCAGGTACTTCGTGATGGCTGGGACGCCGGAGAAGATCCTCGAGCATCTGCTGGAGTTCATGAGGCTCGATGCCACACTCTACGACCCTGTGGGTAAGTGGGGGGTGACCCCCCAGCTCCGGGGACCACGTCCCCGAGCCACCCTGAGATGGACAGGGGGGCCAGCACCGAGCGGGACTGCCTTCTTCCCCGTGTTCCACCCCAAAAGCTGCTCCTCTTACCCTAAAATCCCCCATTGGGGCCAGGAGAGGGAGGCAGCCCCAGGGCAGGGAGCGTCTCTTCTCCTCTCCCACATCCCTCCGTCTCCCTCTGCCTTTGGAACGGAGCGAAACCGGGTGAGACGGGAACCAGGAGGTGTCCCCAGCGGGTAAAAAATCCGAGCTGGCGTCATCGTCCTTGGGGCTCGCTCACGGCCAGCGCTGCTGCTTTTCCTCCAGCCCTTGGATTTTCTTTCAACCTCCAAAACCTGCAGCTTTGCCAGCCCTTTCCATCATTTTTAGACGCAAAAACTGACCCGCAATGAGCACGGTCACTGGTGGGGGAGACCACAGGCCACCCCCAGGCAGGGCAGGGGTGACCCGTTCCTGGCCAGCTGCACCCGCCTGGCTGTGACCAGCGTGTCCCCAGCCCACTGGCCGTGGTGACGGGCGAATGATGGTGGCCTGGTCTCTTGCAGACACGCTGCTGGGGGATTTCCTGCTGACCTACACCGTGTTCATGCCGACCTCGCAGCTCTGCAGGGCTCTGCTGCACCAGTATCCTTCTGCGGCTGGAACTGGGAGGGGGGGACCGGGCTCCATCCTACGCCACCCACCCCCTGCCAGGGGCCAGCACACCCAGCACGGTCCCTGTCACCCCGGTGGGACCTCAGGGGTTGGCCAGGGGAGACCCGAATGCCTCGAGCTCTTGGGCACATCCCCATCTCCCATCCTATGGGGTGCACACCTATGGGGGGGTGGTCCCCGTCACCCCTCACTGGTGCCCTTGACTGTTTCCCAGTTTCCGCGCGGAGCCGCTGGAGGGCTCGGAGCAGGAGAAGGCCACCTACTCCCTGCACAAGCGGCGGAAGATCCTGCGGCTGGTGAGCCAGTGGGTGCTGCTCTACGGGCGGCTGCTGCAGGGCGACCGCAGCACCACGGCTCTGCTGCAGGTACCGGCAGCGGGACGGGGATGGGGGGTGTCCCCAGAGGGGTCTGGCTGTCACCACCCCCTGCTGACCTCTGGACACCTTCCTCCCCGCAGAACCTGGCTGACCTGGCCAGCCAGGACCCCCGCCTGGGCGGGCTGGTCCAGGAGCAAGCACAGGAGCGCCGGCGGCCCCGAGCGTGAGTCCCCCCGGGGATTGAAAGGGTGTCCCCATCCACAACAGAGCCCATCCCTGTCCCCAGAGCCACCGCTGGTGCCCGTGTCCCCAGGTCCTGCACCCCTCGTGCCCGGGGGACGTTGTGCATTTATGGCATAAAGTTGACTAATCCGCGTTGATGGGTGTCAGATTTGGACTAGCTGCCTGAAATCCTGGTTTTGAGCAGTAACTGCTTTGTCGAGCAGGTCAGCACCAAGGGGAAGGAGGGAAAAAAAAGAAAACAAACCCCAAGAAGTGGCATGTTGGATCAGATGCAGGTTCCCAAGAGTTCCTGGGAAGGAAGGGGCAAGGGATGTCTGGTTTAGCTGTAAAATTATATTCCAGGCTTGTGGCAGCTGCACACACAAGCAAAGCCTGTGGTCGCTGTGGGATGCAGAATGAAATGGGGCTGAGCTTTTGGCCAGCAAAGCAATGATTGCCACGACTGAGGGGATGCCAGCAGCTCTTGGGCCACCTCATCCCAAGGTGGGGGTTTCTCGGCCACAAGGAAAGTGTCAAACACTGCTGGGACCCCCTGGTGCCCAGGGATGCTTGTGGGCTTGGTGGTGGCCTGGATCCTGGGGGCTGCAGGACCCGGTTCTGTCTCCAGCGTGGGCCATGGGGCCCTGACACCCCCTTTATCCTCTCCCTGCAGGTTGGAGAACGGAGACGGCAGCGTTTCTCCCCAGCCCAAGGTAGGGGTGGCCCTGGGGGGGTGCCAGGATGAGGGGGGGTGGAGAGTTGGGTTACCCCTGCCCTCTGGGGACCCCCAGCAGGATGGGTGGCCGGTGGGGTGGCATCCTCCCCGCTCTCTCCCACCTTTCCCACAGGCTCGGAGCTCGGGGAACTGGCTCTCGAGCCAGGAGGAGGTGATTCTGAGCAGCGGCTGTGCCTTAAGAGCCCAGGACAAAGGTACGGTCACACACAGCGGGGACTGTCCCTTTCCCAGCACCTGGGAGGCTAAAACCCTTTTGTCCTCCCTTCCATAGTGCCCTACGAGATCTACAGACCCGACCACTCGTGCCTGATGACGGTGCTGCCAGTCAACGCCTCGGTGCGGGACATCCTGCGGTCCCTGGCCCCCCGGCTGGGCCGGGACCGGGAGCACATCCTAGTGAAGGTGAATTCGGCTGGAGGTGAGCGGGCTCCATCCCCCGGGGGATGTCACCCTCCCAGGGTGGCAACTGCCCCCTGCCCAGCCAGGATCGGGGCCCCTTCTCCATCCCG
This sequence comes from Xenus cinereus, assembly GCA_025774025.1. Lineage (NCBI taxonomy): Eukaryota > Metazoa > Chordata > Aves > Charadriiformes > Scolopacidae > Xenus > Xenus cinereus. Next base: position 85,263 of record JAOXJK010000017.1, on the reverse strand, counting down.
ACACCGACCATCCCCTCTCCCGCAGATAAAGTGGGGCTGCAGCCGGACGCTGTGGGGGTGTTCACGGCACTGGGGCTCAACGAGAGGCTCTTTGCCGTGAGCGTGGAGGAGCTGGGCAGCCTGGTGAGCACGGGGCAGGGGGCCTGGGGATGGGCAGCACCGGGATGACACCCCTGAGCGGCATTTGGGGCTGTGGTGCCTCCGCAGCAGCTCAGGGTTGGGGGTGTCCATCCTGGGAAGGGGCTGGTGTTGCCTCTCCTGCGGTAGCTAATGGCCCGAGGGGTCGGGCATCCTCTCTCCTGTGCACAGACCCCCCACCCTGAGCAGCTGGGCCCCCACGTCGGCTCCTCAGAGACCCTGGACCTCATCAGTTCCAAGGACCTGGCCAGTCACCTCACTGACTACGACTGGAACCTCTTCAAGAGCATCCACCAGGCAAGGCCAGCCCCCTCAGCGGGGCAGGAGACGCCCCCGGGCTGACTTTCGGGGCACCCCCCAGCCGCCACGTTGGGCTTTGCAGGTGGAAATGATCCACTACATCGTGGGGCCACAGAAGTTTCACGACGTGACCACGGCCAACCTGGAGCGGGTGATGCGGCGCTTCAACGAGCTGCAGTACTGGGTGGCCACGGAGCTGTGCCTCTGCCCCGAGGTGGGCAGGAGAGCCCAGCTCCTCCGCAAGTTCATCAAGCTGGCCGCACAGTGAGTCCCCCACCACCCGTGTCCCCGTCCCTGCCAGGACGGAGCCGGTGGTGGCCTCCTCGCCTGACCCTGTCCTTGCCCACAGCCTCAAGGAGCAGAAGAACCTCAATTCCTTCTTCGCGGTGATGTTTGGTGTGAGCAATACGGCCGTCAGCCGCCTGGCCAAGACTTGGGAGGTAACTGCCTCCGGGCTGCTGCCAGGTCCCTGGAGGTCCCTCGATGTCTGCGGTGATGGATCTGGGTCCCCTGGCTTGGCCAAGGGTGGCCCCGGTGCTGGGGTCCAGGTAGAACCTGCACCCCTAAGCTCTGAGCAAGGGAGATGCCGAGGGCAGGGAGTGTTTCCCACTGAGCAGGGGATCAGGATCAGCCTTGGGGTCTGGTTCGACCTAGTTGGGGGCCAAAGTGTCCCCCACCAGGGTGACAATGGGCTCCAAGCATCTCTGGGGGAGGGAGAGCTGGGGTGCCAGGGACGGTGACCCTCTCTGGGAGGTCTCCTGGGGAGGGAGTGACAGGGTGCTGACAATGGTCACCCTCTCTTCCTCTCTGGGTGTGGAAGAGCCGGGGTGCCAGTGATGGTGACCCTCTCTGGGGGATGTGGCTGGTGGTGAGAGAGCTGGGGTGACGGTGACGCTCTCTGGGGGTGGGAGAGCCAGGGTGATGGTGGCCCTGTCTGGGGGGTCTGTGGGGGTGGGAGAGCTGGGGTGTCAGAGATGGTGACCCTGTCTGGGGGGTCTCTGAAGGTGGGAGAGCCGGGGTGCTGGTGACCCTCTCTGGGGGTGAGACAGCCGGCGTGATGGTGACCCTCTATGGGGGTGGGAGAACTGAGGTGACAGTGACCCTCTCTCTGCGCAGAGGCTGCCCCACAAGATCCGAAAGCTGCACTCGGCGCTGGAGCGGATGCTGGTGAGCGTGGCCCCTTTGCGCCCCGTATCCCCCCTCCCAGCAGGGTTTATCCCCGCTTCCCAAAGGGTGCAAGGTCACAGGGGTGCCATGGAGGTGCTGCCCCCCACCCTTTTCTCCCCTGCATCTGGGGCAGGCAGCACCCAGGGCTGTGTTCCCTGCGCTGAGGTCCCGCTCCATCCCCAGGACCCGTCGTGGAACCACAGGGTCTATCGCCTGGCCGTCGCCAAGCTGAGCCCCCCCATCATCCCCTTCGTGCCCCTCCTCCTCAAAGGTGGGTACCTCGGCCTGGGAGCTGTGGGTGCAGGTGGGAACGGGTTGGACCGGGGTGATGGGGACCTGATCCCCCCAATCCCCCCCCCAACCCACAGACATGACCTTCATCCACGAGGGCAATCGCACGCTGGCCGAGAACCTCATCAACTTTGAGAAGATGGTGAGTGGGGCGGGTTGGCTCCCCTGTGGACCCTCACCTTGGGGGGACCTGCTTGTCCTCCCCCCCAATCCCCTGGGATGCAGATCCAGAGCATCCCTGTGGTGTTGGCACAGCGCGTCCCCCCCTGCCCCGGCAGCCAGGACCCCTGGCCGTCCCCTCACGGGGGGACATGGGGCAGCCGCCGCTGAAGCCGGAGGGGACCGTGTTTCACCAGCTGGGGAGCAAAGTGGGGCCGGGTGACAGCAAGTGACCTTTGTGCATTGCCCACAGCACATGATGGCAAAGACGGTGCGTGTCCTGCAGCGCTGCCAGGGCCACGCACACGGTGAGTGCTCCCGGGGCCGGGGGTTGAGGAGGGGTCTGGGGGTCAGCACCCCCCTGGGGATGGGGTTGAGCTCCCTCTTTCTCTCTCTCTGCCCCCAGCTCCACTCTCCCCACTGAGAAATCGCTCCCCGCACCGGCCGGAGGACCCCAAAGCCGTCAGGATCTCCACGTGTACGTCTGGGGCTCACCCATCCGCACCCCAAACCCCTGCCCTGGGGGACCCCCCACTCCTCGGGGCCAGCCCAGGGGAGCATGTACCCACCGTCCTTGGGTTTGGGATCCTGTGGGGACATCCCAGGGACACCAGCCTGGCTACTGTGGGTGAAAGCTGGTCCTGATGCTGCTGATGCCTGGGAGTACCCAGGGATGGAGGCTGAGCTCTCTCTCCTGCGTGGGGCGAGCCCAGAGGTCTCTGGAGACACCAGTGGGTAACTCCTGGGGCTGAAGAGGGTCAGGGGGTGCTTCCAGCACGTCAGAAGTGCTCTGGGTGTTAGACAGCAGGATGGGGCATCGCTTTTCCCCATGGAGCAAGGCTGTCCCCACTTGCTCCTGCTCCTTCAGCTCCAGAAAGTTCCTGGAGGTGATGGAGGGGGATCCGTGAGCAGAGGGAGCAGAGGGAGAAGGGATGGAGGGATCTGTGAGTCAAGGGAGAAGGGATGGAGGGATCCATGAGCAGAGGGAGAGGGGATGGAGGGATCCATGAGTCAAGGGAGGAGGGATGGAGGGATCCATGAGAGAGGATGGAGGGGATCTGTGAGCAGAGGGAGAGGGGATGGAGGGGGAATTTCAATGAGTTGAGAAAGAGGCCATAGAGGGGGATCAGGAAGCCAACTGGACATGATGGAGAGGTTCACTGAGCTGAGCTGGAGGTGCTGGAGGGGATCCAGCCAAGCCAGCAGCAGTGGAAGGGGATCGGTGACTCAGGCGAGAGGGGGATCCATGCGCTGAGCCAGCGGTGATGGAGAGGGTTGGCAAGCGGAGCCGGAGGCGATGGAGGGGGATCGCTGAGCCCAGCCCTGATCTCGGCTCTCCCGGGCAGGCTCGGAGCAGTCCCTGAGCGTTCGGAGCCCCGTCTCCACCTGGGCCTACCTGCAGCACCTCAAAGCCATCGACAGCCAGAAGGAGCTGCTGCGGCTCTCGCATGACCTGGAGTCCTGAGGGGGCCAGAGGGGGACAGTGGGGATGTGGCAGCCCCTCTGCCGGCGGCGGGGACAGCCCCGGTGGCTCGGCTCCCGGTAGCACCGGGCACGGGGCTGCGCTGGAGCCGGCCAAGAGCAGCCTCTGGCCACCGGCACCAGGTCTGGCACCGGGATGCCGGGATGCAGCCGGGCTGCGGCCGTCGAGGGCCAGCGGAGTGAGCAATAGAGGTATTTTTGTACACAAGGCTGCACTCCCCTTTCTTCTCCGTGCAGCAGCCTGGATTCACTCCCTGCGCAGGCCAGGGAGGATGGACGGAGCCCTGGATGCACCCCCTGATGCTGCCTCCCCTGGGGGTGCTGGGCTGGAAGGTGCCCCGTGCTCCCAGAGGGACTCGAGCCAGAGCATCCCTATGGGCAGGCATGTCTCCATCGGGGTGCAGACACCCAGGCTGAGCTTGCAGTCTGGCTCGTGCTGCTGCACTGCCCCACAGATCCTGGGGGCAGCCCCAGAGGGGACCTGCCCTTCCCTCTGTCCTGTGTGTCCCATGGGAGGTGTTGGCTGCATCCCCTGTCCCACCTTCTGGGAGCTGCGTGACCCCAGGAGCCCATGGGGAAAGTATCTTGAGCCCCCCCAGGACTGTTGGGGCTTAAACCAGCCTTGGGCCAACCACAGCCTTCTCTGTGCCTCAGTTTCCCCACATGGATGGTGGCAGGAATAGCCACGTACAGCCATGGTGCAGAGGCAGGAGAGCATCCTTCGTGGGAGGAAGCTGTAGTGGCCTCGTGATGGAGATGGTGACCTGCTCTGGCCATCCCCAACCCCTGACCAGTTGCTGTTGGGGGTTTGGGGGAGATGTCTCTGAAGGAGGCAGAGCTGATGGACCCGGGGCGGGGGGAGAAAACCCCTCTCCCTCCCCCCAGAGCACCTCTGTCTGCGCATGGAGCAGTTTTAGCAATGACCTTCCCAACGCTCAGAGCAGGTCTGGGTGAAGCTGTGGGGTTCAGGGGAGTTCGCAGCCCCCCAAAGCTCCCGCATTGTCCGGGTCCCAGCGTGGGGGAGGCTCGTAGCCCCTGGCAGGTCTGTGCCCCAGCCAGGACACCATGGAGCCACAAGCCAAAGCCCCCCAAGCCTTCCCCCGAGGACTGGGCTAGAGGGGACCGGAGCTTTGCTGCATTAATTGCTCTTTTCAGTATCGCCGTGCAGATGAACGGGTTGCTTAAAATAAAAGTCCCCATCACACCTAAATAATGTTTCAGGCGATGCAGCCAGCTACGAGGGTTCCTGGCAGCTCCCAGCACCACGTCCATCCCAGGACCCCCGGGTCCCCCCGCAGTGTAAAGCTTGGCTTTGTGGTTCTCTGCTCCATTGGCCGTGCTTGATGAGGACCAGGTTGTGACACCAGCCATCTCCCAAGTTCCTAACTCCAGCCCCATGCGTGGTCCCAGCAGGAAGTGTGTCCAGGCAAGCCAGGGCAGGGCAGAGAAGCGATGGTGATTCCTTGGACCCAAATCAGGTAGCCCTGACCTCTCACAGTCACCTTTCCCTGGATCTTTGCCCTGAAGGACCAAGGGAGCCTTGAAATGGAAGAGCTTGTGTGTTGGGAAGGAAGGGTTAAATCAGAGTTGTACGTTTTCCAGATGTTTCTGGGCCTGCAGATTACCTTCAGTCCGCAGGTTGGCCGGGTCGATGGATGTGTCTGGGGGCTTCCCCCTCGGCTGCAGGCGGGACGCTGGCCCAGTTGGCTGGAGAAATCTCCGCTCGAGTGGAAAAGCTGACCCTTGTCTGGTTTTCCCGGAGCAGGCTGTGGAGAGCATCCTGTTGGGGAGCTCAGCGTGGTCCATGCCCCTTCACGAGCTGGTGTCCTTCAAAAGCCGTGTCTTCATGAAGGTCCAGCCCCACGAGCAATTCCCATGGAGCTGCAGAAGCCCCAGAACGTCCCGAGGGTGAGGGAAAACTTGGAGAAATAGTCCGAATAGTGGAGGGATGGGACAAGGGGGAAAGATTTGCCACTGAAAGAGGGGAGATTGAGCTGAGATGTGGGGAAGAACTTCTTTGGTGTGAGGGTGGTGAGAGCCTGGCCCAGG
>JAOXJK010000017.1:53630-64049 GCA_025774025.1 Xenus cinereus | reverse complement strand
GTTCAGGGGTGTGTGCACACACGTGTGTGTCTGTAGGTGTGCGGGGGTGGGTTTGTGTGCACGCGTGTGGGTTTGTGTGCACGCGTGCACATGTGCACGGCCGTAGATACACAGTAGGAAGCTGTGCAGGAGGGTTGTGAGTCTGTGTGTGCGAGCACAGATGCTTTACCTCTGTACCTACACACGCATCTCCTCCTGTGTGCACACGTGTGTAAGTCTTGGTGTGGTTTGAAGGTGTGTGTGTATGTATATGTTGTGCACACAGGTTGGGAAGGGTCTCCCCACTCCCACAGGCTGCAATGACCTCCAGTCCACGGTACAGAATGGGCAGGGTAACACCCATCCCCAGGTAGAAGCATCCCCCAGAGAAGCATCTCCAGGTAGGTGCATCTTCAAGTAGGTGCAACTCCAGGTAAGTGTGTTCCCAGGTAGGAACATCTCCAGGTAGGAGCATTCCCAGGAGGAGCATCCTCAGGTAGGTGCATCCTCAAGTACAAACCTCTCCAGGTAGGAGCATCTCCAGTAGGAGCATCCCCAGGTGGGAACATCCTCGGTAGGTTCATTCCCAAGTAGGTGCATCTCCAGGAGGACCATTCCCGGGTAGACGCATCCTCAAGTAGGTGCAACCCCAGGAGGAGCATCCTCAAGTAGACGCATCCTCAAGTACATGTATCTCCAGGTAGATGCCTCCCCAGGGGTAGATGCGTCTCCAGGTAGGTGCATCCCCTGTAGGAACATCCCCAAGTAGGAAGATCTCCAGGTAGGTGCATCCACAAGTAGGTGCATCACCAGGAGGAGCATCTCCAAGTAGGTGCATCCTCAGGTAGAAGCATCCCAAGGTAGGAACATCCCAAGGTAGGAGCATCCCCAGGTAGGTTTATCCTCAGGTGGGTGCATCCTCAATAGGTGCAACCCCAGGTAGGAGCATCCTCAGGAGGAGCATCCCCAAGTCGATGCATCCCCAGGTAGGGGCATCCCCGGCCCAGCCTGCCCCCAAAATCCGATGCTCCCCCCTTCCTTGGGGACACACATGAGCCCTCCTCTCCTCGCCAGCCCCTGCCCAGCTCCCTCCTGCCCTGTGGCTCAGCCCTGTCCCCGCTCGGGGCCGCAGCGTCCCCCCCGGCCCATCTCGGTGCAGCTGCAGCTGCGGGTGCCCCCAGAGAGCCCCCCGCCCTCGCCCCGCAGCGCCAGCCGTGTGCCGGGCACAGCTTGCGGGGACGCGGCGCTCAGCGGCTCCCACCGGGCTCCCGGCAGCAGCCGGCACGCGGGGTCTGGGGACGGAGAGGCACTGAGGTGTGCGAGGACACGTGGAACGGGGGGTCCCCACGCGAGGGGCCCCCACGGCCGCCAGAAGCTGTTTGGGGCTTTTGGGCGCAGCTGAGAACCGAAGGCTCATGGGTGCTGGGGGGGCTGGGTCACGCTCGCCCCGCTCTGGGGAGGGGCGAGGGCTCAGACGGGGTGAAGCCAGGTCACCCACATCCCCTGCACCTTCCCGGGGCCTCCGCACGGCCACGGGAGCAGAGCCGACACACGGGTGCGTGTGCTGGCACGTGTCACCTCCCTGTGCGCGTCTATGGGCTGCTCACAAGAGTGTGCACACGCAGACGTGCACGGGAGAGAGCATCAGCACGTCTATGCACGGTGTGTCAGTCTGCACACATGCAAAGGGCCTCCTGTGCGTGTTTGTGCACGTGGGTGTGATGTTTGTGCATATGGGCACATCCATGGAGGTGCACACGCGTATGCAGCACATGTGTGACTAGGTGCATGTTCATGTGCGTGTCTACACGTGTGTGCAGGTGTGTTCGTGACGTGCATCGTACGCACGCTGGTCAGAGCCAGCAGCAGCTCCATAAATGCACCCACACTCACCCCACAGCTGAGTCCACCACCCCAATGCCTCTGGAGATGACCTTCCCACGGGATCCCCCATGGCCAGTGCTGGTCCCATGGCCAGCACTAGCCACCACCAGCAGCCCATGGAGCCCAGCCTTGAGGTCAGGGATCTCAGCTGGACCCCAGTGTGGGGGAACTGGGATCCTCTGGTTCCGCCCAGGCAGTGCCTCACCACCACCACCACGCTGGAGACCACAGAAAAGGAGACAACAGCCCTGGGGAGACGCTGCTTGAAACAAGACCACAACTTTATTTGAGCTAAAAACCCAATTCTGCTTTTTTTACAAAAGGATAAACATTTGCTCTCGGTACAAAAGGGAAGAAGTCCCAGGACCCAGGGGCTGGGCAGGGACCTCCGGAGCTCAAGTCATCTCCAAATTCCCAACTCTATACAAAACACCTCTGTGAAACAGGGAGGTTTGGCCAGTGGGACATCAAAAATAGTTGCCTGGATTTTCTTGAAAAAAAAATCCAAAAAAATAGTTGCATAGCCTTTAAAAGTTATTGCTCATCTAGAAATAGAAGGGAATGGTTGGGAGCTGCTGGGCACCATCAGCCTCCAGAATCCAAGAAATGGCCCTGTTAAATACGTAGTTCAACGTTAAATATGTAACCCCTTGGTTAAATACTTGGTTTCATCGTCAGAAACTAGACCATGAGGGCAGAAGGAAAATAAATTAAATAAATAATGGCTAATAAATAATCGTGGAGCAACAGCACTGCAAAAACCACACGTCTCCACAAAGCTAACTCCAACTAAGCACTTGGGAGTCAACTGGAACATGAAGAGGTTATTCACATCCCACATTTCATGTAACATGGAAGGAAATAAATTAGACACCACCACCACCCCCCAAACACACACACAGAGTAAATAATAAATAAAACGAGAAATTAAGACACAATTCTTTTGGCAGGATGTTCTTCGGGACACGGATGGTGAGAAATGACACTACAGACCGTAAGAAGATGTGGTCCTAGTCAGGGTTCAGCTGAGAGCTCCTCTTCCAGCTGGGATATGTGTGCTCTGGAAGATCAACGCTCCCTTAACGAGGTTTCAGGAGCCGTGTGCTGATGAGCTCGTGGTGGGTGTGGGTCATGGGTGAGGTCTGAGGCTCAGAGAAGATAGGCAACCAGGCTCAGTGCAGGAGGAGAGCAGTGAAGGGATCATCTCAGAGAAGCTCTGAGCCTGACTGGACCATGGGACGATACAGTGGCGGCAAAGATAAGGTTCTCCGTTGGGAGGGAATCTTCAAGTAGGAGCAACCATGTTGGTCTTCTGCAAGTGGTCGAGATCATTCCCACCTCTGCCAGCCCATCTGGCCATGGCTGAACTGGGAAAATCATGACCCATCAGACCCTGTGGAAGGGGAACGGGTCACCCCAAGGGGCAGGAGGGGCTTGTCTCCACATGATGTGAGACAGAGGTGTGCCCATACCCCACCACCCCAAGGAATGAGGAAAAGGAGCCGTAACATCTTGGCAATGGACCATCCCAAGTGCTGGAGTGCGTTCGGGTGGAAAGCCCTGCAGGGTGAAGCCACCTTCACGAGCATCTCTGGGGAAGAGGGAGCGGGAGGCAGCAGCTCAGCTTTTGGCGGTTGCTCCTCAGGGTTCAGCCATAGGGAAGGGTTCACATGGCTCCTGGGGACAGCTTGGAAACCAGCAGGGTGGTACCAGCGCAGAGATGGTGGCAGAGGACAGAAGAGCCAGCTGAACCTCCCACGGCGATGTCCTGCAGAGATGCTCACGAGTCTTTCACCCCGTGGCAGCGATTTCCTCGCTCCAGTTGTGTCTGTTCTAGAAACAGCTCCACGAACTTCTCTCTGCGTCAAGAATTTGGGTCTAAGTCTTCTTCACTACTCATTGAAGATGGCGCTGAGCTGGGGCCCGGCCACGTGGTGTGGGTAGGACTCATAGCTCATGTCTATGGGGATCTCGTAGCGTGGGACTGTGTTTTGGAAGTGGGAGGCATGTCCATGTGCTCCCGCCAGGCTGACTGAGGGATAGTGGGCCATGAAGGTGTAGGATTTATCCAGGTCTGGAGACCCATCTTGCTTCAAGGAGAAGTTCCCGCTGATGCTCAGGGGCGGCGTCAGGGGACCCTCATAGGGGGGAGTGGTGCAGTCAGAGGGATGGTTTCCAAAGGAAGCATCCACCAGGCTCTTGAAGGTCGGAGGCTTTAAATGCAGCAGATGGGTTTCCATGGTCCCGTAGGGTGGGCTTGGGAGCCCCGGGGACTGGTAGCTGAAGGAGTGGCTGGATATGGCTGATTCACACACTGGGGACTTCTCTTCATGCTTCTCCAGGAACAAGGTCTGCGGTCCCAGCTGCAAACAGCCAGCCACCAGGTTGCTGGTGGGCTGGGACAAGCCCTTGCAGAGCATCTCCACAAAGTTCTTCCCTTCAGGAGTCTGCCCCGTCTCGAGAACCTCAGAGAGAGCCCAGATGTAGTTCCTTGCAAGCCTCAGTGTCTCAATCTTGGACAATTTCTGAGTCTTGGAGTAGCAGGGCATCACCCTCCGCAGGTTGTCAAGAGCATCGTTCAGACCATGCATCCGCGTGCGCTCCCGGGCGTTGGCCTTCACCCGCCGGGCCCTGAACCTCTCCAGCCTCGCCTTGGTCATTTTCTTCTTCTTTGGTCCTCTCCTCTTCGGCTTTTCCCCATCATCCTCTTCCTCCTCTTCTTCCTCGATGCTGTCGTGCTCTTCATTCAAGCCAGACATCAATCCAAAAGTACCTTGCCTGCTGTCCTCCTCCTTTAGCTCCTCTTTGGAGCCCAACGTTTCATCCATCCAGGTTTGTGTACTCACGAGCTCCGCCATCTCCTTGGGCTTGGCATACGTCTTGGTCATCTCCAACCTCTGCAAGAAGGGGACAAGGAGATGTTAGGGAATTCCAGCAGGAGAATGGTGGAATGGTGAGGGCATTAGGAACTGGGGTCAAAATCATCTTCCGGAAGCATCAACTGCTTTCTGTCCACCAAGGGTACTTACAGAATTTATTTATCCATCATGTCTCTATTTATCTACCTACAATAACTTCTGCTGAATTTTTTGGGGAGCCACTGAAGCCTCTCCATGGGGCCCAGCAGCTCTTTGCTAGGGCTCAGGACTTCTAATAATTCCATTTTGGGGTTATTCCCACTCATGAGTCCTTCCCCTCTTGGCTTCAACCCTGACTGCGGGTTGCAAAAGGGAGCGTGAAAGCCAAGGTCCTCCATCTCCAGAGATTTTCCTGCCTGAGCTCTTCTAACCTGCGCACATTTGCTTCAACCTTCGTTCCCCTCGGCCGTAACGAACACGGTCACACCGCACGGACCAGCCTGGGTTTCATGTTAATCAGCCCCCCAAATCCTGTCATCATGCCTGACTCATTTAATAAAGCTTAGCATCTAAGCAGCTTTGCTGAAAGTGTGCTGCCCGAGCCCTGGCTCCGCGGGCCCTGGCCACCCCATGTGGAAAATCCTGCTTTTAATATGCGTGATGGGGCCCGCGGGCTGGATTAGGGTGTTAATTGCTGCCCACAGCCATCGTATCCCCGGAGGACCATGTGGCCCCAATTAACTCTTCAGCAGAGTAATAGGGGGTCTGTCAGATGCTTGGAAATCTGGTGGGTGAAGGTGGTGAAGGGACCATCTCTTGGACAGGATGGTCCTTCCATCTCTTGGATGGGTCTGGCTGAGGCAGGATGGAGACGGTCCAAAAGGTGAATGTGGGACCATGGGGCTGCACCCGCTTTATGTAGGGGAAGCAGCCCAGAAAAGGCTGCAGATCTTCTCTAAAGCCCCTCCAGGCTGCACTCTTGAGGGTTATTTCACTCCACCCTTGGAGACATACCCCAAACGCAGCATCCCTGCCTGCACCTCCCGTCCCTCCCCAGTCCCACGCACCACAATCCATCCCAGAAGAAAAACAGAGGCTTTGGGGCTGTGTTTGAGAGGAGACCCCAGGGTCCTCCCCTGTTCCCTGCACCCCAAGGTGCAGTATTCCCATGGAAATGTTTCAGAGCACTGTCTCTTTGGGAATCCAGTTTGAATATTCAGGGATGTTACTCTCTTTCTCCAGAATATTGATTTTTTTTAAAGCGGGGGGAAAGTAGACAAAGAGGGAATTGCCTGATGAAGTCACTTCGGTGGTTTGCCCAGTTCCCTAAGTAAGGAGATGGTGGGAACCCACTGCGGAATGGGAAGCTGGTCCAGCCCCTTATACTTTTCATTTTCAAATGTCTCCATCCCACATTGCCTGAAAGAACCGCCACAAACCCATTGCAGGAAAAAGCCTGCTGTAGCTGAAAAGTTAATTTTCAAGTGGGGATGGCTCCGCTCCTGGCAGAGGGAGATGCTCTCCCTTTGTGTCACCGAGCTCCCGTCCCAAAACAAGTGGGTTTAATTCCTTCTCCTTTCCTGTAGGACCAGGAACTTGGTTTCAATCATCCACAGGTTTCTTCTCAAGGGACTCGATGCCCCAGAGGAAGAGAGTTTGTTCAGGACAAAGACGGACCGACTCCAGCCCTGCACAGCCCCCATACAAAGACCCTGACGCCGAATGGGGCCACCCAAGGCAGAAGAAACACAGAAGGCTGAGGAAGAGGATGCAGGAAAGATGCTGGCACAAGAGCCAGGAACAAAACAGGCAGCTGGGGCCGGGAATCCATCCTGGAGAGGGGCAGGAGGGACAAGAAACCCACAAGCAGACCACGAAAATTAGGATTTGCTTGAGAGCTCTGCACCACGTCCTGCCTGGGAACGCAGCAGGATGTGGCCCAGCTGTACAGGGACCCGGTGGGCTCCGGCTGCAGGGAGGATTAAAAGCCCTACAGCTGCTCCATCAGCTCCAGCACGGCCAATGGGGTGACTACGGGGACACCGGTGTCAGCTGAGTCCTGAACCCAGGATCTGGGTTCCGGGGCTGCCCGCAGCTCCCAGTCCCATTCATGGTCCCAGTTCCAGTCCCACCCTCAGCCAACTGGGGCAGGGGAGAGGGGATGCGATGTCATTTGATGGGGGAAAATCTGCTCAAGGGCAGCCCCGCAGCATCCACACAGGCTTGGAAAAGTGGGAGGAAGGTGGGGGAAGCTGGTTTCCTCCCTTCTGGGGTCCTGGCCCCGGGAAAGACTCGCTGGGGAGGGGGCTGCCCCCACAGAGCCCCGGGCTCCCCTCCCCGGGGCTGCCCCCTCCGGGAGCGGAGAAACAAAAGCCGGGGGCTGTGGCGGGTCCTTCATCACCTCCTTCACCTTCATCACTACCATCCCCAGTAAAAGCCACCCCCGGGGGTGGCCGGACCCACCGCCAGCCAGTGGCCGGCTCCGGGACAGGGCAGAGCCCCCAGCACGGGGGTCCCCGCCAGGCTCCGGGGCTGCGGCTCCATCCCCGACGGCTGCGGGGATGCGGAGGGGCGGCCGGGGCTCGGGGCCGCCGGCTCCATCCCACCCTTGGGCCGCCACCCCCGCCAGAGCCCCCTCCGGGACGGGGTCCCGCTGTTCCGCCGTCGGGACAGAGCCCCCCCCGCCCCCCCCGCGCCGTCCCGGGGAACCGGGGGCACCGAGAGGCCGAGGAGCCCCCTTGGAGGGAACCGACACGTCCCTTCGAGTCCCCCCGCACCCCCGGGGGTCCCAGTCCGCCCTTACCTGGGCACCGGAGCGAGTCCCCGCTGTCACTTGCCCGGACGCATGGTGTCTCCAGCCCCGGGGGCGCGGGCAGCTCCCGCGGCGGCGGCGGCACCGGGAGCGGCACCGGGAGCTGCCGGGCGGTTTTGAGAGCTCCGCGCTGCCGGCGGCTCCTGCCCGGTCGCCGATCCCCCCTGGCTCCTCCCACGGGGGGAGGTGACCGAGCCCGGCTCCTCCCGCCCCCCCGGGGCCCCGACGGCAGCCCCGAGCGTCCCTGGTTTAGTGCCCCTGGGTGGGGACCCCCGGTCCCTGGGCATCGCTGGGTGGGTGACCCTCGACGAGCACCCTCGGGTGGGTTTGCGGTCCCGCGCTGGCCAGGATCCCATGGGTGGGCACCCTTGGGTGAGCATCCCTGGAGCAGCACCCTTGGAAGAGCACCCTGGGATGAACGGCTTAGGATGGGCATCACTAGGTGACCACTCCTAGACGGGCACCCCCGAGTAGGGACCCCTAGGTGAGGACCCTTGAATGAGCACCCCTGGGTGGGCACCCTGGGATGGACACCCCTGGACCAGTACCCTTGGAAGAGCACTCTGGGATGGGCACCCATAGATGGGCAACCCTAAATGGGCATCCCTAGGTGGGCATCCCGAGATGGGCACTCCTGGACCAGCACCCTTGGATGAGCACCCGGGATGAACACCTTAGGATGGGCATCACTAGGTGACCACTCCTAGATGACCACACCCCTGAATTCGGACCCTTAGATGAGGACCCTTGAATAAGAACGCCTGGGTGGGCACCCTGGGATGGGCACTCCTGGACCAGCACCCTTGGAAGAGCACCCTGGGATGGGCATCCCTGGACAAGTACCCTTGGATGAGCACCCTGGGATGAACACCTTAGGATGGGCATCACTAGGTGACCACTCCTAGATGGGCACCCTCGAGTAGGGACCCTTAGATGAGGACCCTTGAATGAGAACCACGGGATGGGCACCCTTGGACCAGCACCCTTGGAAGAGCACCCTGGGATGAAGACCTTGGGATGGGCACCCCAGAGTGGGCACCCCTGAGTGGATGCCCCTGAGTGGGTGCCCCGGATTGGCATCCCTGGACCAGTACCCTTGGAAGAGCACTCTGGGATGGGCACCCATAGATGGGCACCTCTGAATTAGCACCCCTAGATGGGCATCCCTGAATGGGCACCCCTGAATAGACAACCCTAAATGGGCATCCCTAGATGGGCATCCCGAGATGGGCATCCCGAGATGGGCACTCCTGGAGCAGCACCCTTGGAAGAGCACCCTGGGATGAACACCTTGGGATGGGAACCCCTAGATGGGGACTCCTGAATGAGTAACCCTGGGTGGGCACCCCCTGATGCCCATCCTAGATGGACACCCCTGTACGGGCACCCCTGTTTGCCTGGCACCAGGACAGACCCCAGCACCCAGCTCCCTCCACGGGGGTGTCCCCCACGGGGTCCCCATCCAACAGGGCATGGCCAAGTGTGACGTGACAGTGACACGGGGCTGCCGGGGTGTCAGATTCGGGTGTCATCACCCTCTGCCCCCCTCAGCCGTGGTGACAGGGGCGCTGAGGACAGCGGGGGGGGGGACAGGGGACAGGCCCTGGGTGACGCTGGCTCCGACCCAGGTGCTGGGGGTGGGCGCGGGGGCCACGGCTCCCTCCCCGCTGTAATGAGAGAGCAAAGGGGGAGTAATTAGTGGCTGGTGCAGCCAGAAGGGGCCCGGCTGAGCTCGGCCGCGCAGACAAGGGAAGGGGCCCTGGGGCTCCACAGCCCCTGGCCGGTGGGGGGGGGCGATGGAAAAAGACCCCCCCCATTAATTAAGGGAGGGGCGTTATGGGTCACCTTACTCTGCCCCCCCCAGGACCTGGGGTTCGGCTCCTCCAACCTCGGGGGCTGCAGCCACCCAGCCCGGGCAAGGGGCTGGGCTGGGACCCCCTGCAGCAGCGGGGCTGGACGCGGGGGACGGCGGTGACACCCCAAAAGTCCTCCCTTTCCCCCCCCCCACCTCCCCGTCCCCCATCCCTTCCCGGACTCAGAGCTCGGCGTCACCGCGTGGGAGCCCCCCCGGCACGCGCCAGCCCCCCCAGGACTCTCCACCTTAATTTCGAGCGCTGGCAATCATGTCCTTGGCAGGCTGGGATTACAGGGAATACTAATTAATTCATTAGTGGATTCATGGCTTACTGCCCACCGCCGGGCTGGGCCGGGCCGGGCCGGCGGGAACAGATTGTGGCCAATAAATCTGCCTGTTGCCACACTGCCCGGCTCGGTGGCCGCTCCGTCCCCTCCCTGACAGATGGTTCCAACAGGTCCGGGCACCCGCACAAAGGGGCCTGTGGGCGCCCGGAGTCGCCGGGGTGGGGGGACACAACCAAACCTCCCCCGGGGCCGGCGGTGGCCCCCGGATGCCGGGAGCGGGGGTGACCCCCCGGGAGGGAGGGGGGCGATGGCGGGGGCATTGTCTGCCGGGCCACGTGCCGCCGGCTAATCCCATTGTGCGGGGGGCTTTGCATCTGTTGGGGTTACGGGGGGGGTGTGAGGGGGGGTGTGTGTGTGTCTGGCCCCCCCCCGGGACCCGTCTCGCAAGATGTTCCACCTTCCCGCTCCCGCCTCCATCGCCAGCCCCGGGAACGGGGACTGCAGCCCCGGGATGGGGACCTCACTGGGCAGAGCGTGGGGGGGCTGGGGGGGGGGGTATAGCCCCCCCACCTGCCCCATCCCGGGTGGGTGTTGGGGGTCCCCGAGGTGGACTGGCATTACCAGTTACCAGCTGGGCTCAGCCCCGCTGATCCCCGAACCCCAAGCTGTGCCCACCCCCAGAGTCCCCACCCGTCCTGAGACACCCCCCACCCCCCCCACGTGGCATTTCCTTGTGTCCCCCCC
>JAOXJK010000016.1:2618069-2644667 GCA_025774025.1 Xenus cinereus | reverse complement strand
GAGGGGGGCTTGAAAATCCCCTAGAAAAAGGGTCGTTGGAGGGTGGAGAGTGTCCTGGGTTCTGTTAGAAGGGGCCCTGCGATGGGGTGGGGGGAGCAGAGCGGTCGGTGCCAGGGGAAACTTGACTCTCTGTTCCCTTGGACTTTTAGAGCCTGAGCCATGAGTCAGGTCGCCTGCCTCGGGGGTGGCAGCGGGTCCCCGGACTCAGCTGCTGGGGCACAGAGGGGCAGGGGGAGCCCAAATATCTTCCTTTAGTCAGGACCGTGGCGGGGAAGGGGAGCATCTCCCTGGTGGGGACATTCTCTTCTCTGTTGCATCTGGTGTTGGGCAAGGCGAAGGTGGATCGTCAGAGCCATTTGGCACCTGTGGGAGGGAAGATGCTGTGGGAGCGTAAACATCTTCTGGTTAGATTGGTTTTGATGACTGGAACCGGAGCTGGGGAGAGTCAAGGGAAAGGCCTTGAAGTCCGCTGAGGGTGTCTGTTGCTCTGCTGGTTTGAAACGTGAGCTGAACCAGAAACACGCAAGGTTGGAACTGGGCACCATCCTCATCCCCACAGAGGGATGGTAGCCGTGGGTGGAAACCTCCTCTGGGGTAAAACGGGGCACTTTTGGTTCTTAAACCTGTGACTCTGTCTCCTCCCAGTGTTTCACAGCTCTGGCAGTGCTCTCGGGGGAGTCGAGAGCCATATTCCCCTTCCCACAGCCCCCAGACCAGCTTCTTCACACTAGTTTGTGGCCAGAAACCAAAATGACTTTCTCAAAGCCTTGAAATTTGCATTTGGCAAGACCCAGCCATCCTCCCTGAGCCTCTCCGGTGGAGAGCGGCCAGGATTTTTATTTATTACAATGCGATATGCTGGAGCTTCATGGTCAGCGCGATGGCACTTGCCACCCAAATGGCTGCAAGGAAGGAAGAAACCTCCGGCGGGACTTGTGGGTGAACCCCGGCTTCGCGCGGTGCTCTGGGAGTGTTGCTGTGGCCCCGCTCCTCTTCTAGAAGTATTTAGGGCCAGATCGCTGGACACCACCATAAAAGAAGCTACTTTAATTGTTGCGGCAGAGCTGGTGAAGTATCGCCCAGTGGGGATGTCTGTCTGCGCTCGATTTCCAGGCTCCTCAGACGTGTTTTTTGGGCAGCTTCGCAGACGCACCCGACGTTCCTCACCGTATGAGCAGGCTCGGGGGAGGCTGTACCTGTCGGTCCCATAAAGCCAGTTTTGTGAGGAAGAAGAGAGCGCTTTGGTCTTTCTTGGCTGTGGCAGCCGCGGTGCCTCAGCCCCGGGGCTGAGCCTCTGGGGGTGAGACCCCCCCCCAGGTCCTTCTCTTTTGCTTTAGAGGTTCCTTTGAGATCTTGGTCTTCTTCTGAGCCGAGGAGGAGGAGGAGCAGCCAGCTTCAGAGAGCTTGAAGGGTTTTGAGAGCGTTACTTAAGAGAAAATATGCAAGTACACGAGTAAATCTCTTCTCCCTTCCTGATGGAATAATTGCCATTGTTTGCTTCTCCGGCTAGCGAGGTGTTGGCTACCGCCTGTTTCCCACAGGATTTGAATTCTGGTTGTGACAGAGCCTCCGCCGCGTGACGTGTGTGATACTGTGACGTACGTTCACCTCGGCTGATCCCTGACGGCGCGGGCTTTAAACCTCGGATTTCAGCCCCACCTGGGGCCTCTCCGGGTGGTCGCCCTCTGCCCCGGGCAGCCTTTGGGCTTTGGGTAGGACCCGGTTCCTCCGCAGCTCCCGGGAGAGCTCGGGAAGGGCTGGGGATGAGGAGAGCTGTGTGCCGAGGAGGGTGATCCTGAAAGGGGTGCTGGAAGGGCTCAGCCGCCGCGTGTTGGGTGATGTGGTTGAGGAGGAGCTGCCCGTGCTGGGGTCCCACCGGGGCTGTCCCCCTCCGGAGGCGTCCCCAGCGCCTGTCTTTATCGTCCTGCCAAGAGGAGGCATTCGCCTGCCTTGCCGAGCGCGCCTTCCCTGCTGTAATAACGAGGTCCTGAGCAAACGTGGGGTCAGAGCCGTAACTGAGGCTTTTGTTTTCACCCTGGGCAGAGGCTGGGAGGGCAGCAGGACTGGTTTTTGGGCCAGACAGTGGCAACATACGGTTTCAGCTGGAATATCTGAGGGCCGTAGCTGTGCCTTGCTTGTCTCGGATGTCGGAGGAGCTCCCCCGCGGAAGCAGGGGACAAAAGGAGGCCGGTTGTTGTTTCGGACAGGAGTTTTTTCTTTGCTCCTTGGTGATCCTTAAACCACCTCAAGCCCCACCACGGCTTTTTGGGGCGTTGTCATCCTCAGTGGCCCACGGTGCGGTTTGCTCTGGCATTATCCAGCGTAGATAAAGGGGACGTGGATGGTTTTGAAGCCCTTCCCAGGCCAGGCAGGCAGCGGTTCCCCCTCTCCCTGCCTCAGCGGGTATTTCAACTCTCTGGGGAAACACCCAAAGAGGTTTTCTCATTTTCCTGCTTTCGCTTTGAAGCAGCGTGTGCCAAAAAATGCTAATGTGGGATTTCAGTTGTTTGGTCCTTTGTGCCTTGGGTGCAGCGGCTGCTTTATAATTACGGGTCCGAGGGAGTTGAGAGTTCATTGTCACCCCAGCTTCAGGCCCCTCCCTGGACTCCACAGACAAAAGAATTGCTCTCGGAAGGGCTCTGTCGCCGCTGGGGACGGGGCGATCATCCCGAACGTCTGAAGTGAGCAGAGAGCAGGGTCTGAGCTGCCGAGCCATTAGTGTAGGTGTAAAACACCCAGAAAGACTCGCTGTACCCCCAGATTCCTGCAAGAGGGACAAGAGCTTTCTTGATCCCACCCAGCCTAGGCTCAGCGTGCAGGAGGGAAGGTGATTTTTATTAAACAGAAACATCTGAATGGCTCATCATCCTCAAGCTGAAAACAGGAGCGGCAAATGACTCCAAGTCCCGTCTGTGTTATAAAAAAAATCTCTCTTTTTTTCCCAACCACCAGCTGGGACATCTCTTGGGGTGTCACAGGTTGGTACCATCAGCCGGGTCCCATCACCCAAACTCCCCCTGACCCTCTTGGTGCTGTGGGAGTGCACGTGATGCCCACCCCGGTCCGGGGCAAAGCTCCTTTTCTTTAAGCTGGAGACAAAAGATTACCCTGGAAGGAACAAAGGTAGGAGCCAGCTTGTCTGAGTAAATGACAGATTGGTCTGTCGGAGGGAAGCTCCTCTGGCGAAGCGGTAGCTAGAAAGAGAGTGAGAATCGTGCGGTTTTGGGGGCACACGGATGACTGGAGTACCGTTTCCTGAATTATAACTGAATTTCCCTTTGGAAAGTAAAAGCCGCTCCTCCCTCCCTCCGGCTCTGCCCTGTATTGTTGAAAGAGGCCGCTCGGTGTTTTATTTCTCCTCCCCACCACCCCCGGTAGCCCCGTGGGGTTGAAAAGGCTTTTTCTGGGGGTAGAGGTGAATGAATGCTGCCTGTGCTGCTTCCCTCCGCTCACCTTCTCCGGGATCAGGGCTTCGTTTCCCCCCAAGCGAGGTATCCCACTTGTCCTTACCCTTTCCCAATTACTGTGGGATAGTGGTGATTAAATGCTGCATCCCCACGGACTCTGCCTTGTTTAAAAAGCAGAGCGCTCCCGGGGCAGGCAGGTACCTTATGTCTGACCTAAATCCTACTCTTCTGGGAGAGGATTGTTCCCGAATTGAGGAGGTGGCGCGGCCGGCAGGATGCTAATTCGGGTTTCCCCGTCCCCAGCTCCCTCTGGGGTTGGGTTTGAGCGAGTCCCGTAGTCGCTCAGGCCGGGATCGGGGCTGGGTGATTTTTGGGAGCAGGCTGGGAAAGGAACGCTGGCAGCATTTATCCGTAGGATTTGTATCCCCGAAGAAGCTCCCGGTAGCCCTAAAGCCGGACTTTGAATTCATCGATGCCCTGGAAAACCCGGTGCCTTGGTGTTTCTTGAATAGATGCCGCTGTCTGGGAGCAGGGATCGGCTTAAACGTTATTAAACCGTGGCAGTGTTTTGGTGGAAAATGGGAATAATGCAGAGCTGTAAAACCCATGGGCTTCGGCCAACCCCGGGATCCGTTTTTCAAATGGCAGAACCTCGTGCGAAGCCAGCGTGCCAGAAGATGCTGCTGTGGGGGGAACGGGGGGGGTCTCCCCGGCTCTTCTGGAGGTCACAGGGGCAGGACTCGCCATCAGATGTTCCAGAAAGCCGTCTTGTCCAAAATGCCTTCAGCAAAAAGAAGTCTGACCCTTCTTCTGCTGGGAAACTTGAGATAACCCCGTTCCTCCTCTCCCCCTGAGCTGGTTTAGCTCTGAACCACACGGAAAAGCAATAAAGGGAATCCTGGCTGGCCCGGCTGCGCTCGCCCTCGCTCCTACGTGTCTCCTCTCCAGCCCCTTCCCCGAAGCTGAAGGTATTTCTGCTGGACCATCCTCACTGATTTATTGGTTTTTTTTAATTGTGATTTCTGCAGTTCCGTGGTGCTCTTTGACTCCCAAGCGGCTCGATAACGAGGACCAAAGAGTTTGCGTGTCTGCTGTACCTCAGAAGTTGGTGTTTCTGGGGGAGCAGGAGGGACCCCCAGAGGGGGGAGAGAGGCTGGGGGGGAAGAAATACGGCCAGGAGGCAGGAGCAGATGCTGGAAGCTTCTCGCTCACTGTCCTTTTTGTCTTCAGAGTTTCCACCCTTTAGTCCTGCCATCTGCCTGCTGCTCCGTGGGCTGCTCCATCCTCTGCTGCTGAAGACATCCTGCATCTGAGTCTCATTTGTTTGACTCGGAGGGCTTTTTTTTTTTTTTTTAATCTATTTTAAATGTTTATTAGCGGAGAGAGCAGCTCGTCAGCTGAGGTGCAGCCGTGTTTCGGCGGGTTCTGTTTGTGGCTGTTCTTGTGACCACTGATCTTTGGTCAAGGTCTGCTCTGCTGACGAGACACGAAGGAAAACTGGTTTCTTCCCAGCCCTGGGGAGTTATGTTGGTTTTGGATTGGAGTTATCCCAGATAACTAGTTGCTGTGAAGGTGCCTCTTTTCCTGGAATCGCTGGGATAAGCCCCAAACGGCGGGTCCGGAGTTTCAGTGAGGTCAGCGCCCGGCTGCTGACGTGAGCAGTGACCTGCGCTGACCGACCTGCGGGTGGTGGAGCCCCAAACCCCGTCCTTTTGGGTGCCTCCTCTTCTCCTCCCCTTGGGCGAGCGCCTCTTCTGCTCACCCCTGCGGAAGGTGGAGGAGTTGCTTGGTTTTGGGGCTTTTTAATGGATTTTTTTTTAGATGTCATGCCTGGTTTCAGCTTTCTTAGAAAACGCCGGTAACCGTGTGCGGGGAAACCTGTTCTTCGTTCTGCCCGTGACCGTGTGAGAAACCAACGGCCTCTTGGATTAAAAAATGGCTTTATTTCTGCCTGGCTGGGTGTGCTGACCCGCTCTCGAAGCGCTTGGCGGTTTGCTGGCGAAGAGAGATTGAGGAAGGGTTTCCTGTTTCTGCAAAGCAGCCAGAAGTGCCCAGATAACGTTACAGAGATTGCGTCTCCCCCTATCTTTTCTCTGGGGCCTTTTCCCAGCGCGTCGCCCGCTCGCCGGCACCGACACGTCAGCGCTATCCAGTGACTTCCAGGAGCGTCCTGGGCCTCCAGCGACTGGTTTGTAAAGCAAGTGCAGGGCAGAGCGGGGGAGGATGTGCTAATCCAGTAAATTTAGTGATTTAGGACATCAGCTGCGACTGCGAGCGGTGGTGGAAGAGATAACCCTGGACAGGAATCTACAAGACGCAAGAGCTCGTCGTCTAGAAATTGAATTAACCAACTCTCTTACAGCAGCTTTGATGCCGTTGGTTTAATGTCCTTCACGTAATTTGTCAGAACAAATCTATCGGTGCGGAGGATTTCAGAGTTATTACTCACTGTTTGGCCTTCTGGCCAAGATCAAGTGTTGCTAAGTGTTTTATCTCCCTCTGGAGGGCCGTGTTCCGCGCTGGCGGGGCCGGGCTGCCTCATCCCACGGGGATTTCTTCCATCTCCAGCTGCTGGGATGAGGAGCGTTGGCTCCGACTCGGAGCTGGGGACGGACTTGTGCTCTTTTCCGAAAGAGCTGCCCGAGAGAAGCACATGAAATATTTAGACCCTTATCTTCCAGAGCCGTGGAAGAGGTTTTTATTGTGCGTGACTAAGGTGCCTTGCTCTGAAGTGTTTTGCTTGTGAAGTTTAGACCTTTGTTTTCTGAACTAGTGGAAATAGGGCTTCTTTTCGTGTTTCTTTAACTTCCTTGGGGAAAATACCTCCTGTTTCTTCAAGTAGCTGCAGTATCTGTTCACCACCACAACGGCGTAACCTTTTTGTTTTTCCTCGTCTAGATTTCAGCTTTTTGTGCTGCTCGGTGAAGGCGTTTCAAAGAGGTAGATGTATTGCATATATGTGCTTTAAAAAAGAAAAAAAGCATGGTTTCTTCCTCTCCAGTAACCAGCAGCGAAACGCCCTGTTCCCTAACTGTCTTGGCTTTTGAGGATTGACAAAACTTGGTGGGTTTGTGTTTTTTTTTCCCTCCCCCTCCCTAAATAAGCTGCTCCCGCTCTCAACAAAAGCTGCTGTTTGGTTGAAGTGTGCTGTGTAAGCGCTCCGCTGCCGGCCCAGCGGCTCTCCCCACGGCTCTGCGCACCCCCAGGATTGTTCCAGCGGCGCTTTTTCTGCTTCCCATTCTGCCTGGTTTGCACTTTGAAGAGGAAAAAACCCCAAAAATCTCACTGCGGTTCCCATTCGCAGCCCTTGACTGTGGGGGGGGGACACACACACTGATCCCAGGGGACTTTTGGGGGGGGGGGATTAGCAGGTAGAGAAGAGATTGGGGTGATTTCTTTGGGGACGGAGACTGGGATGTGTCCACGGAGGCTCCAAGGTGCTTCGCATCCTCCAGGTAGCGTTTGGTGGCTCTGAGGCTTGGGCTCACGTCCAGCGTCTCACATCTTAGTGACGGTGCCACCGCCTGCAGGCAGAGCCCAGGTGAGGAGGGGGAATATTCCCATTTTTTGAGCATAAAGAGGAGGCATTTGGGGGAGCTGAGGCAGCGGGGCCGGGGAGGGAGGGCAGAGCATGTCGGTGTGGTGTGGCCCGGCGCTCCGCTTGCTCAGGCGCTGCAGAGTCCAGCTTGATGATGTGTTTGGGTGTGCTAACGTTTTCACTTTTTATTTTCGTCCAAAACATGAGGCGCAGCTCAAATCTATCTGAGCAGCCTCTATTTAAAAATAGAGCGAAGCGGGTATTTGTCCCGGCTGTCCCAAATTAGCGTGCTCGTTTGCTAGATGAGCCAGGATCTGACCCGAACGCCGTGTTACGTGCTCCTTCCAGTGAATTATTTGGCTGCACCGTTTGACCCGGGTGCCATCGCCACAAATTTTTAGCTTTTTTTTTTTTTTTTCCCCTAGCACTTATTTCACGGTCGGTAAGAGCTCACTATCTGTTGCTGGCTGAAAATAATCCGGCAGAGCTAAGGAAGGCAGCTATTTATTTAGGTTGATTCAGCTTCCAGTAAACAGCTGGGAGGGAATGCTCTGAAGTCGCCGTAGGGATTGCTCCCAGGATCGTGAAAGAAAGAAAAGAGGAAACTTTTTGGGACATCGTGAATTCAGTTTTTGAACAGGACTTTCTAACCCCGATCTCCTTCCTTTGGCCAGAATTCACTGTTTGGGTCTCTCAAGCCATTTTTTCAGTCGTTAATCTGGGTCAGAGTTATGGCTGACGAGCTTTCATTTTAAAGAGGCGTTTAAACAGAGGCAGAAATAGCAGCTTTTTTTTGGGAGATTATTTCATTTTGTTACATTTATGCCATTGAACTTAACACCTTCGCTTCTCCAAGCAGAGTGTGTGTGGGACGACACAAAACCGCCTCTCCACAGCGATAGAAAGGGGTGGAGGTAACTGAAAGGTTTTCACGTGGAAACCTCTGGGTTTTGTTCTCTGGCCTCGGCCGGTGATGCTTCTGGTACCGGAGGGAGCTGCTTTTTGCAGGACGACACACGACAGATCCGTTGGTGGCTTCAGTCCTGCCTCGGAACCCAGCAAACCTCGTCAGCCCCGTCTTCATCCTCGCACTCGGGCACGAATAAGCGTTTTTTTTTTTTTTCTCGTGGTGGAACAGGAATTACCTATTTCCCAACCAGAGGCGAACTTGTTTGGAAACTGGAGGGAGGGGAGAGCTTCCTGCCGCGGAAACTGGGTGTGCTGGGAGCGGGGCGACGCTGCGGCCGCCCCGGGGCTCTCGCCGCAGCCTGTGGCTTTCCCGTGGTGACTCACCATTTCTGGTAACCGGCTGGTGGGGAGGATCCTCACCGTCGCTTCCCAAATCACTACACGAAAGGGCGAAGGGAGACACCGTGGTCTTGGGGCAGCGGGGGAAGAGGAGACGGTGAAGCCGGGGCTCTGGTCCGGGTTGAGATGCTGAACGTCGTCCCCAAAATCAGGGCGGCACCTCTGCGATGAAGATACCCCGTGGTATCACCGGGGACAAACCAGATGTGTCTCGGGATGCCGGCTCTTCCCACCGAGGCTCATCCCATGTTCTTGCTTTTTATGTTCGTCGCGTGTGATTACAGCAGCGCAGAGAAAAGATTTGCTGCCGGGTCCTCTGGCGAGAGAGCTTCAGTTAAATCCTAGCGGAATACGGTTTTGCACGGATGATTAAATATTAACACGGTGAATCTCCAAGGTGCCAAGGCTGGTGGTGCTGCTTGGAGATTGCTTAAATCATGGGCCTTTCAGAGGTTTCGATTTACGTAATTACAGATACTTGCTTAAAATAAGGCTTAATTGCTATTTGAAGGGGTGTTATATTGTGATGCTTGGGATGTTTCCTTCCTCCCTGGGTCCTGATGGATCCTGGCAAGTTCAAAAGCCTTGTGGCAAGGTGATGGAGCCGAGCTTTATGGGTTTCTTCTTAACACCCGAAGTCCCAGGAGCTTCTTTCCAGCTGGAGATGGTCCTGAATTGGGGATGGTGTCCAGGGGAAGAGGGAAGGGATGCGAGAGGTGAAGCAGGGCAGTCGGCTCCAAAGGGTCCCTGGCGCCCTGGGAGGAGGAAGAGGAGGAAGAGAATCGGCTGCGAGAATCTTCAAACACAAAAATTAGAGCTTCCTGGGACAAACTTAATGTCTTTAGAGAGGGGGTGGGAAGGCAGTTGGAGGCAGCCGCTCCGCGCTGGCTTTGTTTAGCAAAAAGTGTTTGCCAGAGATTTGGGGTTGTTTTTTTTTTTTTTAAATTCTTGTTCAATATGTATTGAGCTGAGAGCTTCGATCCCTGGGTGCGGGAGGCAGCGGGGTTTCGCTGTGCGGTACCGCTGTGCCTCTGGCTGAGCTGTAGCTCTGGCTGAGGTCGCAGCGGGAGGTTTTTTGCAGCGGCTGTAAAGGGGGCGAGCAGGAGGGAGCCAGAGGGCTCTGGCAGTAACGCCTAATCTGGTAAAACCAGTTACTGGGGCCGGGGGGGAGCGACCCCTCCGCTTACTCTGTGGAGCGATGGGGGCCTTGCTTTTGGGTGGGGGTGGCTTTATAAGGCTGCGTTCCTGGCTCCCACCAAAAAAAAAACCCACCTCAGTTGCTCTGTCTGAAGCAGAAAGTAAAACAAAATTAAAGAGCTTGGCTGGTTTTCTGGGCTGGAGGCAGAAAGTACACCCCTGTTCTATGCATCTGCCTGGGGGGGGACGGTGTCCCTGGTCTGGGAGCTCTTGGCCTCCCCAGCGCTGGTCTCCATCTGCTTTTGTGGTGTGGACAGAGGGACGGAGTCATCTCATTGCCTTTTTTTTTTTTCCTTACTGCATCCAAACCCACCCCAGACAGGACTCCAGGCCTAAAAGATAAAAGTTGGTACATCACCTCGCAGATATTTAACACTGCGGTCGTTACGAAACTGCCTGGGCTTGGTTTCAAGCAGAAGGCTTGATGTTCTGGGCCTTTTAATAAAAGCCCCTGGAAATAATTTTGAGATAAAGCGTGGTCAGAGCGTCTGCTGAAACACTGCAGAGCGCTTGGCCCTCCCACTTCTAATTAATAGGTGGCAGTAATCCTGCAGGGCCGTGTAACTCCGTGGAAGGGAGGGACGGTGCCGATGCCACCCCTGATGGTGGCCCAGGGTGTGCAGAGGGGTGCCAGGAGCCAGCAGAGCAGCCCCCAGCCCGTAGCCTCGGCCCAGAGCTGAGCTTGGCTGGCGAGCGATGAGCAGAATAAGCAGAATCACATTTCCCCGTGGCTCGATGAAAACTCTCTCTGCTGTAAGAGGAGAAGCCGGGAAGAAATCAGCCATGAGTCAGTGCTTTTTTCAGATGCCTAAAAAGGTTGGAACCGAGGTGGGGCGTCAGGCTTTTTTGGTGATGCATAGTAATGATTAACTCTTTCTGAGTGTGGCTTTTTTCTTCTGACAGGTTCATCTACTTTCAAAAAATCGCTCACCCCCGAGGTAAGTTTCTGACCCGCAAGT
Organism: Xenus cinereus; assembly: GCA_025774025.1. Taxonomy (NCBI): domain Eukaryota; kingdom Metazoa; phylum Chordata; class Aves; order Charadriiformes; family Scolopacidae; genus Xenus; species Xenus cinereus. Next base: position 2,634,258 of record JAOXJK010000016.1, on the reverse strand, counting down.
TGGTTTGTTCCCTGGCTGAGAGAACGCCCGCTTCCAGCCCTGAGTGAGACTGGAAAAAGAGCAGAGGAGTTTGGGGTAAACCAGGCAGGGGGAGGTTCAGGGAGTTGCAGACACTCGTTGGGGAAATCGGTGAATCTCTCTTTACAAAGAGAATCTTGTCCTGAAACTGAACGATTCTCGTGCTGCCAAAACACCACGTAGATGCTGTGCCGCCAGCGAGACGTCCAGACTGAGAAACGCCATTTAACAACCACGTGTGTTAGAAGGCGATGAGTCAAGCGAGCTCTTGCGGTGTGAATCAGAGCAGAATTTGCCACCTTCCCAAAATGTTTCCTCAAAGCCTCCGCCTTCCTGGCGGAGAGCGTGGTGACCTGGGCCTTCAGCACTTCACTCAAGTCTTTAAGAAAAGCAAAATGATGCCGGGTGGCTCTGGGCAGCCACCGGCCTCAAAGTCGGGTTTTACATCCTTGATTCTTAACGTCATTTACTCCAACCCTAGATGCCGGGTGGTTCTGGGCAGCCGGGCTCACAGACGATAAAGAAAGGGCACAGAGGAGTGGATTCCACGGGCGAAACTACCTACAAAAAGGTAAGTTGCCTCTTGCACAACTCGTTTGACTCTTATTCTCCCCTTGGCCCTGCCAGTGGGGCCCAGAGCAGTCTCAGTGGGTAGTGGCTGTGACAGCGGCAGCTGAAGATCTCAAAGGAAAGGAACCAAAGGACTGAATATGTGCTTCTCTTCTGTAGCCTTCTAAAGAGAGGATTATTTTTAAACTTTGCCCATTAGCAACACTTCCTAAGGCCTCTTCTGGCTCTTTGGGTGCTTTCCCTGCTCTTTGGGCACAATAGTTTCTATAGATCTTGTGGTGTTACTGGAATTTGCTTTACAAAGGGGTCATTGTTTGGGTATTTTTGAAGAGTCTGTAAATGTGGGTATTTTGTGGGTGCTCCTTCCAGTTTGTTGGACTTGCTCAGAATGGGCTGACTTTCTCTGAAGTGAGATTGACTTCTAGGATGTAGATTAAACGGGTAACAGCTTGACAGGGGCACATCACCGCTTTGTGTGAAGCTGCTGGTCTGAAACCTGCAATTCAGATGTAGCTCCCTCTGCCTGTCCGTGTCGGAGTGAGTTCAAACGGTGTTTCCACAGAAGCCAGCAGTTATACTGCCCTTTTGGAAACAATTCCTGTCTCCAGGACTGGGATCTGGCTTTCAGTTCCCCAGCAAATTCAGAGATAGGAGATCAGACAGCAGTAATGGGAGAGAAAAGTAGAAGCCAGTGGAAAATGCCTGAAATGTCCCAGAAAGCTGGTGGGACACCGCATGGGATTTATCTGGGAATGAGACTCATGGACACTCTGTTTTCCATCCCCGCCTCTTCCAGGGGTGGGTAGTTGTTTTTTTTAAATTCTTTGCCCTATAAAAGCAGTTGTAAACAGGCAGTCAGCTGCTCAGCTGATCCTGCTGGCTAATAGAAGAGAAAAAAAAAAAAAATACTTGTTCCTTGGCAACCTGGCGCCGTGGCTCTGTGTTCACAAACAAGGCAGCGATGCTGCGCTGTGTGGCTTAGTTCTGTTTCCCATCACTGAGACTGTCCTGGGAGTTTAAGCAGGGCAAGGTGAGCTGAGATCTATTTTCAGCACCTTTAGCCTGTAGAGGGTGAGGAAGGAAGGTGGAGTCAAGTTCTTCCTCCCCTCCCTGCCTAACACCCAGGTAAATGTGAGATACACACGTGGCTGCAGTCGGAAAGGCCGGTGTCTTACAGCGAGCTGGAGTTACTGCCGGGTTTTGTTGCTCTCTTCAGGGAGCCACCAGCAGTTCTCTGGCAGCTCTGATAACAGAAAAACAGTTAAGTGGGAGAAATGCTCCCCTTTGTTTTACGAAGCTTCGGGGAGTTTGTGTGTCTGGGGAAAAGACTTCAAATGTTTGTCCCCCCAGATACCGCTGTGGCCTCACGTGGCAGCGGCTGGGCTTTGTTTGGCTTAAGGAAACAAACGCAAACGAGTTGGATCCTGAGCCCTGGATCTTGTTCTGGGTCCTGTTGCTTTATGTGTGAGCCAAGCGAGACATCCGTGAGCTGCAGCGCACAAATCCGAGCGGCACCTGCTCTGCGGCCTCAGCCCGTCCAGCAGAGCCCAGGGCTCCGTGCTCTGGGAACGGACGGGCCGTGGAGCAGATTTCATCTGGGCTCTTCTGGGAAAGAGCCCGTGGCTGGAGCTGGGCTGAAGCACGTCCCAGTGGTCTGAGATGAGCTCATGCGCTTCGCAGACAGAAGAGGGCTCTTGATGTGAGTAGCCGTTAGAAGAACACAGCCCTACATTGTTCTTGGGCGGTTTGTGCAGAGGATGTGGGAGTGGGATTCGTGTCTTCCCTCCTTATTTAAAGACGACGGTGAACTCCTTGGGGTTCAAGAGCCCCAGCCCAGCGAGGGAGGCAGACGGAGGGATGTGGTAGCACCACACAGAAGCGTGTGTTGCGTGCTGGCCCTGCCTGCCGTGTCCTGCAGAACACCAGAACACCCAAGTCTGTGCCCAGGCTGGGGAAGGACGAGTTTCCAAGCTTGTAATTCCAAGACCTGGCAGACCAAGGTGTCAAAAGGTGTGTTTATTCCTAGAGGCACGAGATAATCTGTCCCTGGACGTCTCCCCCCTCTGACTGCAGGGTGTAGAGATGAGTGTGGGAGGATGCAACGAAATTCAGTCCTTTTAAGGACCAGCTGGATGTTGATTCCAGTTAAGTCCTGCTCAACCACCCGGAGTGCAAATACCCAGTAGGATGCTGTCGGGGATGAAGGGGTGTTCCCAGGTGTTCCCATCGCCAAAGCGATGCAAGTCCATGAGAAAAAAATGAGAGAAGCTGGAACCAGTAGGTGTAAAATACCCCAGCTAACAGTGCTGTTTTAAACTGGGGGCTCTCTCTTCTTCAACTCCTTTCACTCCTGTTTGCAGTCTGCTGCTCCACATTGTCTAACTTGTTTTTTCTGCCCCTCCAGACAACATCATCTGCCTTGAAAGGTGCCATTCAGCTGGGCATTACACACACAGTTGGAAGCTTGAGCACTAAACCCGAAAGAGACGTTCTCATGCAAGATTTCTACGTAGTAGAAAGCATTTTCTTCCCAAGGTTGGTGCTTGCTTTCTTCTCTCTCTGGTGCTTTGAGGTTGGGAAGCAGCATTAGTCCCTCACGTGGGCTTGCTGCTGTGTGTGCCCACGCGTGTCCCTTTCGGGTGGGGGATTTCTAGCCCTCGGTGTGTTGGAAGCAGCCAGTGGGTGTTTGCTTTTTAGGGCAGTTTCTTCAGAAACGTTTCAAGTACAAATACTTGTGTGTGTGCTTCTCTCCTTGACCAGCGAAGGGAGTAACCTCACCCCAGCTCATCACTACAACGACTTTCGGTTCAAAACCTACGCTCCAGTGGCCTTTCGCTATTTCCGGGAGCTGTTTGGGATCCGACCCGATGACTATCTGGTGAGTTGGACCAGGTTGCCATTTGTTGGGCGCTCTGTGCGATGGGTGTTTGTCCTCTTCCCCCTCTCAGGGTGCCGTGAGGCCCCTGGCAAGCTCTATAAGGGCAGCAGGGGATGTGGCCCTGGGGTTTTGCCTCCGTGGATGTTTAAAAGGAAGAGCCTTTGCGATGAAGTTTCCCATCGCTGCGTCCCTCACCTCTGCATTTCTCACCTCGTCCCCAGTACTCGCTCTGCAGTGAGCCACTCATTGAACTTTCAAACTCCGGGGCCAGCGGGTCCCTCTTCTACGTGTCCAGCGACGACGAGTTTATCATCAAAACGGTTCAGCACAAAGAGGCCGAGTTCTTACAGAAGCTGCTGCCTGGCTACTACATGGTGAGTCCCTTTCTCTGCAAGGCAGGGAATGGCCCCCCACATGTACAATTTGACAGACACTGCTGGTAGATGCGAGTTGGGGGGTTAATCTCTGTCCCAGCTGAGTGGCAGCGTCTCTCTCAGCTGTCCGGTGACAAAGACAGTCACGCACTGACCCCGGCTGCCAGGGTGTCACGAGCCTGGCGTGCAGCACGGGGCTCTCGGGTTCCACGCTGTGACTGGGACCCTTTTGGAAGGTGGCAGGCTGTTTCGTCACTGTTCATTGCTTCCGTGCTGCGCAGCGTCACCCCCGTGGTATTTTGTCTTGGACAGCTGGCCTTGTGTTTCCCTCCCCCGGACTGTGCTCAGTTCTGTCTGAAGAAAGAAAGAGTAGAAGAACTTCAATTTTTAAGTTTCTAACAGCAGCTTTGAGAGTAAAGGCGTATTAATTTTTTGAAAGTGGCTATAGCAAAAAAGGCTTCATCAGTTCTGAAGCAAAATTGAACAAGTTGTGTGTGTGATCTGACTCACGTTTGTCTCCAGCAAAAGGGAATTTAGCCACGAGATAGTCTTGCCTCAGGAGTTTTGATGCTGGTGGGGTCAATAGCTGAATTCCTTAAACTGCTTCCGAACCCGCAGATGTTTATGCTGTAGTTGTATCCCAGAACCACATCGTTTTTCTTCAAAACTCTGTCTAGTGCCTTCTGCAGCCGCAAGAGTTTAGATCCACCTCTACCCTGAGGTACTGAGCTTGACCCAAGTGCCCAGTTTAAAAAGGCACAAGACCTTCCTTTGCTCTGAAGCCTCCCCAGCTTAGCTTCTGTGTGACTGAGCAGCGAACTCCTGCCTTCAGCCTACGCTCTTCCTCTGACCCGTTCAGCTTTGCAGAGAGGTTCTTAACAGCCGTAGACGTCCCCCGTCTGTTCCCTGTGCTCACCTGCCCTTGTCTCGGAGCCTCTTTGGCAATGGCTTTGAGTCCTTGCCAGCTCCGTTTCACTAGAGAAGCACAGGGAGGAGCAAAGAGCTCCTCTAACTGGCCTGCGAATAACCAGAAGGGTTTTGAAGGTATTTCTTTCTCTTTGGCTTTTCAGAACTTGAACCAGAACCCAAGGACGCTGCTGCCAAAGTTTTACGGCCTGTACTGTGTCCAGGCTGGGGGCAAAAACATTCGCATCGTTGTGATGAACAACCTGCTGCCACGCTCCGTCAAAATGCACCTGAAATACGACCTGAAGGGCTCCACCTACAAACGCCGAGCGTCCCAGAAGGAGCGAGAGAAGGTCTTCCCAACGTACAAGGACTTGGATTTTATGCAGGACATCCCCGATGGCCTCTTCCTGGACTCTGACATGTATAACGCTCTGTGCAAAACGTTACAGAGAGACTGTTTGGTAAGTGGAAGGGTGAAGGGCGGTGTGGAGAGGTCTCTCCTCTTTTTTTCTGAGCCTTTCCCATGGAAAGGAGGTGTGACAGTTGCCACCTTGTAGCCTCTGTGTTGACTTAGAGAACCTGGGTGGTTTTTTTGGTGTGGAGAAGAAGCAGGAGTTGGACACCAATTCCGTTCAAGATTTCCAATCTGAATTAACCCCAGCTCTGCCTCTGGAGATGGAGGAGCCCCCTCTGCCGAGGCTGAGCTCCGGAGCAGGGCAGGGTCCGGGGAGAGGGGTGGGATGTTTGACCGAGTCTGGTCTCGGGTCAGGTGGCCGTGCCGAAGTCAGTGTTGTCCCCTGGCTCGGGTCACCGCTGCCTTCCTCTGACTCTGTTCGTTGGTGGCTGCCGATGAGCTGAGTGTGCACAAGCCGGGGATTAAAGCCATCCCCTCGATATGCTGAGGGCTCTGGGCAAAAATGCTGAGTTTGCTTCTGCAGACGTCTGCTCTGAGGGTTTCACTGGGCCTGCCATTGAGCCTTTGTTGACTTTCTGCCCAGGTCCTGCAGAGCTTTAAAATCATGGATTACAGTTTGCTCGTTGCAATCCATAACATCGACCTGGCCCAGCGAGAGCACGCGATGGCCGACGGGACGTCCCAGACCGACACGCGACGACCGGCTGCCCAGAAGGCCCTCTACTCAACAGCCATGGAATCCATCCAGGGAGAGGCCCGGCGAGGTGGCACCATAGAGACAGACGACCAGTAAGTCTGTGTCACTGTTCCCAGTGAAATACTGCTAGGGGAGAGGGGTAAAACCCAAGCGTGGCTCATGGAGGCTTAATTTAGGCGCAGGCAGCGCCGTGCGGGGTTGCGGTCACACGGGGTGGAGAGGTCTGGATGTCCCATTCTGTGCTTTTAACTTTGGTTTTTGCTTCCTTAGTGCACAGAAGATTTTCTTGCCTTCCAGGTGGGATTTGAGAGTTCTCTGCCCGCCGGTTATCGGCAGCTTCAACTGGTTATTTCCATCCACCTCTAAGAGACAGAGCGAGTGCTTTGTTAGGCCAGAGGAACAGCCCATAAATTCCAGCTGCCATCTCGCTATGGGTGGTAGTGGACACTCTTTACAGTTGTTTGGTCTCCTCTCGTGGATGAGTTGGGATTAATCCTCATCTTCAATAAAATTCTCATACGGAGGGCAAAGGGCTCAGTTCTCAGGAGGTTTAGCTGACTTTAACTCACCGAAACAGCATTTTCCTCTGCCTTGTTCCCCGATCTGTTGGCTGAGCAGTTGGTGCCTCCTGTTGTTGGCACTTGTTAAATAGTTGGTGTGATGCTCAGCCCCCTGCCTCACCTCTGTGCTCTCCCCTCCCCTAGGATGGGGGGCATTCCTGCCCGCAACGCCAGGGGGGAGAGGCTGCTGCTCTACATCGGCATCATCGACGTGCTGCAGTCCTACAGGTAAGAGACATTCGTAACAGCTTCCTCTCACCTCAGGGAGAAGACACTCTCCAGCGTTGTCTGCCCCTGCTTGGTCCTCAAGGTTGGCTTTCAAGAAATAGTTAAGACCCAAACATAATTGGTTTTACTTATGTACCACTTTCTGTTTTTTTGAAGTCGGGTGTTTTGGGGTCAATTTCTGGGTCTTGCACTTCGGGATCAATTTCTGGGTGTTTCTTACTGTATTTACTTCATGTTCCCGGAATAGATGGGAAGCTGGGTTTTTTTGTGGTGGTGTACACAGGCAAGCTGTTTTTGTGTCTGTGGTGGTTGTACACAGGCACTGTGCAGGAAGTGGCAAGGAAAAAACAAGGCATTTATGGCATAAATGGCTGTAACCATTTCTCCCCTAAAATGAAAAATAGCTGTAAGGCTTGCCTTTTCTTCTATTTATATTAAAATGCAATAGGCAGAGGGTTACCTGTGTAACCTCTCTGTTAAACGCCATTGCAAGTTAACTGCCCTCGATCATGACGCCTGTGAAACTCTCCCCTTGGGACAGTGACCTGTGCAATTGACCCCGAGGTCTGTGGCACGGTCTTAGAGAAATGGGATAATGAAGAGAATCTGGAGTTGGCCTTTGGGGTTTGTGGGCCACTGGGGTCAGCAGCCGGGCTCGGTACCGAGCCAGCACCACACGATACGGACCGGGGACCTGCTGTGAAAACTGCTTTTAATCCTTTCCTCTGTCAGATTTGTCAAGAAGCTGGAACACTCTTGGAAGGCCCTTGTACACGATGGGGTAAGTACAAATATACTACTTTTTAACCCGTTTAGCAAGAATAGCGGTGTCTTTTCAAACTGTGGCTGCTCTCCTTGCTCCTTCTGGGTATTCATGGATTTCTAAAGCATGTGTGTGTTTGCCCTCTTGTATAAAAGTATTATTTTCTATGGACTCTCAGAATCATTGGTTTTGTTAATGCTGGTCATCTGCTCGTTCATTAACAAGCCTTGATTGCTTTGTGTATAACACTGCTTGTAGCTAATCCGCTTCTCTCAGCTGCTGGTGAGAGCGGCTCTGAGGGTCCCCGGCTGTTCTAGTCCAACACAGCGCGTGTTTCAGGGCTAACGGCCTGAGAGAAGTTCATGTTAACTGTGATTGCTTATTAATTTGGATTCACATGTTAATGTTTGTCCCTCGGACTTCTAGGACACTGTATCTGTGCACAGACCCAGCTTCTACGCCGAAAGGTTCCAACAGTTCATGTGCAACACAGCCTTCAAGAAAATACCACGTAAGTACCTTGCATTTGCCATGGTTTCTGGCTTCTCCCTGCTCAGCAGCCGTGGTTTGGGCAGGGGGACGGTAGCGTGCAAGAGCTTTAGGAAGTCTCTTGTGCTGTGTCACCCCTTCCTTCCTCTGAGATCGCTCTTGCCTCTAGGAGCTGTCACCTTCTAGGAGCTGTTTCATCCGTCAGCTTGTTCCTTCAGGGCACAGCCCTTGTGACAGACTCTGTCGCTGGGAACTTGCTGCGTCGGGGTTTTTATTCCTTCCTGAACATGTTAGAAAAATGCTTTCTGTTTTGTGTTTGTTTTTTGTGTCTTTAAGTAAAGCCATCCCCTTCTAAGAAGAGCCGGTCTGGCACAGCAGTTCCTCGGCGGAGCTGCCAAGGAGGAGTGCCTTCCCAGTCGCACGTGTCGTGCGAGACAAAAGCACAAGTAACGACAGAGGCGGACATAGAGAAAGGTTAGTGCCTAGAGAAGTTATTTTTCCAGCTTGTGTTTGTCTAATCAGAGCTTGCTGCCTCCTGAGCTGTGCAAGACACCCCCACGGTGTTTTGTCGACTTGCCAGGGGAGTGCCTGTTTGCTGGGGTTGTGGGTGCAGGAAACAAAATGAGGCCAAAAACTCGTATTCACCAAGTGGCCTTTGACAGCACTGTGGGAAAGGCTGGAGGTGCAGTGAGTCCTTCAGGCACGGGGCTGTTCCCAAGTATTCTGTGGCAGCAAATGCAGGGCAGGGTGATAAAACTCGTGTTTCGGTAAAAGCCAGTCTTTACTCACATCAGGATGAGACCAGGTTGGGGAATTGTTTCTTCATGGGATCCTTCAGCCTCCTCCAAGCATCCGGCATGGCCCGTGCTCCCCCTGGGAGTTGGACTGAGATGTGACAGTCCCGTGGGCCTGGGCTCGTCCCACCAGCTCGTCCCCATGGGATTTGTGCCAGGGAGAAGCTGGGCTTGGTGGTCACGTCGGGGCTTGGACTTGGACCAGAGAACTGCCTGCAGGGCTGGTTCTCCAGTCCTCGGGTCTCTTGGATGTCTTTGGTGGGATCCAGCACGGACACTGTTGGGAGCTCGTGCCGCACGATCCCGCTTGTGCTGGTGATGGAACCAGTCTGTGCTTCAACTCAGGTTCCCACCTTGGTCGCCCAGATCTCCTGCCCAGGACCCTGCCGGCAGATGAAGCGAACAGCGACTCCATCGTGACCACCCTCTCCACGTCTTCCCTGGGCAGCGGAGGCCTCAACTCGCCCGCAAACAGGTAGGGCTCTGGCCGGTCTGGCGCATGGCAGGCCCAGAGGCTCCGGGAATCGGGTTCATGAGCCGTGGGAGGACTTTGTGCCGCTTTATGGATGTTTTGGGGTTTGGCATGCCTGCAGGAACTCCCCTTTGAGTGGTCCGTGTGGTGTCGGTTCGAGCATGTGCAAGGGGGGAGCATCGTGTCACCGTTCCTGCGTGCGGTTCTTTACAGATGACCTGATCTTGCATCTCCTGCTTGGGCTGCGTGTGGGTCCCAGTGGCTTGTAGTCCCTTGTGTGTTCTGTATTTAATGGCTTTGTTCTGGAGTTGAGGTAATTGTGCTGATTGGAGTGAGTTGGTGAAAGTGTCACTGCCAAGATGTACGTGGAGAGCATTAATGTGGTGATGGGTGATGCTGAAAATGACCTTCCTGCTGCTCTTCTCAGAGGGTTGGGCTCTCTTGGGTCAGCACTGAGCTCCTGCAGCTCCTCGGGAGAGGGGGCTGCGGGGACGTGCGCAGGAGGGGTCAGAATGTCTCGGAAGCTGAATGCATGGACGGCCCCGAGGGGGCTGGTGGCTGCCTTTGGATGTTTCGTTTCTTACTGAAGTGGTGGGAGCAGCAGGGACGAGGAGGAGCTGTGGTCAGAGGATGATCCCTTTTCAGAGAAGTTGTTGTGAGGTGTTAACTTCTCTTCCTGGAAGCCATCAGAAACCACCTTCCCCATTCCTGACCCACTGCCTGCGCAGCAGCGCTGCCCCGGTGTCTGCTCTCTCCTGAGCTGCAGGAAAACAGGATGCAATTATAATTAACGCCTCGTACTCCCTCTGTAAAAGACGGAAACTTCTTGGTAGGGATCCTAAACCAGAGCTGCTCCTTTCCAGTACGTCAGCATGCCTGGGATGTTCTTGTTAACTTCCTTAACAGCAGGTCTCTCTCCTTCAATCTCTACGTAGGTCAGTGGGCGCACAAGTGCATAAAGCTGACAGCTCAGCAAAGGATTTGACTAGAACAGCTCTTGGCATCTTCCTGTCTAGGTGAGAGGAGGAACCAGACTCTGCCCGAACCCTTCTCTGTGTCAGGGTGTGCTCAGTGAGACTTTCCCTGGGAATTTGGCCTTCTGCTTGTTGCTGGCCAGCGGTTACAGAGGTTCTGTACCGTCAGCTCACTCCTAAAATGCAGCGCTGTGCCGCAGCGTGCCCTGCACCGAGGCCCAGCAGTCCGTAACCTTGTCTGTCTGCTCTAAGGCTAAAAAGCTCTCGGGATGGTCTCCTCCTCACCCCATGGGGCACTGAGCACCCGTCTTGGTAAAAGCACGGGTTCTGGAGGGTAAGATGGAACCTGCTGCACCTCTGGGTTGAGTCCCAAGAGGTTCCCCAGACGCAGAGCCCGGTCTGTGTTTGCCCCAGGTGCCCCTGGAGCAGAGCTGGCCGCGTCCCATACCCTGCGGGTGCTCCAGCACCTCCTTACCCTTTGCCAACAGCCCGTAAAACCGTGTTCCAGCGCCGGAGGGTGGTAATGAAACGCAGGAGGGAGAACAGCCCGGTGCTCTCTCCTCTGTGGGGCCCTGGGATGTGAGCTCCCTACGTCAGACCTGTTGTCAGAGCCTTAAAGCCACTTTGGCAAGATCCGTAAATCCACTCAGGAGAGCCATAAAGCTCTGCAAACCCTGGGAAGGATGAAGGCGATTTGTGGATTGTGTATTTATAACAGCATAACTTCTTGAATGGATTTTAAAATATGTTGGGGTTTTTTGTTTCCCCTTTCTACAGACTCAGCCGCTCTCGCGGGGTGTTTACCATCCTTCGGGGAGGTAACAAACCTCTGCAGTCCTGTACAAAGGGGAGTGATCTCACCCCAAATCTCTCCCACTAGAGCTGCTACCCTTCTAGGGGTGGCACGATGGGGTGGCAGGATCTGTCCTGCTCCAGATCTGCCTTAGGAACGTGGGCTCAGCCTCTCTCATCTGTGCCTGCCTCAGAAATGCTGCCTTTGAGAAGGGGCACTTCTTTTTCTCTTAAGCACTGTAATTTAGTGGTGGGCTTGGTAGTGTTAGGTTAAGGGTTGGGCTCCATAAAAAGGGTCTTTTCCAACCTAAATGATGCTGCGATTCATCCTGCAGCCCTGCGTTAGGGCTGTAGTGCTAATTAAGACAACCCTCAAGGTTCTATCTGTGCTGTAACCCACACTGAGCCATCCTCACCTTTAATTTCTGCATAGGTCAGAAGCAGCAAGTCCCCTGTTAAAGAGCTCAACAGCAGAGGAGGCCAGAGCAGCTGAGAGTGACGGGGAACCTGGGTCAGAATCAGCGAGTCTCCGGTTAGAGAGCTCAGCAGAGGATGGAGCCAGAGCAGCTGAGAGTGACGGGGGACATGGGTTAGAAGAAGCAAGTTGCCCCTTAGAGATGCCAGCAGTGGAAGAAGCCAGAGCAGCTGAGAGTGACGGGGCACGAACATCAGAATCAGCGAGTCGCCTGTTAAAAAGCTCAGCAGAGGATGGAACCAGAGCAGCTGAGAGTAACAGGGAACGTGGGTCAGAATCAGCGAGGCGCCTGTCAAAAAGCTCAGCAGAGGGTGGAACCAGAGCAGCTGAGAGTTATGGGGAACGTGGGTCAGAATCAGCGAGGCGCCTGTCAAAAAGCTCAGGAGAGGGTGGAACCAGAGCAGCTGAGAGTAACAGGGAACGTGGGTCAGAATCAGCGAGGCGCCTGTCAAAAAGCTCAGCAGAGAATGGAGCCAGAGCAGCTCAGAGTAATGGGGCACGAACATCAGAATCAGCGAGGCGCCTGTCAAAAAGCTCAGCAGAGGATGGAGCCAGAGCAGCTCAGAGTAATGGGGCGCGTCCATCAGAATCAGTGAGTCACCTGTTAGAGAGCTCAGCAGCAGAGGATGGAGCCAGAGCCGCTGAAAGTGATGGGAAACGTGGGTCAAAATCATCGAGTCGGCTGTTAGAGAGCTCAGCAGTAGAGGAGGAGGCCACAGCAACTGAAATTAATGGGGGATGTGGGTCAGAATCAGAGAGTCGCCCATTGGAAAGCTCAGCAAAGGAGGAGAAGGAGGCCAGAGCAACTGAAAGTAATGGGGAACATGGGTCAGAAGCAGCGAGTTGCCCATTAGAGAGCCCAGCAAAGGAGGAGGATGAAGCCAGAGCAGCTGAGAGTGATGGGGAACGTGGGTCAGAATCAGCGAGGCGCCTGTCAAAAAGCTCAGCGGAGGATGGAGCCGGAGCAGCTCAGAGTAATGGGGCACGTACGTCAGAATCAGCGAGTCACCTGGTAGAGAGCTCAGCAAAGGAGGAGGAGGAGACCCCAGCAACTGAGAGTAACAGGGAACGTGGATCAGAAGCAGCGAGTTGCGCTGTAGAGAGCTCAGCAGCAGAGGAGGAGGAGGAGGAGGCCAGAGCAGCTGAGAGTGACCGGGAACGTAGGTGAGACACCATCAGGCAGAGCGGGAGCTGGACCTTCCCGGCAAGGGTCCCCCTGTCTCCATTCCGGTGTCAATCCAGGGGTGTTTGTGTGGGGTGACGCGTAGCCTGATGACCAAACAGCTCAATGCTTCCTGTACTTGGGCAACAGGCAATCAAATACCCATTAATTAAGGCAAGCACTGCAGGCAGGCTGAGACAAGCCCTGGGTGTGAGCTGCAGGAGAGCCGAGCGGGTCCTGCCAACCCTGGGCAGCCCTGAAAGCTCCTCTGTTAGTCACCAGTGCTGCTCGGCCTGGGGGAATTACACACTCACAGACATGACTCCTCACTCCGGGGGCAAGGGGAGACACTTCCCAAATCCTTGGGAAGAAGTGGGGCAGGACCCAAACTGGGAACTGGGGTTCCTCAGCCAGCAGGTTTAACCATTTTGCTGGAGGATCGTGAAAAAAAAAAAAAAAAAAGTGGGGAACTAACAGGGTATTAGAATAAAGCAAGATTTCTTCCGTGCCCCACCTTTCCTCCTTGGCAGAGTGTCCCATCAGGCGCTCGGTGTGCCCATGTCATATATCCTGCTGTCAGGATACAGCATTCAGAGCGTAAAATGTTTGTAAAAGGTTTGAGGGGGACTTTTTCGAACGCGGGTGCCTCTGCCTGGCAAGGCTGAGACTCGCCGAGCTCCGGTGCTTTGTGATTTCTTTGTCCCTGGACTGTTTTCACCCAGGAGCATGAATTCTCTGTTGCTGAGGTGCTCGAAGACTTCTGTAAAGCGGTGCTGCTTCTCGCCTGGACAACAGATCCTCGTTCCTAATGTCTGAAATCCCATCGACTCGGGACTGGGGGTGATTTTCTAGGTGGTGTTTTGCTGCCTGCTCCAGCAGGGATGGTGTTGCCCGTGCCTCCACGTTAAACCTGCCTAACGAACGCCTCCGTGCCCTGCCGGGCCGCTCTGTTGGCTGGGTGCAGCCCTGGAGATGGGACTTACTGACGGCTCACTTCTAAAAACTGCTTTACAGGTCTCCCCCTTGTGTTTCCCCAGCGGCTCCCCAGGACCTTCCATCCCCGAGCCCTCCCCGGAGCTGAGAGAGCAGCTCGAAGACCTGCAGGAGACGGAGATAAGCTTTGTGAGTGCCCCCCTGTGCGGGAGGGAGAGAGCGGCTCTGGGGGCGGGGGGAGAGTTGGTGGGGTTGCGTGGTCCCCAGTTGTGCTGGGAATGGGGATACCGGGCGGGTGGAGAGTTGGTGGGGTTGCGTGGTCCCCAGTTGTGCTGGGAATGGGGATACTGGGTGGTGTGAGTCCACCAGAGCAGGGGGAGAAGTTCTTCATCCCCCTCTGGTAGGTGAAAGCTCACCCTGTTTTAATGTGAATTAAATCGTTGGGACCGGCCTGACCCCGAGATCCCACTCCCACCCCCCTCAGCGCTGCCTCTGCTGGGGTGGAGAAGGTTTGGGGGGGTGGAGGTCAGGCAGGAGACCCCCTGCTGCTCTTCCTCGGAGGAAGGCAGACCCTCCCCAGCATCTCCCCCTTCTTTTTTCTCTTTGCAGTGAAGCAACGCCGAGACCTCCGCGATGGAAGTAGATTGTTCTGTGCTCTGCGTGTCTGATAAACGTTCAGCCCCTGTCGCTGATTTATTATATTATTTTTTTTAAGAAAAAAACAAACAAACAAAAAAAAAAGGAAACCTTACCTGGACAGAACCCTAAAGGCTGGAAGGCTCGGGCTCCACGTAGTGGGATAGTGTTCACAGAGACCGAGCTGAGCCTCGGACACCTGGAATTCTCCTTTCGGCAGAGCCCACCCCGTGGCCCTGCTCTCCTCCTTTCTCTGAAGCCTGGCAGGAGCTGAGCCGGCTGTCGGGAGGAGGAGGAGGAAGGAGGAAGAATTGCTCCGCGTGGCCTGAAGCCCTCTGGAAGAGGGGTCTGACTTTCAGGGAGTTTACCCGCTTCCGACACCACAAACCTTGTGAGAACGGGCGGCTTTTTGGAGTTCCCGGGGGGAAACGGGCATTAGAGCCTCCTCGGGGCGGTTTGCGACGGAGCAGCATGGGTTTATTTTGTATTTTAAACAAGGTTTTTAATTTAAGTGTTTCTTTGAATTCAGTCATATCACTTCTTACTCCTGCAGTATAGGCATTCTTATTTTATTTTTTTTTTTAAATAAATAGGATTTTGGGGTTTTTTTTTTCAGTGTTCCACCGGAAAGTATCTCGTGGGGGAGGCAGAAAAGGGGGAGCAGATGCTGCGCTGACGGTGGCCGGGCTCCTGTCCCCCACCAGCCGCTCCGCGCTCCGAGGATTCCCAACCTGCCGAGCTTTTGAGACATCAGGGACACTCCAGATCCCTTTGTCCCCCCTGGTTTTTAGACTTGGCCCTTCCATCCCTTCCCCGCCGAGCAGGGAGTCGCAGGTGAAGGGAGATCAGCGGAAGGGGCTCGCTTTTTGTTTTGTTTTTTTTTTTTTAAACAGTATTTCTTAAGCAAAAGGACCAAACGCAGCCGCTCCGGTCCCTTCTCCTGCCCCACGGGCACCACCTCCAAAACCCCTTCCCCTTTTTTATAGCGTGGCTCCCTTTTGATATCTCGCCTCCAAACCCACCTCCCTCCCTGGACAGGACGGACGTGCCGCCCCCACAAAAGGAAAGGGGGCATTTGGAGTTGGGATTTTAAGCAAAATAAGCTGGAAGGAGGGGTCGTTCCGCGGCTGTTTCCCCTCGCGCCTCCGGGGTCTCGGAGCAGCCGTTGGACTGAGCTTTATTTTCACTAAATGCTTTTTTGTTTTTTAAAGAAATGAAGTGACTCTTTCCCGTGTTCCCGGTGGGTTAGAATCCTCCCTTCTTTTTTATATATATATATATTAAAAAAAAAGAAATAATTTAAAGTTTGCCCTTGCATTAGCGCAAGGGGTTTCTATACTAATTAGCAATGATTGCTACGGAAACGAAGAATGTAGTGCTGTAGAAAGGGATTTTTTTTTAGTTGATGTTTCAGAGCCGAGTCTCTTCCCACTTCCACCTTTTCAGGTGGATGCGATACAAGCTGAGATTTTTTTTTTTTAAGGAAAAGCTTTTTTGGGTTTTTTTTTTTAAATTTTAAAAAATACTATTACTTTTTTGGGGTTGTTTTTTTGGGGGGGGAAGACCTAGCGGAATGGCCTTTACTCCAGGTGCCCGCGTTCCTCCCCGGGGGGGTTGGTGGAGCACCAGGACGTGTTCTCAAGGGCTTTCAAACCTTCTGACGCCGTGAGCGGGGGGAGGATGGGGTCGGGGACACCCCCCCTGTCCTGTGTGTCCCCCCCCAGGACCTTCTTGTCCCCCCCCTCCCGCAGGTGCCACCTTCTCGCTGCAGTAATGTCTATATTAGACACTCCTTTCCCCTTTCCCCTTTGTTTGGTTTTTACCAGGAGGGAAGAAAACCCAGTCTCAATTTCTTTTTTTTTTTTTTTCATGATTTAATATTTATGAAATTGTATTTAAATGTGGATCGCTTGGTTTTGTTCTTTTTTTTTTTTTTTTCCCTTTTTCTCCTGGGGATAGTTATCGGCGAGTAGAGTTTCCTCCTTTCCAGACATGGCAGGGAGGAAATGAGAATCACTTAGATACACTGTTTAATGAGCAAATGATGGAC
>JAOXJK010000016.1:2581696-2600744 GCA_025774025.1 Xenus cinereus | reverse complement strand
GGGCTGGCAAGGGGCTGGGTGGGTTTGGACTATGACGGAGCAAGTGGACGCGAGTGGGGACGTGTCACCAGGGGACATCACGGGTCACTCGAGGTGTGGATGCTGCAGGGGAAGGGGCGGAAAAGCATTTGTGGTCACGGGGGAGCGTGGGATGAGTGTGGGGGGACAGGCACGAGCAGGACACAGACACCCCGTGAGGGCTTCGTGAGAGCTGGGGATGTGGGGGTGCCTGTGGGCTGTTCCCCAAATTGCTTTGTTGCCCTTGATGCTTCTCCTCTGCCTGTTCCCTCCATCCCAAAAAGGAGGAGTTAGTATTTCCTCCATGACAAGCAGGAGAAGAGGGGGTGCGGGGGGGTTAATTCCATGTCCGTGTGTGCACGGATTTTAATTTTGGATCCACGGACGTGGAATTAAATAAAGACTTTAAATGTGCAAGAGCCGTTCTTAATGTTAACCCTTGTTTCTCTTCTGGCCTGTGTTATCTCTCCCGAAGCCTGGCTGAATCCCTCCTGCCTTTTACATTAGCGAAACTAATTATAGTTCTGGAAAGTAGTGAGGGGCGGCTAACGAGCGTTGGAGCTGGAGGATGTGTCTGGCACCGCACTAGATACCAGAAGGTGGTTCCCAGAGCAGCCGGCCCAGGAGGGGCCTACGCAGAAGCCGAGGAAGCGGAGAGGGGAAGGATGGGAAGGATGTAGCCCCAACAGGTAGGGGGTTTCGGTGGCGGGGGGGGGCTCCATCGGGGGCAGAGTCAGCGCTGATGTGGTGGGAGATGCTCCGGCTCCGTTGGTGTCACCTTCACCTTCAGGTTCCTCACGTGTAATGGGGAGCAGGGGCTAAAACCCAGCTTCGTCAAGAGCGCGAGCTCGTTAGGACGTTACTTGTGCGCCAGATCTCTTAGAGGGAAATGCTGATTGGGGACGGAGAGGAAAACAAAGTCCTCTTGCAGGTTCAGCGTCCGTTTTCGGTGGGGTTCACAGAAGCATAGCCCGTTTTCTAAGCAAGCGATCATCCCGGGTGATTCCTGCATAGCTCCCTGTCAGGCGAATAATATCTCTTAAATCCTTTCGTCTCTGAAATCTTACTTATTTTTTGGCCTCAGTTTGGGCAGTAGAATGACGCTTCTGTGTCACTTGAAAAATATCAAGATGGTCACAGCTTCTTGTTGAGGGAAAGAGCTCTGTGGGGCTGCTCTGAGGACAATCTCCTTTTTTGGGGACCCCCTGTTTGGGGCAGGGCGCTGTGAGCTGCCGCCACCAGAAACTTCAGTTGAGCCATTTAAACCAACCCCACTCCTTTGAAAGTGGTTTGCTGCTACGAGACCGCGGCTGCTCGTACCAACTTGTGCAAAACTTGTCAAAGCTACACTTCTAGCCCCAAAACAAAGGAAAAGCCCGGCCTTTATCTCACGCAATCTCTCTACCACAAAATCCGGGCTGTGGCTCTGCAGCGCTCGGGGCTCTGGTGTCTCTGAGGAGGGCAAGGGCAAGGCAGGGCTGCCGGGCCATCCGTCCTCCGTGCCACCCATCCCATCCCATCCCATCCCATCCCATCCCATCCCATCCCATCCCAGCCCTCCCCAGCACCAGCTGCATCCACCCTGAGCTCGGGGGCAGCAGGAGGTGCCCTGGGGAGGAGGGAAGGGGAACAGATGCCCGTTGGTCGCTGGATACACAACCCAGAGTGGGGGTCCCGGGGGCTTTTCTTCCCTCCTCTCCACCAGTTGCCAGTGACAGGGGCCGGGGAGGATTTGGAGGGCGAAGGGGGGGCTCTGAAAAGGAGAAAAGCTGCGCCAGGTGCGGCGAGTTTGTCGCTGTGGGAATTTGCTCCCCCCTCTGAAGATTGTCTGTGCCGGGGAGGGAGATTGTATAACACCCAGCGCTCGTTTGGCTCATTAAAAACAGTTGTTCTCACCGGTGACGTCTCCTCTGCACAAAGGCTGGGGGCTTTTTACCCGGGGATCAGTTGGAAAATAGTCTCCGGGAGCCCCGGGAGGAGCAGCGAGGCAGCGATCCGCTGGGCTCCCCGCCGGCCAGGTGAACCTCTCCTCGTTTTTCTGTGTTTTGCAGGTGCTGGTGGCAGAGATTTGGTATTTTTTTTTTTCCTGCAGGGCTGCCGGGAGGCCCAGGGGAGGCCACGGGCTGGAGGCCTGGGAGCAGCGGCTCGGGGACAGGCTTTGTCAAAGGTTTCCTCTGTGCCTCGGAAGCTAATCCCGCCTGTCACGTGGTGCCGGGAGAAGCAGCCGTTCCCGTTCCCGCTGGCCTCGGACGCGGCGGCCGCAGGCAGGGCCCCCCCATGCCCGAGGGCGACGGGAGGGGGCTAAACCCGGCTTAACTTTGGCCCGAAGTCGGCTTTTGGAGGGTAATTTTTCTTGTTGTTTTGGTACAAACTCGCCGGCGGGCAGCAGGTCCCCGCGAGGGTCAGGAAGGGAAACAGGAAAAGCAAGCTTTTAAAAATAGCGAGCCCTTGAAATAGTCCCAGCGTTCGGGCTCTTTTGTCTGAACCTCTCCGGTCGCTCTGGAAGCCCAGCCTCGGTGGCCCGGGGGGGGGCTCGGTGCTTCTGCTGGTCCCGTGCCAAAACCGTGCGGTGGGAAGCCCTCGGGGCGCTCTCGGCGTCGAGGGCGGGTGCGCAACCGCCCTTATCCCTGGGGAACCCGGGGCTGGGTGGCGTTTGGGAGCCCCTTCCCTGCGAGGGCTGGCACAGGCTTCCATGGGCAAGCGGGTCTCAGAGCCGGGGCGAGCGTTTTAAGGGGTTTTTAGCCCGACTGGGTGCGGGAGCAGCACAGGAACGCGGTGTGGAGATGGAGAGTTGCCTCTGGTTTGGCCTACGGAGGAGGACGTGGGATGGCGATGGGTGAGCGGTCTCTTGAGCTGATGCCGGCACGTTTTGGGGGGGTTTAAGCAGGAGGAGTTGGGGGAAGGAGAGCGGCGTCGGCTCCACGCGTGCTGTGGCCAACTTTGACGTCTGAAGCAGTGAGCTGGGCAAATAACGGGCAGATAGTGAACAAATAAACTGCTCTTTCAAGGGAGGCTTGGCTGCTGGAGAGGAGGTTTTTAACAACATTTTGTCTTTTAGTGGTAGACTAAATAAGCAAACGAGCCATAAAAATACCAGTTGTGTTTCAGCAGTTACTCGTTGTCTTATTATTTCAGCTGTGAACCTCGTTAACTTCTGGGGGGGCTCGTGGTGGTTCCCCTCAACCGATTCGGGGTTGTGTCTCGGTGGTGCTCGATGGAGCTGGGGCCGGTGTAAGCCCCGGGCAGGAATTTCTGCCACATTAATTGGTGATGATCTCGCTCCGGTGGGGGATCATCTGCTGGTGGGAAACCTGCCGGGTCTGGTGGGGAGATGCTTGGGTTGCCCCAGAAAGGTGAATCTCCTCTTCCTCGCGGCTGTTCTTCCGAGGCTGGTGGGGTTTTATTGTCTTTGCTGTGCCACGGAGGGGCAGCAGCCCAGGACCTGCCTCTCTCCTGGCCTCCTGCTCTTCCGACGGGCAGGAACCCCAGCCTCGCAGCAGACGGTTACCATCAGAACTGCTTCCTCTTCCTGCCGGGGACCAGCTCCAGCCCGTCCCCGCCGCCTCTCGGCCAGACACCGTTCCACCCCAGGTACCTGCGCTTGTTTAATAAACGTGTTGGCTGCCGACCGTGGCTCCTGCACCCGGTTTATGTCCCCGGACAGCGGTGACACGACTGTCCCGGAGCAAAGCGGCAAGAGCCGTGTCCTCCCTGCGCAGGCAGAGCCTGGGCCGCCGCGCTGGACGCCGGGGATGGGTTTGTGAGCGGCAGACTGAGATGAAACCATCTCCTTCGGCCTGAAACTGAAAGCCTGGTGATTATCGGTGTGATGGGCTTTCGCCAGGGTTTGTGTGTGTACGTTCATGATGCAAATAAGGGGCTGTGGCTGCCCTGCTTCCCAGCTCTAGCCCCGTCTCTCCAGCCTTGTGCTTTGCTGGAGGAAGGGCTGGTTTTAGCACAGCGTTGATGATTTCACTTCAAAACCCCGTGTAGCCTTGGGGACACTTGTAGGGAGGTGACATCTGGCATTCCTGACCTCAGGAGTCACCTACTGAAAGGCTACGGCTCGCGGGCACGGGGTGGCTGGGTCGGCAGCGTGGTTGGGGTAGAAAAGGGGACATAGTAACTGTGTGTTTTTGGACTCGGCAGCCTGTGGCAGCTTCCTGATGTGACCAGGGATTTGGGTTGCCCAGCTCAGCCTCCTGGCTGGTCCCGGGATGTGTCCCGCTCCCAAGAGCCCCGTGGCTCGATCCCCGTGTGCCGTCTCCCAGCGGGATGGCCGGCGCTGCACGGCCCTGCCTCCTGTGTTCCATCAGGGCAACCATCTCCGTGGGGTGTTTGTCGGGGTGACCCCGTGCCCCGCGTGCTTTGCTGTGGTTTTGGTACTAGGCAGGATCTCAGAGCGGGGGCTTTCACACGAGGAGTCTCCTGGCCTCTAATTTAGAGATGAGGCTGCCATGCTCAGGGCTGGCCGGCAAACAAGTTTGGCAACCTTCTCGTCCGCAGCTCTTCCCCGTCAAATCCGGAGAGGATTTGGGGATCTTTTCCACAAATGGGAAAGATCTGACTCTTTCTCTCCCCCGTGCTGCGGTTTCCCAACCTGTGGAGCCGGGGGACCAGTGGCCACCACTCTGATGGGTGGTCGGGCCATGACTGGGTCCTGCCGTGCTTCCGAGGGCAGCCTGCATGAGGGGGGCTAGTACACGGTGGGACTCTGTTGCCCCCATCAGAGAGCTGTTTCCAGGTGAAGCTGGAGCTTGTTGTAAACTCTTTATTTTCCTGTGAGGCGAGCTAGTTACCAGCGCTGAGCCAGTCGGGTTAAAAATACCCGTCCCTTCCCCTCTCCTTGGCTTTGTTTCACCTCAGAAAAACAGTTCTTTTGCCTAAGAAAATAGTTGTGTTTTGAGCTACCAAAATAACTCCGTGTCAGCCTGGTGGAGCCCGAGGTGGAGCTGGGCCCTTCCGTCCCTGCTTTCTCCTTCTGATACGAGTTACTGCCTTGAGACCGTGATTCTCCTTCCAACAGAAGGGGCTGAATTGGGGGATCTCGGGACTTCTAAGATCAGGATTTTAGGATTTCTAAGAACAACAACAACAAAAAAAACCCCTTCTGGGGCGGAGACCTTCCTGTTAACACCAAACAAGGAGAAATCCTGGGGGCAGCTGTAGGGAGGAGCCTCCTTTGGTGGGGAGCCACCAGCTGAGGAGCATCTCTGAGAGCGTGGAGGCGATGGACGGTTCATACGTGACTTCATTCCTGCCTGAAAGCTGGGAGCTTTGAAAAAAGAGGCAGAGGATCCGTGATCAGTTTTGCTTTTAAAAGCAGGGATGCTGAAAGCATGGCCGGCCAAGGCAGAGGCAGGGTGTTTAAAGGCAACGAAGGCACAAAACCTTTTAGTGAGGGTCTGGGAAGGAAGGAATCGAGGGATACAGTTGAAGATTGGTGGGATGTGTTTAAAACCCATCTGTGAGCTCAGAGAAATCAGGTGCTGTGGGTTCCTTCTTTTCCTCTCCCCGTCGGGGAGCCTGGTAAACATGAGTTGGGGGTTTAGGGCAGAGCAGACCTTGAGCACAAACAGAAGCACTGACCCAGGCCGGGCCCTGGGCTGCTCCTTTGTGGCGCTGGGACGTGAGAGCGTTCCGTTCCCCTTCACCCCTGGCGAGAGGGACCTTGGTGACGCAAACCAGCCCTTCGGAGCCGGGAGCCACCTCTTTGTGCCCGAGCCGGCCTGGCGGTCACAGTCCTGCCGCTGCCGGCGTCTCTGAGCTCTGCATCCCCGTGGAGGTCCACCCTCTCACCGGCGCGTTTCCCATCCAGCAGAGAAGCTCTTCTGGGCAGCTTTGCGTTTTCAGCCCCGTCTGGTTTTGCTCAGGGAGGTACAGCGGGGGATTTATGCCTTGCAGGAGGGTGCAGCAAGGCTGGCTCCTCTGCGTGGCTTCTGAGCCATCTCCCGGCATGGGGAAAAGCGCTATCGAGCCTGAAGATGGATCCATCATCATCCCTTGAGGCTCCGCTGAGGCTGCTGACCCAAACCCTGCCAGGACAGAGCTGGCAGCATTTCCCTCCGCGCTGCATCGAGGAGAATTTCCCTCACGTCTCCTTGTTTCTTCTTGGGCATCTTTTCCAGCAACCTGCTCCTCTCCTCTTTACTGTAAATATTTGTATCCTGCTAAACGGTGATTAGAAAAGTCATTTGAAACACAAATGTCCTCGTGTCACACCGTTCTCACGCAGAGATCCTGTGCCCAAGAACCAGATGGCAGCGCTGGAAGAGGAGCGCGGCGTTCGGTGTCTCTCCCCGCTGCAGTGCTTTAAAGCCTGGTGCTTTTCCTTCTGCTCCTCTCACCGCCGCCTTCTCTAGAGCTAATTTCTCTTTTGGGGATCTGGATTATCAGCCCTCCTATGGGGACAGGCTCTGTCCCCCTAAACCCAGGTGCATTTTGACTCATCCCAAAGAGGAACAGGATATTTGCTTAAAAACCCCACGTGTTTATGGAGAGAGAAAGCAGCACAATCCCACTCATGCTCTCTGAGACCTTATTCCTGGGTATTTAACCTCACAAAGATGGTTTTGCTGTCACTAACCAGACCCCCCTGGGCCTGGCTGGCGAGGTTTGGGCCGAGCATCCTCGGTGTCCCCAGGGGTGATCGCTGTGCTCTCATGGGAACATCCCTGGCTCTGCCGTTTGCCTCGGTGGTTTCCCATTCCGTGGCGTGGATGCCTTCCTCCGAGATCGCCCTTTTCTTGTCTCCCAGTAGCTTGTTCCGGTGTCGAATCTTCCGTGCTCTTGCAGGCTAGAAATATTACTCCTGCCCCACGGAGCTGCCTGTTCTCTCCCCTCTTCCCCTTCGGCTTCGGTGGAGATTTAGGAGCCAGGGAGCGCTTGCCCTGGGCTCTGACGGGATCCCTGGGTCAGGGGATGGGGCTGCCTGGCCCCGGCAGAAGCGACGCCGATAGAAAATCGCCCACTTTTATTTGAAATGTCAGCGTCGTCCTGGAGCAGCGGATTCCTTGGTGGCCCACAGACCCCGCGCTGCACCCGCCGGAGATCCCCTTGGGGTGACCTACGGCGAGAGTTAAAAATAAAGCTCGACTAAGCCTCCTCGCTAAGCTGTCTGTCGGGAAAGCCACCAGGGCCTTTGCAGCCCTGCTGAGCCTGAGAATAGCTGAATTGGGCGTACAAGGAGGGTTGCCAGGCACAGAAAAAAGCCCAAACCATGTGTGAGAGCGGCGCAGGGCTGTTTCTGGGCTCCGTTTGGCCTCTGACGCTGCTTTGTCACCAGGGTTGGAGAGGGTGAAGGCTGGTCGAGAGATTACCAGCTGCGTGAGGTAGTAGGTGATTTTTTGCTGCGGCCACCAGCGGGGCTGTGATCGCTGCTGCTCGCCCCCGGGGACACCCAGGCAAGGGGAGAGCCAGTCTGTGTTCATCCCTGATCAACGGGAGAGATGGCAACCAGCTTCGTTAGCGCGGCTGCCTCCTTGGCCAGTGCCAAGAATCCCTCCCTCCATCCCTCCTTCCATTCCTCCATCCCTCCCTCCGTTCCTCCATCCCTCCCACTCCTCACAAATAAGTGGACAGGACTCAAGGAGATTATTCAATCTTTTTATTAAAAGAATATCTGTCGCAGCAGCGCATTTGCAGGGACTCTGGACCATTAGGAGATGGATGCTGCGACCTGAAGAGACGACAGATGAAGGTGCCTGCGATGTGCCACTGCCGGGAGGATGCTCGGGCTAATCTGTTGAGACAAACGCTGCGGGTTTTCTTCCTGTGGGTGGTTTGGCAGATTTCAGAGCCCTGACTTCTTTCTGGCATAAATTGTGGCAAGACCGAGGTTCTTCCAGCACTGGGCTATGGAGCTGTTGGCCCCCAGCTGCCAACCGCGTGGGCTGAGCTTCTCACAGCCCCTGAGAGAAAGGTTTCTCTTCTTTCTTTTTGGCTTTTGCTGACATGAGGAATAACCATCCACCTGCCACAGAGCAGAAAACTCGAGACCCCCCCCATCCCCTCCTGGCAGATCTGCTCCCCCCGGACAGACACGCGTCCAGCTGCTCTCCAGCACGTGGGGCGTCCCCTGTTCTCCTGCCCGGTGGGATCCTTATAAATCAGAGTCTTTCCTGCTGCCTGAGCCACATCCCCTGCCTGCAGCTTAATCCTGGGATTTCTTACCCAGCCTGCAGCGACAGGAGGAACATTATTCCCTTTGTCTCCGCCGCAGCCATGTTTTGAAACCTGTTGCCATGTCTCCCCCCGGCCTCCCACGTCTCTGGCTCCACGGTCCACGTGCTCGAGGTCTCTTACCTGAGTCTTGTTTTCATCTGGGCGCCTTCCTCGTGAGCCGTGTCCTCGTGGGGCTGGCCTTGGGGTGGCCTTGCTGCCATCGGAGAAGGGGGGGAAAAAAGGACGGTTCCTGCGTCGTATCGAGCTCCCTGGTCCTGACCCGTGTGATTCATTGTGACCCACTGATCCTGGTGCCCTTCTTCAGCTCCTCGATCCCTGGGGGATTGCTCCGGCCTTGGGGCAGCGCTGTCCCTGCCAGGCTGCGCCCCGTGGGCTCCCACGTCTCTCCCAGGGCACTGGGATCTTTGTGAATGTTCTTCTGTCCTGGCTGGAGATCAAAAGATGATACGTGAACAAACGAAGCAGAAAAGGTCACGAAGCGTCGTGGTTTGCCCGAGGGGCGCGAGGCTGGGGTTCAAAGGGAAGGCAGGACGGGGATTTTGTGCTTCGGGCTCAGGAGAAACACGTTCCCACCCGTGTCTCTGCTGCGTGGCTCTGGTGGCTCGTCCGCCGGCCCGGGTCCCGGTGCTAACGCTCCTCTCCTTGCTCTGTTGCAGCCTCTGCCATATTCCCCACCATGGGTGACATGAAAACTCCGGATTTCGATGACCTTCTGGCAGCTTTCGATATTCCTGACATCGACACGAACGAGGCCATCCATTCTGGCCACGAGGAAGCGGACGCTCACATCAAGCAAGTCCCTGGGGAGCCGGGACCCCCTGACCACGTCCTCCCCCACACGGACATCACCGCTGTCAGCGTGATCGTGAAGAACACGGTCTGCCCCGAGCAGCTCGATGCCCTGGACGGGCGCGGTAAAGATGGGCACGTCATCGGGCCCCGCTTGTTGCAGAACGGCTTTGGGGCCACCGAGATGCCCAGGTCCCCAACCTCCAGGTCTGTGGAAACCGTGGCATCCTCCAACGGGGAGTGTTGGGTGAAGGAAAAAGGCCCCAAACCCCTGGATATCTTCTCCCATTTTAGCCCCGATCCCAACGAAGACAACGCCGCCAACCTGATCGACAGACCCCGGGAGTGTAAAGCGAAAGAGAAATCTCTGGCCGTGCCCTCCCTCTCCCCGTCCCCCACCCCGTCCCTGGACTGCAAGGAGCCCATGGGGGAGAGCGTCGAGAACCTGCCCCCGGCTTTCCCCCAGCCCTTCGAAACCAGCCAGGCAGGAGGTGCCAACGGGTCCCCTCCCACCATCCCCTGCATCAAAAAAGAGGAGTCAGACTCGGAGGAGGTGGGTCGCGAAGCCAGCCCCAAGGGCTTGGCTGCA
Organism: Xenus cinereus; assembly: GCA_025774025.1. Taxonomy (NCBI): domain Eukaryota; kingdom Metazoa; phylum Chordata; class Aves; order Charadriiformes; family Scolopacidae; genus Xenus; species Xenus cinereus. The sequence goes on along the minus strand of JAOXJK010000016.1, from coordinate 2,591,164 downwards.
GCCTTGGGTGACAGTCCCTTGGATCACCTGAAATCCGTCACCGTTCGCTACTCCACGGATGATTCTCCCATCGCGGCCTGGCCCGGTTCGGACCCAAATCTGGAGAGCGGCACCAGCCACCTTCCCGAAGTGAAACGCTCGCCCCCCAGCCCCCGGGAGCCCTTCTTCAAGCCTTCCTCGCCGGTGGTGCAGAGCCCCCGCCTCCCCGCTTCTCCAAAGCAGCTGGACAGCATCGCCCTCAAGGAAGAGCACGAAGTTCTGGAGAAGTCGATGAGAAGCCCGCAGAGTATGTCCAGCGCTGACGAAGAGGAGGAGGAGGAAGACAACAACAACGATTCCCCTTCTTCCAATTCCTCGCGGCCCCTGAAAGTGAGGATTAAAACCATCAAAACGTCTTGCGGCAGCATCACCCGGACAGTGACCAGGGTCTCGTCGGATTCAGAGCCGGGCTCCACCAAGGGGCCGGTGGAGCAGAGCTCCCAGGAGACCTCTCTGGAGGGTGCCGGCTTCTCTGTGTCAGCGGAGAAAGAGGATGGGATCGCGCTGGAGATGTCCAAGGAGAAAATGGACCTCTCCAGCCCCTTGAAGGCCATCGAGGGGCCAAAAATTGTGAGTGTTCAGCTTGGCAACGGCACCAAGCTCAAAGGGACGGTCCTGCCCGTCTCCACCATCCAGAACGCCAGCAGCGCCATGCTGATCGCCGCCAGCGTGGCTCAGCAAAAATCCGTGGTGCTGCCAGCAAAGACGGGCAAAGCCGTGGCCAAGAACATCATCAACCTGGTGCCCCAGACCCTGCCCAAGGCCGACACCAGGACCAACATCAGCACCGTGACGCAGACCTCCACCATCACCACCACGGCCAACCAGAAAGTCAACGGCACCACCGTCGTGATGGTGCAGCCGCAGAAGCCGTCCCCCACCATCGCGGGCACGGTCATTTCCAGGAGCCAGTCCAGCCTGGTGGAAGCCTTCAACAAGATCCTCAACAGTAAGAACCTCTTGCCGACGTACAAACCCAACCTGAACCCTCCGGCCGACGCCAGCCTCACCCTGCCTCCCTTCGGCTACCGCTGCCTGGAGTGCGGGGACTCCTTCGCCCTGGAGAAGAGCTTGGCTCGCCACTACGACCGGCGCAGCATGCGCATCGAGGTGACCTGCAACCACTGCACCAAACGCCTCGTCTTCTTCAACAAGTGCAGTTTGCTGCTGCACGCCCGGGAGCACAAGGACAAGGGGCTGGTGATGCAGTGCTCCCACCTGGTCATGAGGCCCATCGCTCTGGATCAAATGATCGGACAACCGGACATCACGCCCCTGGTCTCCGTGGCTTCCTTCCCCGCCAGCAAAGTCACCGGGGTGGCTCAGGACGCCTTGGCCGCAGCCAACGGGGCTCAGGACCTCCCCATCCTGCCCCTGAGCAACAGCTCGGAGCAGACCAACTACAGCTGCTTCAGGTGCCTGGAGTGCAAAGAGCAATGCAAAGACAAAGCCGGGCTGGCTGCCCATTTCCAGCAGGCTGTCACCACGGGGACCACCAGCAGCACGGTACGTAGGTGGGGAGGGCACTGGGAGTCCCCGGGGCTGCAGGACAGCAGGAGGAGGACTCTGTTCAAGAAGGATGGGGAAGTGCTGGAAAGGGAACAGCAAAGGGCTATGGAGATGATGAGGGGACTAGAACATCTGTCTGGTGGGGAAAGACTGAGGGACTTGGGGCTTTTTAGTCTGGAGAAGACTGAGGGGGGGTTTGATCAATGCTCATAAATTTATAAAGGGAGGTGTCAGGAGGATGGGGCCAGGCTTTTTCCAGTGTTGCCCAGTGACAGGACAAGAGGGAACGGGCACAAACTGGAACAGGGGAAGTTCCATCTCAACATGAGGAGGAACTTGTTTGCTGTGAGGGTGGCAGAGCCCTGGCAGAGGCTGCCCAGAGAGGTGGTGGAGTCTCCTTCTCTGGAGACATCCCAAACCTGCCTGGATTTGATCCTGTGGGACCTGCTCTGGGTGCCCCTGCTGTGGCAGGGGGTGGGATGAGATGATCTCCAGAGGTCCCTTCCAACCCCATATCGCTCTGTGATTCCAAAGGGGATCCAGGCAGCCCCTGCCCCTTCACGCCCGATTCCTCCCCGTGTAAAACCCATGCGGGAAGGAAAACTCCGGAGCCAGGGTTCGGTTCGTGCCGAGGAGGCACTGGGTGGAGGGAAGGGAAGCTGTTGCCATCGGCTGGTGGTAGAGCTGCCCCTGGGGTGCAGCCAGGAGGGAAAGAGGGGGGTCCCCGAGCGTCGGTGCCCTTCCTCTGGCACCCACTGCGGGACGGAGCCATGTTAGAGTCCCGGGCGCCGCTTCCTCTTTCACCGGCGTGAAACACAAATGGAGTCGGGAGAAACCAGGGTGTGTGGGGTTGGTTTGTTTTCCCCCTCGGCCCTGGGATCCTGGGCGGTCCCTGCTGCTGCCAGCACACCCCGGCAGCATCCAGCAAACACAGGACTAACGCTGCCGAGGGGTGACCTTTAAAAGGCAAGGAGGGGAAACAGGTCCACGGAGGAGCCCTGTCCTCCCTGTGGCATGTCCTCACCTTTCCCTTTGTGCTGAGACCTCCAGCCCCCTCCTTCAGCCCCCTCCTTCAGCCCCCTCGCTTCCTTTGCATGGGAGGAATTTGCTGTTTCCTGGTAACTCTGTTTACTTTGAAGCTGCTGCTGTGGCCAGGCCGCTGTTCAAACGCAGGTATTAGGGCCCTGATGTGTTTGAAGGTCACCAGGAGCCCAAAACTCACGTTTATATGGATTCTCCCCAGGAGCTTTCTTCTAACGGGAGGATTTCTTCCTCCCATCCCCTCTCGTAGCCTTTGGTGTTGATGGAGGGTTTGGGACGCGGGGAGGATGGGGTGTCCACACCGGGGCTGTGGCAGGAGGGCACAAAGAGGAGGACATCAGGGACAAACCCGGCAGACGGACTCCTCCCTAACCCACCACTGCCTACAAACAGCTTTTTTTCCTTTAAAAGAGACCCAGAGACTTTCCCCAGCACAGCGAGGGTCGGGGATGGCGGAAGCCATAAGCCTCTGTAATCCTCTTCCTCACCTGCCACCCTTCATCCCCTCTCCCTTCCTGACATCCCCTTGTCCCCGCTCCATCTCCTGGGCTGTCTTTAGCTGCTGTTCCCTCTCCCATCCCTGACTCCCTCCTGTTGTCCCGCTCCCCAAATCACCCTGGGGTGTCTCCCGACAGTGCTTTGGACCCCAGCCTGGGACCAGGGGTTCCAGGGGACTCCAGGGACAGCCTCTGGCCAGGGCTGCTCCTTTCCTTCCTTGCCCCGCTCTGCTCTGATAATCACATCTGTCAGGGCAGCTCCTGATGGAAGCTCCAGCCCCTTTCCCCCCAAGTCCTTCTCAGCTTCTCCCCTCGACATCCCCACGTCCGTACCCTGGCGTGGAGTTAGAAATAGTTTCAAAGCTGTTTTGGCAGCTGGTTTGACTACGCCCCCGCTCCCTCCGGTAAAACCCCCTCGTCGCGTGGCTGGTCCCCGGCTAACCCTTGGCACTCACGGCATCTGGGACCCATCTGTGATGAAAAGCCTGGAAAAGGCATCCTCTCTGCGTGCAAAAAGCCCTCGATGATTACCCAGCGGGCTGGCGCGGGCAGATTATCTCCTAAAACGTGCCCTGCAGAGTCCTGCTGCTTCTCTCCCCCCGGCGGCACGTGGATTTGGGGCTGCTCTGGGTGCTGCAGGTTGTTATCCGGTCCCTCTGTGTAGCTTCAAAGCCCTTTAGTACGGGTGGTACGTGCCCGGGTGACCCTCTGGATGCTCTTCTCCTCCCCCCTCCCCAGGTTTGTACGACGTGTCCCATGATCATGTCCAACCGCTGCAGCTTCAACGCCCACCAGCGGATGCACAAAAACCGGCCTCCCCACGTCTGCCCCGAGTGCGGGGGGAATTTCCTCCTGGCGAACTTCGAGGCCCACCTGAAGGAGGCCTGTCTGCACTTCTCCCGCAGGGTCGGGTACAGGTAGGGGCTCCTGGGGCAGGGGGATCCGGGGGGGACACCCGGGACCCGAAGAGGGGGGTCCCAAGTCTGCGACGGGTTTCCATTCTGCAGCTGGGGCAGGAACCCACGTTCCTTCTCCCCGCGAGCGCTGGGTGCAGGGCTGAGGGTGAACGTCTCACTTCACCCCTTCTCTCGTTCTCACCCCTTTTATCCCGGGGGAATTTTCCTCCTCCTGGGAGCCCCTGGCCCCTGTTTCACCCCAGTCATGGCTGGCAGCGTCAGACCCCCCCAGTCTCTCCCTCGTCCTTCTGATGAGCTGCCTGAGCCCTGGATCCACCAGCGATGGGCAGGGCTGGTTATTCCAAACTGGAATCCTCCCAGAGCCCGGAACTGGTTTGGATCCCGGTGTCTGTTGGGGCAGGGGGCAGGCGTGGACCATTGTGCCCCCGTTTCTCGTTGCTGTTGGTGCTCGGTGTGCACCAGTCTGTGTGCACGGCTGAGGTCCCTGTGCGGGTCGTCCCCTGCCCCGTCCTCCCACTCTCCTCCGTTCCCCAGGTGTCCCAGCTGCGCCGTGGTCTTCGGCGGGGTCAACTCCATCAAGTCCCACATCCAGACCTCCCACTGCGAGGTGTTCCACAAGTGCCCCATCTGCCCCATGGCCTTCAAGTCGGCCCCCAGCGCCCACGCGCACGTCTACACGCAGCACCCCGGCTTCAGCAACCAGCAGTCCAAGTAAGTGTTCTCCCGCGAGCCGACGTCCCAGCAGGTCTCCCCAGGAGAACTGGGAGCATCCTCAGGGGTGGGACGTTGGGGGCAGAGCTCATCTCCAGTGTGAGGACCCGTATCCGGCTCCTTTTCACTTCTCACCGGCTTGGTGTGGGTCAGGCTGCACCCAGGGCCCTCTGCCCTCTTACCAAAGGGGTTCTTCCAATTTCTCTCCATCCCAACCCGGGTTGGTGCCAACCACTGGTGAGTTTTTGTGGTTTGTTTCCCACCACAGAATGATTTACAAGTGCGCGATGTGCGACACGGTCTTCACCCACAAGCCCCTGCTCTCCTCCCACTTCGACCAGCATCTGCTCAACCAGCGGGTCAGCGTCTTCAAGTGCCCGGACTGCCCGCTGCTCTTTGCCCAGAAGCGCACCATGCTGGAGCACCTCAAGGTAAGGCTGCGGCCAGGCCCCACGCGCACCCTGTTGATAACGATATTCGCTAATTATCCTTCACTGGGGACCTCTGAGGCCAGATTAGGGCTGTCAGTTCCTCACTGAGGCAGTAAAGCCCTGAGATCTGGTTCCCTTGGCCCACCACCCCTGTCCTGAAGGCTGAGGAGATGGGCCAGGCTGGGATCTGGGCGGGGGGGGCAGGCGTTCCTTCCCCCCTGCTGCAGTGCTGGGGGGGAAATTCCCCACCCCAGACATCCACCAACCCCTTGTCCGTGCTGTCCAGAACACTCATCAGCCCCAGAAACCCAAGGAAGACCTGGCAAAGAAGGCGGCCGTCCTGCTGACGCCGAAGCAGGAGCCTGTTGAAACCCCTGTGTCCAAGATCTCGGAGGATTCGTCGTCTTCCACGGAGGAGGACGAGCCCCCCAGCTCCCCCGAGCTGCGCAAGACCAAGCGGAGCCGCTTCCAACGCAAGACGGTCAACAAGTCGAAGGGCAGCGGGTGGACGTGCGGCGTTTGCCACTCCTGGTTCCCCGAGCGTGACGAATACGTCTCCCACATGAAGAAGGACCACGGCAAGGTGAGGAGAAGGGCTGGGGGGCTCCGGGAATGTGGGCAGGGAATGTTTGTGGCACAGAAAAGGGGAGGCAGGGAGCATGCTCTGCCGCAGGCTGGGTGTTACTCCTGCCCCAGTATGGACTCGGTTGGGGTTGAGGTTTTGGGGAGCCAGGGATGTTACCTGTAACGTGGTCTTTGTGGGGGTCAACTCCATCAAGTCCCACATCCAGACCTCCCACTGCGAGGTGTTCCACAAGTGCCCCATCTGCCCCATGGTGAAGACCAGATACTCGTTATCCAAATGTGGGATGGGAGGAGAGGAAATCGGAGGCAGCGCCGAGTTCCACCTCCGGCTCCCCCCTGCTCCCCGTCTCCCCGTGCGCTGCTCACCCCTCTTCGTTCCTTGCAGTCGGTGAAGAAGTTCCCGTGTCACCTGTGCGAGCGTTCCTTCTGCTCCGCGCCCAGCCTCCGGAGACACGTGCGAGTGAATCACGAAGGGATCAAGCGCGTCTATCCCTGCCGGTACCCGCAGCACCTTCTGGGCTTGGCTGAGCAAAGGGGTCTGCTTTGAGAGGGGGTGACGTCGGTTTCCCTCCGTCCGGCTGTTGTGGGGAGGGTACAGCTACAGGTGGTTGAAGTGTGATGGGGATTGAACGAGTGGCTTGGAAGCAGGAGGGGAAGGAGGTACCGGGGAGGTCTCTGGGGTTTTATACCCTCTTGAGGGACGTGGGTGAACACGTCTGTGGTTGGAATCGGGGCTCAGGATGCCAGAGCTGACCTTTCCTTGGAGGAGCCCGGGCTGGGGCTCGGCTCCTCGCTGCGGAACATCCCTTCACCGCCCCCCCTGCCCCACAGGTACTGCACGGAGGGCAAACGGACCTTCAGCAGCCGCCTCATCCTGGAGAAACACATCCAGGTGCGACACGGGATCAAGGTGACCGACCAGACCAAGAGCCAGGAGGTGGTTATCGCCCGCATCGGGACCGGCACCGCGCAGGTACGGGGGTGTCTGTGCTCTCTCGGGGTGCTCGCACGGGGCTGGGGCCTCGCGGAGGGTTTGGGCAGGGTTGAAGGCATCATCCTCCCTCCACGCGTCCTGCAGCTCTGGGGACCAGCAGCTCCCTCCCACTGGGAGCCCAGTGCCCACTGGTGGGTGCGGGTCCCATCTGGGCTCAGCTTGGCTCGGCTCAGCCTCTCGCTGTGAGCGGGGAGAGGGGGCAAAGCGGCCCCTCTGGCTCGGGGCTGGCCGAGGAGCTGGCCCGGGCTGGTGTGAGGGTTCAGGCGAGTCAAAGGGAGCCCCTTGGCCGGGGATACCAACAGGGACACAGCTCCTGGGGGGGCCTTAATCCAAGGAAATCTCTGCAGGAGCCCGTTGGGAAGTCTCCGAGAAGGCTGGGTTCTGCTCCTCAGATCGGGCACCCATTAAATCTTCCCCGCTCGGTTCCCGCAGGTGTCTGGTCGGAAGCGGAAGCTTTCCTCGGACGAGGGCGACTCGTGCAGCGAGGAGCCTGACAGCACCACCCCCCCTTCCAAAAACCCCAAGGGCGACCGCAAGGCTCCTTTCCGCTGCCGAAAGTGCGGGTACCTCGCCAGCAGCTCCGCCGACTTCCAGGAGCACATTCCCCAGCACCGGACTGACGAGAGCTCCCACCAGTGCCGGGAGTGCGGGCTCTGCTTCACCTCCCAGGTCTCCCTCAACCGCCATCGCTTCATCACCCACAAGAAGAAGAAGGGGGCGGCCGAGCTGGAGGAGCCGGGGCCCCGCAGCCCCCTGGAAGGAGGGGCTCAGCCGGCGACCGACGGGAAACTCTCCTGCAAGGTCTGCGGCCGCTGCTTCGACACCCAGCTCAACCTCAAGACGCACTTCCGCACCCACGGCATGGCCTTCATCCGCGCCCGGCAGAACGCCAGCCCCGAAAATTAGGGCCCCGGCGGCGGGGGGACGAGACCTGTACATACATCAGCACAGAGCTCTTTGCGACGGAGGCCGCCGGTGCCCGCCTGGGCTCCCCCTTCCTCCCCTCCTCATCCTCCTCCTCCTGGGCGGCGTTTCGACGTGGGCTCGGATGAAGGAGCCGAGAAGAGAGACCAGAGCCCTGGCATCACCACCCGGCCGGACTCCCTGTGCCCGGCTCCGTGGAGGGGCTCGGCCGGTGGCCCCCAGGGGAAGGCGGGATTCCGGCTGCCTTATCGCCCGGGGGCTGAAGGGCAGAGTCCGGACTCGCTGCCCCGTTCTCGGGGCGACCCGACGGTTTGGTCACTGTTGGCTGCTCTGTCCTCGCACGGGGACGTGACACCCCCCACGGCCGCTCCGCGGGGAGGGACAGTGGCCTTCGTCCCACGGGGACGACCACGCGGCCAGCGTTGGCAATCCCGGCTCACCATCCCGGGTCACCGGCTCCTCTCCCAGCGCGGGGCTCCATCCGGGCCGTGCCGGAGGGACACCCGGAGCTGGGGACCAGGGGACAGAGACGTCCGTGCTGACAATGACGTCTCAGCAAAATCCACCTCTTTATTTTTTTTTTGGGTTTTTTTTTCCTTTCCCTTTTGAACCTCGCTTATTTTGTATTTCGCCGGGAGCCGTGGGGAGAAGCCGACTCGACTCGCGGGCGGTGCCACCGTCGCAGAGACGCCCTCCCCTCCACGGCCCCGGTGTCCCCGGTCCCCCTTGGCCACCACTTGCACTAACCCTTCGGCCGCTCCTCGCTTCGTGCCCGGGACACGGGGCCTCAGCTGGCAGCCTTCCTCGGGGAGAGGAGGAGGAGGAGGAGGAGGAGGAGAGATTCATTTGGCAGCGGAAAAACGGGAGCCAAGAAAAGGCCCCTGGGCGAGATCAGCAGGAGCCGGTGGCACCGTCACCCCCGTGGTGGCACCGTCACCCCCGTGGTGGCACCGTCACCCCCGTGGTGGCACCACGAAGCTGCGTCAAGGGGGGGGTTGTCCCCAAGGAGAAGAAGCCACCGAATCCCGTTACAGACTGAGCCGCTGACGGTGAGTCCTGGGGGGGCTTTTTTCTGGGGGCGCCGGTGTCACCCACTGCCACCCCCCCATCCCGCCGGGGGCTCTGCTCGAGCCGGGCTTTACCGGCTGCTCCTCTTCCTCGGCCTCCCCCGTGAAACCACGACCCCGCGCACACGCGTGTGCGAGAGCTCAGCCCTGGCACGGGGAGGGGGAGGGCTCTTACCTCCCCCCAGCACCTTCGGGGAAGGAGGGGGAAAAAAAAAAAAAAAACCAGCCAGAAAAAGGAACTTTCTACTCGTTCTGTTCGTTTTCGCGCCTGTGCTTGGGGTAGGGTGTTCGTGTCAGTAATTATTTCAGTAATTAACTTTGGGCTCCTCGTTCCCTGTGAATAACCCACCTCTAACGCTCTGTAAACTTGTACCATACACTAAAAGTGACACAAAAAAAAAAAAAAAAAAAGCTACTGTTGTGATTTTGGGGTCTCTTTTGGTTTGGGTTTGTTTGGTTGTTTTTTTTTTTCTTCTCCTTATTTTCTGGGGTGGGAGAAGCTGGTTTGGGGGGGGTGGGGGCTTTGTTTGGTTTTGGTTTTTCCCCTTTTTTTTTTTCTTTTCTCCTTTTTCTTTTTTAAAGTGCAGGGGGGATTCCCCCCCCCGCTGCAGGTGGATTCAGCTGAAGGGCACATGGAGGCCGAGGGGGGGGCTTTTAAAATAAAAGGAGAGAAAAAAAAAAAAAAAAGAAAATCAAAGCAACCAGCGGCTCCCACAGCCCCTGGGCCAGGTCCCCCCCCCTTTCCCTGGCGTC
>JAOXJK010000016.1:2552230-2564401 GCA_025774025.1 Xenus cinereus | reverse complement strand
GGTTTCACCTCCAAAATGTCTTTTCCAAAAGCAACAAAGAGCCCTGGGAGGAAGGCAAAGTTCCTTTGGGTCACCCCCAAAAATGCCAGTTCAGTCAAACCCTGGCTTGGCTTGCGGGGGGGGGATGACGACAGACCCCAGGGGTCCTCGTCTGTCCCTAAAGAGGTGGGGGGGACACGGGAACGGGGAACCCGACCGGAGGCAAAGGCATTTCCAGGCGGCAAAGGCAGCCCGACCTGTTTGGGCAACAAATCCCCGGGCGCTGGCGAGGACTCGCTGCTCCTTCCCGGCTGCTCCCGCCGGGTTTTGCGGAGGAGGTGGCAACTAAAACCACCCCCCCTCAAAGCCAGCAGGGCTGGAGGTTTGTGGAACCGGGTAAAACGACGGGGCTCACACAGCGAGATGACTTTCTGCACCCCTTTCAGCCCCTCCTCATCCCAACGGGTCCCTCCGGCTCAGCTCCCACGTTCCTGGTACCATTGGCTCAGCCACGAAGGCTTTTACTGAATTTTTTAGGTTTTTTGAGCTCTGCCCTCTGAAAGGGAGGTTTTGCTTCCAGGTTGGTGCCTACAACCCCACCAAAAACCCCAGGGAGCCGGCCACGATGTCCCCCCCACAGCCAGTGACCACCCCACTGAGGTTCCACCAGCCCCAGGCCCAGCTCCACCGGGTTCCTGCCCAGCGCGACCACTGGAGATTAACACTGATGGGCCAAAAAAAGAGGTAAAACAGCCCCATTGCACGACATCGTGCAACACGGGGATCTCGGCCACGGTCTCCTGCTGTCCCCAAGGACCTCGCAGCCAAAGCCACCCCGACCACCGCGTCCCAGACCATCTCCAACGGCCACGTCTCGGGGCTCCCCCGGCTCCGGCGCCAGCCTCGGGTGACAGCCCGTCCCTCCCCTCCTGGGCTCACATTGCTCAGGTGGAAAATTCGATGCCGAGCGGCTCCCGCACATTTAATCCACCTTTTGTCTGTGAACAGGTGGGGGAACGGGACCCTCCAAAACCAGGGCTGGGACCCCTGGGACCCCCCCCAAAAACCAGGGCTGGGAGAAAGGCTGAGTCCAACCACCCCGAACCCGAGGGACACGAGACGGGAGCAGTTCCGAGCTTGTGCCTTTCCCTTTGCCTCAACTGAGAAGTAATAAATGCAAAATAAAAGCACCCCATTAGACCCGGACCGCGGCATTGTGTTACAGACACGCAACGCGGCGAGGAATAAAAACCCCACGGCGCTCGAAATATCCCCCCCTCCTGCCCCTTATTTGGGTGGTGGCGCAGCACGAAGGGGAACGTAAAGACCTCGGCGGGAGGAATTATTCTCCAGAAACCAACTGCCTGCGGGGGAAAGGATGGATTCACCCCGGGGCTGACTTTCCCGAGAGCCATCCCCCCCAAGCCGACTCTCTAAAACCATCATGGGCTTTTTTTTTTTCCCCCCACCCCCTTTAAGCAGCGTTAATACCCGCTTTGGGTCTGACTCAGCTAATCCAGAACGGCAGGGACCGGAGGACACGGGCACCTTTAAGAGCCTAGAAACAGGCAGGACCTTGGCACCGCGCTCCAAGGGAGACGTGGAGCCACGGGCAGAGGTCCAGAGGAGAAATCAAACCCCAGAGCTCTAGAACAGGCGGCCGACGGGAGACGGACCAGAGGCCAAAATCGTTGGGGGGAGAGAAGACTGATGGGAGGTGGGAAATTCACCCCCAAATTGTTCAGCGGAGAGAGGAGCGATGGGGAAACCACCCACCCGGACACAGGGAAGCTGCAGAGAAGGGGATATGGTGCCACCAACCTCTTGGGTAGAGCTAAAAGGTGGCTTTGGGACCTGGTGGCGAGGGGGAGATGAAGCCTGGCCATGGGAAACCCTCCCCGGGACAAGGCTTGGCCACGAGCCCCGCGGCCGAGCCCCCGGCGCGGGCAGAGATCACAGGACACTTCCACAAGAGCCTTTCAGGGAGGGATGGGACAAACCTGCCCTTCTCTTACCCCTCTTGCTCTTCTCCGCACCCCTCTCCCTCCAGCCCTGGCCCCTACGGCTTCTATTCCAGATCCTCACCCGCCAGCCCAACGCTCCAGCTTCTCCCTCTGGCTCTTCCAGAGCTCACCCCATGTCTCCTGCTCTTCAGCAGCCGCCGCTCAGGGGTCAGGAACAGCCACCTTCTCCCCAAAGCCTCCTCTCCATCCCCTGCTCGACTGACCCGACCCCACCTGCACCAGCCACCGAACGACCCACCTTCACACGCACCAGCAACCCAGGACGGCTGAAGAAATGCCACGTTTTGCCCTTGGCTGGGCTCTACCTGGGGGGGTTTTTCTCCTTCTGATTGGAAATTGCCCCCAGCTGAGCCCCGACCTCCCCCCGGGGAGCGCTGGGTGAGGAGACTCAGGTGCTGCAGCCTCCCCTCATCCCGACAAACGGTTTCTCCCTTCGACATTCCGCTTTTGCAATTTTTCCACAAAGAGAGAAACCCAAGTTTCTCGGGAGGAGCAGCAGAAGCGGGTCCCCAACCCACGGCTCCACGGCGAGGGTGGTGGCAGCGGAGACACGAGAGCGTAAAGGGAATCAAGAACTCCCAGGGGAGCACACACGAGATCTTACTGCCGTAAAAATCCCTAGTTTTAAGGAAGTTTGGGGAACGAGCCAAGGGCCGGTCCCAGCACAACGCAATTCACACACCTGCGGGTTTCCTGCACCGAGCAACTTGTAGATTAAAATATCTTAAAGCAGGGAACTCTGGAATTCGCTGGTATTTCTGCCAGCCCCAGGGGCTGCGGTCCCAAACAGGAGCTGTAACGTTCAGCGTGTTAAACACCGGGGGTGCAGGGGTGTTCCCAGCCCAGGAGAGCTCTTGGGCACCTCCAGCATCCCTATCGCCCTGCGCCGTCCCAGCCGCTCGCCCGGCCCCGGGATCAAACCCCATCCCAACCACCCCCAGGAGAAGCTCTTGGCGGCGCTGCCTTCATCCATCATTTATGCGAAGCTTCGGTTTCCATCCTTCCAGCGGGAGCAGGAGCGACCTCGGCGCCTCCCGCTCTCCGGTGGTTTTCCACCGCGCGGCCGATGGGCAGAGAGACATGAAACATTCATTTCCCCGTCGGCCAACGCCGTGGCCCCGGCTCCCAACTGGGTTTTTGCCCGAGAACCACAGGGAATGGGACAGGGTGGTTTGAGGCTGGAACCAGCCCGGACGGCGGCTGCTTCGCGCCCCCAAAACCTCCTCCAAACCTTCCTCCTCCGGAGGAGCCGTCCCCGAGCCCCGTGGCCAGGCACCACGTGGCCCCTTCCAATGATTTATAACCCGGCGCGGAGCCCAGGGGAAGGGGGAATCTCGGGCAAGGCAGGAAAGCCAAGAAACACTCCTCCGTTAGGAAAACAGTCACGAGATCCCGAATGTCTAGACGGAGCCGCGGGGCCGGCGGCTCCCGGGGTCTGGTCCAGGCGAAGCGCTGGGATGATCCAGGGAAAGAGCCGCACGGAGTCCGGCAGCTCCGAACAGCTGCTGAAGCCTCAACCACCCCAGGCTGAGGCTAAAAACCCTCAGCCCTTAAACAAAGCAGCAAAATAAACAAAATTCCCCCCTTTCCAGCTCTTTTCCCCTCCAGCCCCCAGCCCCAAGGATGCTGCTCAGCCTTTTGCTCCACAAGCCCCTGCGCCGGCGGATGCGCGGAGCGAATAATCCCCATTTTCTCCGGGAGAAGCCCTCCGGCACGGAGTCCGGCAGCACGCACCGGCACCAGCACGCACCACAGCGACTTCGTGCCCATCACTTTTCGACACTTAAAAAATAAACGCCGCGAAGGCCAGGGGAGCTCTCGGGGTTTGGAAGAGGCGCAGCACGCCTCTGCCCGAGTTCAACCCGTTGAATCCTCATTTGCTTTGGAATTAAACCCCATCAGCACCCAACCCTGCGAATGGGAAGCCTCTCCCCGCGCAGCCCAGCCCCTCCAGCAGGGAAAGCCTGACTTTCCACCACCTGGGAGCCGTGAAAACCGGGCAGAAACCCACCACGGAGCTGGACGAGCCCCACGGCTGCCCCCCAAGGCTCGCGTCCCCGGGGCTTGTTTTGGCCAGGGCATAGGGACGGCAGAGCCGAGGGGTTTATCCGCTCTCCCCAGGGTCTATTCTGCCTCTGAACGAGCCCCATCGTTGCTAAAGCTGAACAAGTCGGGGCAAGGAGGAGATCAGGAACCTGGGATGGCTCCCGATTGCAAAAGAGAGAGGGCGGCCGTTGCCCGAGGCGCCTGGGGACCGGGCAGCGCAGGAGGCGCCTCGCTCCCCCCGACCCAGCGTCCCTGCCTCACCTCCAGGCCGTCTAGTGCCCTCCCTTCCCCTCACCCCGAGAAAACTGCCCCCTCTGGAGCCCCGGCACCCCCGAGCATGACCCACCGGTGTGTCTCGGTCTGCGGAGAGACACAGGAATCAAAACTTCCATCACCTGCAGCGACCGGGACAAAAAAAACAAACCCTCCCTCTGCGGGAAGGGAGGAGCTATGGGATGAGAACTGATGGTGGGAGCACGGCCCCGGGGAGGGGTGTGGGGGTGTGTGTGTGTGGGGGGGTCCCCTTCCCAGGCGGAGCCTCGGAGAGCCCCCCCGAATTACCTCTTCCTCGCTCTCGACTTTGGGATTGCTGGCTGTGCGCTTCAGATTGCTGCTCAGGCTGATGCTAACGGTGGCGTCCGACTTGGACCTCTGGTGAGTCCTTTTGGAAGGAGAGAGCCCCATGTCGGGGGCCGGGCTCAGCGAGGGCAGCTCCCTCTTCTTGTAAGCCGGCTTCAACTCGTCCGAGAGGATGAGTTTCCGCAGCTTGGTCCCGCGGGAGTGTCGCTGAGTGGAGATGTGCATGTCCGAGGAGTAGGCGCCCAGCAGCAGGGCGCACTGCAGGGAGAAGTTGATGCTCTGCCGGCAGCGGTGCACGATGTAGGGCTTGATGGCGTCCCCCACGTCCTCGTCCATGTGAATGTACATGTTCAGCAGCTGCGGCAGGTAGAAGTCCACGTCTTCGTTCCTAAAGCAGAACAACCTATTCCCAATGTAAGCCTGCACCCCGGGTTCCTTTGAATTGTACAGGTATGAAATGGCCATGGAGATATCAAAGAGTTTGGATTCGAAGAGCCGGAGGAGCCAGGACTGCTTCGCGGAGTTGTTCTTCTGCCGCTTGCGGGCGGTTTTCACCGTGTTGGCCACGGTCTCGTCCTCCTCCTGGATCTTAGAGGCCGTGCCGGGGGGGTCGTCCAAGCACTTGATTTCGCAGCCCTCCCCGATGTCTCCGTTGGCCAAATCCCCCGGGGCCCGCGGGGCGCGCTCGGCCTCGCCGCCATCGCCCGGTTTCGCCAAGCTGTCGGAGGAGACGCCGTGCATCAACTTGACCTTCTCCAGGACCTCCTCGCAGGCTTTTTTGGCCACCTCGGGGTCGATGACGGCCAGCTCCCCGACACCTTCCGTGATGACGCCGAGGGACGTCCCGCCGCTGCCTTGGGGCGCCGGCTCCGCGCCCGTCCCTCGGGCCGGGTCTGCGGCAGAGTCTCCCATCGCAGCGCCGGGTCTGCGCGCTTCAGAGCTGGGAGAAAACGAGAGAAAAAGAGGAAAGAGTCAGGGACGGGGTCTGTGGGGGAGACCCGAAGGTGGGCAAAGAGGAATCCCTGCTGGGGGACAGCTGAAGGGACACCGAGAGCTGGGGTTTGGTGCCTTGGGCTACAGAGGGAGGTGCTCTGGGCCCGCGCTGGCGGCGTGAGCCGGCCCAGCGGGACCCCGAGCCGGTCACTTCAAGGTTTAAAAGCTCTTCTTGGTGCCTTGACAGAGAGCTGTGAGCACCCATCAGCCATTACACAAAATTTCCCTTGTTACCATGACGATAAAAAAAAAAAATTGAGCCAGCCAAAAAGAGGAAGAGAAAGAAGGAGGGGAAAAAAATAAGCGTTTTTTTTTTTTTTTTTTACGCTCTCCAGCCCAAAGGAATTCTGCAGGGCTTGGGATTAGGTGGGGGGGACCCCGTGGCTCTGCTTCCCGCTGGAGAAAGGGAATTTTATCCCCCGTGCTGGGGTTTTTGCTCCTTTCCCCCTGTGGGACAGAAGGTGACAGAGGCTCGTGGTGCTTCGACGGTGAAATCCCCCTCCGGGGCCGGGCGAGCAAAGAGCCGGAGCAAAAACCGAGTTTGTTCCAACGAGGTTCCCTGTTTTCAAAGTCCAGACACCGGATTACGGCTCCTCGCCAATGATTAGCGCTTAATTACGGTTTAAAAATAAGATAAACAAGGGATTGAACACACTTCCTGGTTTCTCCCCTCAATGAAAAGAGCAGCGGTGCATCCCTACGGATAAGCAGCGGGAATAAAGGCGGCCAGCGCCAGGAGAAATCGCCCTCTAAAAATAAAATAAGGCTCTCGATTCAATCTCCCGCCGCCCCGACGGCTTCCCTTTGCTGCTCACACGCTGCAAGACGACAGCTCGTGACCAGCAGAAGGGCACAATGCCTTTTACAAATGCTGAGCGCCGCGAGCAGATTGCCAGCTCCCTCCCGCTTTTCACGTCCAGCGCGGTGGAAAAAATTACTGTCTTCGGAAAAGAAGTTCACCGAACCATTTTCTGCCTCTCTTGTTTCCCCCCTCCGCCCCCCGGCCCCCGTTTCACCCGCGGAGGCTGCGCCGGCAGGTTCCTGCAAGGAGATATTTCCCCGTTAATTTGATGACCTGTTTATTTTCACAAGGGATTACAGCTCCCGAGGCGGGAGAAAGGGCCGAGGGAACCCACGGCGTTTCTTCCTAAATATTCCAAGGTGGGGAAGGAGGAGGTTGGTGCGTCCGGGAGCGAACGCCGCTTCCCCGGGACCGGTTTCCTCCTCTTGTTTTCCGAGCACTTAAGCTCTAACTCCCGAGGTGAAAAAAAGCCCGACCAAAGTTCATCCCGGAGCCGAGCTGAATGGCATCTTTCACCCCGGGCCGCGCGGCAGCCGCACACAACGTCGGCCTCTGTGCCGGCCGTTCCCTTCGCTACGGATCCCGCGTGCTTCAAATAGTTGTGGTCATTAGATCCCAAAGACCCCGCCAGGCGAAGGAAGTTGTTTTTCCTTCGGAGGGAGCCCGGCGGCTTTGCCCCGCGAAAGCCCAAGACGATCTCGGTTTTGGGTTTTTTTTTTTTTTAAATTAACACCGCGCCGGCAAAAAGGAGCTCCTTCGGGGGAACTCGGCGAGGTGGGGTTTGCAGAGGAACGGAGACGGGTCCGAGGAAGGGTCACCCAGAGCTTTGCCGGTGCCAGCACTTCTGGGGGCCGGCAAACGTTGGCATCAAGACAACCGGGGTGACAAAATGATGAAAAATTAAAAAAAAAAAACATGAGTGGTGGCATCTGCAGGAGCCCCAAACCTCCATGGAGGTACCATGGAGGTACCACAGAGGCCCTTCCCAGCCCCGACTGGTCGATCCCACGCAGGGAAATGCTGTCAACACGCTCCTCGCCGGGCTGCGGAGGGAGGAAAAGTGTGTGGGACCCCCTTAAACCCCCCATTAAACCCCCCTCCCCGCAGCCCCGGGGCAGCGTGACAGCACACGCTGCATAATCCTGGAGGTTAAACCTCCTCCAGGGCCGCGGGAGAGGCCGGGTCCGACCCGACCGACTCACGCGAGGTGTCCCGAGGGCTCCCAGGCGCCGTCACCGCCAGCCCCAAGTCCCCGACGCCTTGGCCACCGTCCCCCGGCCGGGCAGGTCCGGAGGGACCCGCTCCCCGGCGAGGAGCCGGCCAGAGCTCACAACTGCTGAGTGGGTTAAACTTGGATTAAGGAGCTGCGCAAGATAAATCCACCCACGGGCCGGCAGCGTTACCTCTGCGCAGGCTTGGAAATCCGTGCGTGGCTTTTTTATATTTATTATTATTATTTTGCTCTTCAGCCCCCCCCCAACACTTACACAGCCGCCTTCTTCGGTGACATCCCGGCCACGGGGCCGTTGGGAACCCGCCGAGGACCCGGCTCCGCTCCTAGAGCTCCCTGAGAATCCCGGCGAGGGAGCTCGCTCCCCGCCTCCTGCACCTCTCCGCATTTTTCCCGGATTCCCATCACCGTTTGTTAAACGTATCCCCACGTGCTATTTACCTCCGGAGGCTGAGCAGAGCTCCCCTACTCCAGATCGCCGGTCTCAACAGGGATAAAAACCCCATCAGCTGCACACAATGAAGCAATCCAGGCTGGAAAACAGGCTGAGCCGAATTCATGCGGTTCATCCTCCACCCACAGCCATAACGGGCCAAGTTTCTCTCTGGTGGAACGGCCCCGAAGTCGGTGATTAAATATGAAATAAAGGGAAGTCCCTTTATTAGCAGAGAAACCACCGCTGAAGCGGCCGCGTGTCGGTGCGGCGATTCCAGAGCACGGTCCCTTCAGGAAGGGACAAAAGCAGAGGGAGATCTTTGGGAATGGAGCTGAGGCTTTACAAGGGGAGGGGGGGAAAAAAAAGAAAAAAAGAAAAAAAAGAAAAGCCTGGCTCCTGCCTGACTTGAATAAGAACTATTAGCCCTGGCAACCGCCCAGGAGGACAGGCTGAAGCCTCACCAAGACATCTGGTCCCTATTACACCGCGTTACTTTTTGTTTTGCTCAGCACCGACGGCCCTCGACATCTTGCTGTGCCTTCGGGAAGGCCACGGGAGTTGGGATGGGGGCAGAAAACGCCCCAGTGGTGCTGGGCCTGGGGGAGGAGGGACCAGTCAGTGCCCCCCGCTCCGCTCAGGGGACAGTCCCCGCTCCCCGGAGCGTCCCTGGCTCCTCGGAGCATCCCTCCGGACCCACCGCAAACAGAGCCACTGGATGCAACTTTTCAGGTGAGAGCCCAAAGGTTGGGGAAACTGAGGCACGAAGGGGCCGTGACTCTTGTCCCTGAGGACAGACTCTGCCCACAACCCTCCCCTGCTCCGGGGCTGTTCTCCAAGAGAGCAGCAGCTCCGTGGAGAGGTGGAACAAATAGCAGAGGGGAAGGAAATAGGTGAATTTGCAGGAAAAAAAAGCAAGGGGAAGCCCTGAGTGGGAGCCCCAGCGATGGCTGGTGCCGCGGACAGGCAGGACGGGCTCCTCCATCCACCGCAGCCGCCCCGCGTCAGGACGGGGCAGCCTCCGGTCCCCAGCCCCGCAGTGGGGCTCCCCGGCGCGGTGACACCACGGCTCCTCCGGTGGGACGGGAGGCAGGAGGCTCGGCTCCGGTCCGGCCTCGCTGGGATGCTCGAGCAGCATCCCCATCCCCAGCCGTATCTGCGTCCGAAGAAGCAATAACCCCGGGGCTCGCCCAAGCAGAGCAACGACCCGCCCCTGAATTTGGAATAAAATAAAAGCCACGCTGCAGGAAAGGCAGCAGGAGAACAACAAACTGCCCAGCGCAGGAGAGAAGGGCTCCCAGCGCTCCCGCTCGGCTCCGAAAGGGAGACGCCACCGGCTCCCTGCCCCGAATATCCATCCACAGCGAATTATTTACGCTTTGTCTCTGTGGCATCTGTCCTGGGAAGTCATTCCGCCTCCCCCGCGGCGGAGCGACGGTCCCCGGCTGCGGAGGGGACGGAGGCGCAGGGAAAACCACAACCTGCCAGCCCCCCGACCCTCCAGCACGTCCTTCGGTCCTTCCTCCTCCTCCACAACCGATACAGCCCCGCGGGAAGGGGTTCCATCCGGTGACTTGCTTATAAATTAACTTTCCCATTTTAAAAAATAAATAAAATAAAATTACGAGAGTGCTAAAAACCTCTCTCCCCTCTGGGAAGGGCTGAGAAGAGCCCCAGCGCTTTGGAAAAGGCAGGTTTTGCCGCAACAGGCGTCACCTCATGGAGGAAGCCCTCGGGAACCCACCCCACACATACCACAGCGGCGGCTCATCCCCAGGTTACTCACACGGGCACATCCAACCTTTCCTCCCCTTCCCTCGTCTCTCTCCAGCAGCTAATTACCCCCCTCCGAGCCAGCCAGGACAAACCCTTCCATCCCAGCGACCTGCTTCCAAGCTCCCCGCAGCCCGGAGCGTGCGGCGCCGGCAGGGCCACCATGGGAAGCTTCCTCCTCCCCGTGATCACACGGCACTCGGCGCCCCAACGTTCCCACACTCGTGTTTATATATATCTATATCTATATCTATATTTATGGAAATGCAGCGTTTCAAGTCGGTGCCGGTACCCCCAGCCACGGCTGAGCCCTGCCCTGCAGCGGGACTGGGAAAGGAGCTCTCTGGATGGGATTGAAAATGGAAGGGGAAAGAAAAGGCAGGAGCTCGCATCCCCGGCTCGGGATCCCAAGATCCAAGCCCGGACCCTGGACTGCGCGATGACAGTCGGGCTGCGACTGAACCCCACGGCACAGACCCAACTCCCATGCGGGTTTCTCTCCGTGGAGCAGAGGTTGCAGGTGGAGCCGTGGGCTCTGCAGGAGCAGACAGACCCCTCGGCACCCCCCGGGGCGGCCTCCGACACGGCCGAGAGCGACCGAGTCCCCAAAGGGAGTTCAAAAACCTCGGCGGCTCCAAAAAGCCTCCGCTGGCCCAGCCAAAGAGCTGGAAACCGGCGTTTCCACCCAGATCTGCACCCAATTACCTCCCCGCGCTGCTCCTCAAAGTCTCATCGCGGGTCAAAGCAGGGGAGAGCAAAGGGAGTGATAAAATATTACTATTTATCGCGCCTAAAGTCACTATCAACTGGAAGCAGAAGTTTCAAGGAAGGGAAAAAAGCACAGGGAGCCCCGGGGGGCAGAGGGATCCCCAGGAGCCACGGCTCTCAGCCCACCAGCGCCTTACGTAACGTCCCCGGTCCTTAACTAGGCATTTTAGGGAATTACAGAGAGCGGGGGGCACCAGACGGCTCCGGGGGGGCCCGGCAGAGAACTTCGGGAACGAAGGTCTGAGGGCGCGGAGGAAATCAGCGGAAAAAGCCTCAGAACGGGTCCCCGTGACCCATCTCCAGCCGGCCCGCGGGGGGGACACGCTCCGGGGCCGGCCGGGAGGTGGGTGCAGGGGGGTTTGGGGGTTCAGGGGTGGGATTTGAGGGTCCGGGGGAGTTTCGGGGTGTCCCCCCGCCCTTTACCTGGTGGCCCCCTCGGCCTCCAGCCGCAGTCGGAGCTGGTCCAGGGCCTCCTGCAGGGCCTCGCGCTGGGCGTGAAGCTGCTCCCGGGCCGCCCTCTCCGCCGCGAAATCCGCCTTGTAGATGTCCGCCTGGGGAAGGGGACAACAGTGACAACGCCGGGGGTAAGGTGACAGGGGGGGGGCCACCGCCCCCTCCCCCGTGTGTCCCCTTGCGTGTCCCCCCCTCCTCAAACCTGGGCCTGGAGGACGGGGATGGTCTCCAGGGTGGCCCGATGCTCCTCGGCCTCCGCCTTGAGGCGGTCGATGAGCTCCTGCTTGGCCGCCAGCGCCTCCTCCGCCGCCCGCAGCCGCCCCTGCGCCTCCGCCAGCTGCCACCGTGTCACCTCTTGTCACCTCCCGCCACCTCTTGTCACCTCCCGCCGCCTCTTGTCACCTCCCGCCACCTCCCGTCCCCTCTGTCCCTGGGGGACACCCCAAACCCACCCCCAAAGGGACAAGGAGGGAGGGGAAGGGGGGTGGTGGGGGGGAAGGAGTCGTGACCGTGTCCCCAAGTGCCACCCCGGGGTCCCCAAGGGGACAAGGAGCCACCCCAAGGGCCACCTCAGTGTTCCCAAGGGTCACCCTGGTGGCCCCAAGGGGACAAGGAGCCACCCAAGAGTCACCTCAGTGTCCCCAAGGATCACCTCAGTGTCCCCCAAGGGGACAAGGAGCCACCCAAGGGTCACCCTGGTGTCCCCAAGGGGACAAGGAGCCACCCAAGGGTCCCCAAGGATCACCCTGGTGTCCCCAAGGGGACAAGGAACCACCCAAGGGCCACCCCAGGGTCCCCAAGGGTCACCTCAGTGTCCCCAGGGGTCACCCTGGTGTCCCCAAGGGGATAAGGAACCACTCCAAGGTGGCCAAGGGTCACCTCAGTGTCCCCAAGGGGACAAGGAGCCACCCAAGGGTCACCCTGGTGTCCCCAAGGTGACAAGGAGCCACCCAAGAGTCACCTCAGTGTCCCCAAGGGGACAAGGAACCATCTCAAGGTCCCCAAGGTTCACCTCAGTGTCCCCAAGGGGACAAGGAGCCACCCAAGGGTCCCCAAGGGTCACCCTGGTGTCCCCAAGGGGACAAGGAGC
>JAOXJK010000016.1:2534599-2545536 GCA_025774025.1 Xenus cinereus | reverse complement strand
GGGGGGGTGGGGGGGGGGGGCAGGGGTGCCGGAGCCCCGTGAGAGCGCAGCGCGGCCGGTGCCGGGGAGGGACCGGCGGGGCGGGGGTGGCACCGGACCGGACCGACACCCCCCTCCCCGTCCCGTCCCGTCCCGCACCCACCTGCGGGCGGCTACAGCCGGGGCGCGGCCTGGCCTCACGCCGGTCCGGGCCTGTCCCCTCCGGTCCCCTCCGGTCCCCGCCACGTGCCGCTGCCCCGCGCGCAACAGGAACCGAAAGCGCTGCGCCCCACCGGGCCCCGCGCCGGACGCTTCTTTTTTTTTTTTTTTTCTGATTGGCCACCGCCCCGCCGGTCTGCCCGGATACTGCGCTCTCCTTTAATCCCATTGGCCGCTCCGCCTTTTCCTACCCGGATACAAGCGGCGTCCGTCTCCTGAGTGGCGGCGGCGGGGGGACGGGGGGCGAAGTCTGCCTAGTAACAGGCTTCTGATTGGCGGGAGCGGTTGGAGGAGGAAGCACGGCGTGTGAACCAGGCGGTGCGCGTGCGGGGCGTGTGTGCAACGCGCGCGTGTGTGTGTGTGTGTGCACACGTGTAGTGTGTGTGTGGCGAGAGATAGCGGTTGTTTTGCTTAAATTAGTGAGTTTAATCAAGGGGTGTGTGTGTGTCCCCTCCTTGTCGCACCCTGGCCCAGGTTGCCCAGAGAAGCTGTGGCTGCCCCAGCCCTGGGGGGGTTCAAGGCCAGGTTGGAGGGGGCTTTGGGCAACCTGGGCTGGTGGGAGGTGGCCCTGCCCAGGGCAGGGGGGGTACTGGGTGGTCTTTAAGGTCTTTCCCACCCAAACCAGGCTGTGGTTCCGCTGCGGGAGCCGGTGACCTCTAAACAACAAAAGTTTGTGAACTTTGGTTTCTCCCGAAGTTTGGGTGGGGCGGTGGAGGAGGCACCACGGAAGGCGTAGTTTATAAATTATTAAACTGTAGAGAATCTTCTTTTAAGAGAAGAAATTTAGCTATTTTATAGCAACCATCCCGAATGGTTCCAAGGACTTCGTGAGATAAGGAAAGATGTGTGTGGCGCTGAGAACGTGGTGACCTGAGCCAGGGATGCAATAAATATGGACATTGTCTGACAAACAGGTGGTAGCGGGGAGATCATTAGTTTTAATGAGCAATTAAGCAGTTAAGAATGTTTTGCCAACATGGAAAGTGAGCCAAAGGGCAGGTGAAGAAGATGAAGATTGAGGAAGAACCAACCCTCGCTCGAAATGAGGACCACCAGAAGGCACGACTTCGCGTGCCCAAAGCTTCTTATAATATGTAAATGGATTCTCAGAAATGTAATGAATATGCTAATGTTTTCTCGGAGTTACATCGAATATGTACACCCGTTGTGTATAAATTTAATTTGACAGCAGCACTCGGGGTGCACAACAGGAGGAGCGCTGCCCCGTGCCCCCGGCGCCGCGATGAAGAACGCCTGCTTTCTGACTTTACGTCGAGTCTCAGAAACTTTTCTCGGCCGGTTTGCGGGACCGTGGGGTGACGTGTCCTCCTGCAGGTGCTGACTCAGCCCTAAAACAGCAAAAAAACCACCGCTCCTGGGCCAAAGTCCGGCCCCCAGCGTGTCCCCAAATTAACCCATGAGTGCCAAAGCTCACACCCCGCCGTGAGCAACAAGCGTGTTCACCAGGGGACACCCCCTCCCCCTAAAATGTGGGGGTCTGGGGATGGGTGCGAACGCTCGGGGGGAGCGGCTGCTCCTCCAACATATGTGTGTACGCACAGAACATGTGCGTGGCATGTATGTGTGCTCACAACACGCGTGTGCAGGTGTCCGTGCAAGCCAGGGGCTTCCATGCCCGGCGTAGAAACCAGCTTTGGTTTTTTTGTGAGAAAACACCAAGCCAGGAGAGGAAAATCCCATCTTTAAGGACAGGTTTGTGGCATCGCGTTGCTGGTTTGGTCACACGTTTTTTTTTCCAACTCCTGAAAACAGTTTAAAAATGAGATTTGAGGCGAGGAGAGCGGCGGCGGCAGAGGAGGAGGAGGAGGAGGATGACAACCCCTGGGTTTTATTTAGGCAAGCGTGGGATGCACGGGTGGAACCCCCCCAGCCCTCGGGCACTGGGGTTTCGGGGGTGTCTAGACCCAAATATCGGAGGTGCAGTCCCCGCCGGGGTAGCGGATCTCGTGCGCCAGGCAGGGCCCCTCGGGCTCCTTCCCAAAATCCACCAGGAAGCTCCTGTTGACCGTCAGCCCGCCCTGCTCCGTGTCCACGTCCAGCTGCAGCATGACGGAGCCGTCCCTGCGGGGGTGACAGCGGAGAGGGTGGGGGTCCCGGGTATCCCTGTCCCCCCACGGAGCAGGGACCTGCCCCAAGGAGCTGCCGAAATTCGGTCCCCGGGCTGTGGGGTCCACACCTCCTGCCCGATGAGCTCCCATCATCATCCTCGTTGATCCAGGTGTCCTTACCTGGGGAGGTCGGGGTAGAACTGTCTGTCCCAGGCGCTGTAGAGGGAGGTGGTGACGTACAGCCGCTTCCCGTCCAAGCTCAGCTGGATCATCTGGGGTCCCCCCGGCACCCTCTTCCCCTGGGGAGGAGCAGACGTGCTGCGGGGACCGGGGGGACACCTCCACCTCCCCCAGCCCGGCGGCGTGGGATGCTGTGTCCATCCCACGGGATGGGGTGGAGCAGAACTTCATGGACCCGCTCCCCAGGCCAGAGTTTGGGGGATGTGGCCGAGCTCACCTTGATGAAGAAGGGCTCCGGCTGGCTCTGCAGCTCTTCGTCCCCGCACACCGTCACGGGTCCTCCCTTGGCGATGCTGCCACCCACAAAGACCTGCGAGAAACCAAAGGTCTGGGTGGCCGAAAAGGCAAGGAAGGGCTGATCCCAGCCCAGGAGATGGAGGAAAAGCGCCGGGATGCGACCGGGAGGTGGTTGCTGCCCCACCTGCCCCACCAGCTTGGGCTGGCGCGTGTTGGAGATGTCGTACTGGCGGATGTCCCCGTGCAGCCAGTTGCTGAAGTACAGGAACCGGTCATCCAGCGAGATGAGGATGTCGGTGATGAAGCCTTGGGGAGGGTACGGCAGAGCTGCACAAAGGGCCGGTGGCACCCGCAGCGCCGGGGGGACCTGGGGAGCACCTCGGGGTGCACCAGCCCGGGGACGCACTGACCTGGCATCTCCGGCAGGAGCCATCCCTCCACCTTCTTGCTGGGGACTTGGATCACCTTCTCGGCCGCCCAGTCTCCTCGCTGCGGGAGGTGGGGGACAGAGCATGGCCCCGGGGGGCTCAGCGTGTGCGACAGAGGCAGGAGAAGACGCGATGCCGGGGCAGATGCTCCGCACACGTATCCACCACCTCTTGTCTCTGGCTGCAGCTCAGCTGCAAGAAACCTCACCTCTGCAGCGCCGCGGGGAATATGGGCTCTGGGACATGAGTAAGGGCTTTGGGGGCCAAAAACTCATCTAATTTTCCAGCTGGATTAGCTGGTTTGGTGAAAAGTGTTCTCTCTCCTCACCCGGTTCATCATTACGCGCAACAACAGACACTGAGAATAGTGCTTGGGCTGTTGTAAATCCACAACAAAGGTATAAATAAATCTCCTTTAAATGAAACCATTTCAGCCTAAACTGCTGCCAGCCTGAACAAGTCCTCTGGTGAGATTGCCCCAAACCAGCTCCCGTTCTGGGTGCTCTGGTCGGGACTGGAGCTGTGCTGGGAGGACGGCGGGGGATGCGGGCAGAGGGATGCTGCGCCGAGCTCGGCCAAGGGGCTTCACCAAGGGGACCTCCACCAGCCCCAGGGGAGCACCCACCTCCGTCCTGTAGAAGCGGTGGATGGCGCTGCTGATGGTGCAGCCCACGAAGCCCTCGGCGGCGTCGGGGTTGTGGAGGAAGCGGATCTCCAGGGGGGCCGCGTCCTCGCCCACGTCGATGGCCTGGACGTAGGCGTGAGTGGTCCAGTCCCAGACGTTGAGGCGGCGTCCGTAGCGCCCTGGGAGGGGGGATCAGAGGGGCTGCTGTGAGTCACAGGGTCTCAAGCAGATGTACCGACGGGTTCCTCGGCCCTTTGAGCCCCACAGGGGCAGCCCCGTGGCCCCCACACCGGCACACGCTGGTTGCTTTGGACCTTGGCAAAAGCCATTGGAAGGTGCCCAGCATCCAACGGGGACCATCTCGCTGGGCCGGCCAGTTTAACCTTTGAGGGGACTGGGCTGAGATGGGGCTTCACCCTTCGTCCCCACGGCCAAAATCCAGCCCCACGCACAGCTCAGCAGCTGTGGACTGTCTCGGGTGGAGGTCCTGGTGCTTGCATCTAAGGGGTGTTCACAGGGCTCGTCTTTTTTTAAATCCATGGGATCGCCAGGAATTGGCGTGAAATTCGTTTTGCAAGCAAACTGTCTGGGACAATTGTACCTACAGTCAGACTGTCAGCTCTCGCTGCCAACAGAAGAGGGTTGAAACTCACCCTTCCTGGGGTTCTGCCCAGCATCTCTGGCCCGGAGCGTTTAAACAACCGTTTTCTCACCTTTCTTCAGGTCATTGGGGTCAAACCCGTATCCCAGGCATTTGGGGATTCCCCACTCGGTGCTGATCAGGACGTTGTGACGTGGCTGGTACCAGAAGTCATAACCCATCGGGGGGACCTCGTCCCCTTTCTCCCAGTTCCCCTTGATCTCGAAGGTCTCTCCATCCAGCAGAATAAAACCACCTGGTCCAAAACCCAAACACCACATCGGTAGTGAGGAAACCATCCAGATTAAGAGTTTATGTGTTCTAAAACAAGCAGCAACAGGCAGATCAAGCCGCTGCAGACCAAGCTGCTGAATGGGCAAAGCCACCAGGATGTGGGGACTGTTCCTCCTGTCCCAGCACCCTCTCCCCAGGGAACTGGGGGGACTGGGGTACCTTTCCCGTTGCCGGCCGGGTCTCCCAGGGCGCTGATCATGATTTCACCGCTGCCCAGGCAGTGGGAGGTGTGGGGGTAGCCCAGGTTGCACTTCCAGAAGACGTCCTCGGGGTTGACAACCTGGCGGGGAGTTGGCAGCCACTGTCACATCCAGGCTGCCCTGGGCCAGCAGGATGCCAGATCACAAGCCCGGTGTCACCCCATGGCCCGCAGGAGCTGCCTGGCCTCGAGATGGGACTTGCCGAGCAGCCAGAGGGGCTGAGAGAGCGTGAGCCTGGGCAGAGGGTGCACGGTCTCTGGTCCCCTCCTGCACGGAGCTGGATGGAGAACTCAATATTTGCACATCAGCCCAAGAACAACCAACTTCCACAGCCCTCCCGTACCGTCAGCGAGATGTCAAGGTCCTGCCAAAGCTCTTAGATGTTCCCCAGAGCCTCTTTGCCAAGCAGTCCCCCCAGCCAGAAGCCACGATCCCAGACCTTTAGCCTTGGTGCCGTGTCTTGGCACCACCTCCCGGGTACCTTGAAAAGCCTGGGAGCTCGCGGCTCGGTTCCCACGTCCACCACGTAGATGCGGGAGGAGATCAAGCTGGGGAGGATGAGGCGGTTCCGCTTCTTGGAGGTGTCCCCGAAGCAGCTGCTGCAGGTGTTCCAGCCCGAGTGGTGCAGCTCGTCCCCCAGGTTGGGCATGGGCAGGCGGTGGATCACCTGCAGAGCCCCCAGACCCACTTACCCCGGTCTTTCCCCTGCCCGGTGCAGGATCATGGGCAGAGCGGGGAGCTCAGACCCTCGCAGACCCCACCGTAGGGTCAGGGTGCCCCCGGGAAGCCTCACCCCACAGAGGGCAGCGATGGTGCCCGGGGGATGCCAAGGATGGGGTGTCAAGGGGATTTTACATTCCTAAGCACAGGAAGGCTCAGAGTCTTGGGGAGAATTGGAATAGGCAGCTTTGGGGGGCACGAAGGACAAGGACTGAGCTGTTTCCCAGGATGGTTTAGTACCAAGAGAAAGTATTTGGTACCTGGCAATAGTGAGGAGATTTGGGGTCGACGTCCACAGTGGCCAGAAAGTCGGGTTTCTTCCTCCCGGTGTTCCTGTAGATGCAGGGAATGTACACAATCTCCTCCCGGGGACCTTCCGACACAGAAACGTTGCGTGAGCATCAGCAGAAACCACGTTTGATGGAACAAAAACCTTGCAGGAGTCTCTGGCCAGACAGGGTCTCCCTGCCAGGGGGCTGGTGTGTTCTATGGGGCAGCTGGATCCCCATCTCTCTGCTGCCCCACGGGCACGAGGCTGGGCTCGGCTGGGAGGGGGCTGCCCAGTGAGGATTTGGGCTTGTTCAGTCTGAGGGTGCCCTCGCCCTGGGAAGGGATCTCCAGACCTCGGAGTCCCTAAGGAACCCCACGGCTCTGGGATCACCCCGTGCCTGCGAGGACATGCCAGCCCTTCCCCAGTCCTATCAGTCACGCAGATCAAACCGCCTCCTGTCTCATTTCCATCACATCTCCACGGGAGAAGCCTTCCAAGCACATGAAGCGCTAAGGCAGAATGCTCGCCAGGCTAAAGTCAAGGGCAGGAAGCCCTCCAAGCCCCCGGGCAGTCCCAAGCAGTGAAAATCTGCCCGGGATGCAGCGGCACAAGAGCTCCCTTCCCACAGAGCATCCCCTGGGAAAGGGAAAAGGTCCCTGCTCCCCAGAGAGGAGCTGCTCCCAGCTCGGCTCTGCTGGAAAGGGCTTTGCTGCGGGACCTGAGCCCTTCCCAGCCCCCAAGGAGGAACACTCGGATCCCATGGAGTCTCCTTATCACCGCAGAGGTGGTGCTCGCTCCCCGCTGCGTCAGCATAAAGGTCTGCCAAAGCGGGGGCTGGTGGGGAAGAACTGGTTTAGGAAACGCTGAGGAAGAGCGAGTGGTGGGAAGCAGGGAGAGAGAGGTGATGTGGGACCTTCGGATTGGAGTCAAACAGGTAATGGCTGGCTCTGCCACATGGTGCCCGTGTAAACCTTCACACAGCGGTACCCGAGTCACTCTGGGGATGGAGAGCGGCTGCCAAAGGCCGGGGGATCCCATCCCAGCAGCTTCAGTGCCACCAAAATTCAGGGGACGGGACCGGGCACAGAGTTTCCATCCTTAACCCACCCACCGAGGGATCCAAGGGACACCCAGGAGCTTCTCGCCACCGGCTCAACCTGCCAGAGCTCTGCGTGGAAGAGCTCCTGGGTGCCGGAGTTACTCAGCACAGCTGAAGCAGCCAGATCCTTCCCAAGGGAATTGCCAGGGTGGCAGAGTCAGTGGGATTTGTGCTGTTTGCTGTTAAATTAAATCTCTGTCCAGCCCTGCCAGCACACGGGGGTGTTTTAAAGACTCCCCTCTTTGTTTTCCTCTTGGTTCAAAGATGGGTAGGACTCACAGATGGTGAGCAAGCTCCAGAGCTCTCTGAGGTTCCGAGGAGGTGTTTGCTAAGCCCTAGAGAAGCGGATTAAGGGAGGGATAGCTGGAGATGATGCATTCGCTGGTCTCCTCACACCGGAGCCCCGGCGTTTCGGCAGTGTCCAGACATGTAAGGAAGCAGCCCGTGAGGCTGGCTTTTATACAAGGAGGTTTGGTCACGGTGTGATCACGGCCATCGGGAGCAGAGCGCAATGAAAAATCCCCTCTCGCTCCCTGGTTTTACCTCTGGTGCTGGTGTCGTGGGGCGATGGCAAAACAACCGCCTCTGAGAAACTTAAAAATCCCATTTGGTTTTGCAGGGGGAAGCCAGAGGTGAGTTTGCCGCGGGTTGTGACCCAGCCGAAGCCATCAAGAAACCTACAAAGGTTTGTTCTGACACCAAGCCGTCCTTATGCAATTGGTGTTTGGCCTCAGGACGGGCCAGAAGCTTCCCCAACGCCTCCTCGGAGAACGGAGTTAATTGATGACGCCCCTCTTGAAAGCAGTGTTTTAATTGTCACCTAAATCACAGACAATGCAGGGCTCTGCCCTGGATTTCAGACTTGCCTTTCATCGCATCCAGCGGCGAGGCGAAGCCAGGACCACACGCCCCACACTTCTCTGCGTTGAGAAGGACAGAAACAAACAGAAATTAGGTGACAGCGAGTTATTTTAATCCCTCTTTTTTGAAGGAACCGCTCTCTGGAGAGCTTGGTGGGAAACAACCACCACCAAGAGGATCCTTCCTCCCCGCTGAGGGCCTGAGGAGACGGGGGAAAACCCCCAGCTAAACTGTGACTGGGCTCTGCTGCGTCAGCTTCTTATTTCTTTCTATTCTTATTCATTCTATCGCTCCTGTCCCTGCTCCTCCAGGGAAGCACTGAGAAGCCACCCCTCCAGCTCGCTTCTCCCTTCTCCTCACGCCAACCCCTGCAACGACCCCTTTCCCGGCCAGAGAAAACGCCACCTTCACCCCCACCTTCCTTTTCACTTTGGGCTTTCTGGGTGTCGGAGGAACAAAGCCACGAGCCCCAGCTCCGGAGGGGTTCAGGAGGACGCCGGCGCAGAGCCCAAGGGCCAGAAGGCACCGAGGCACCCACAGCCCCGAGCCCTCTGGAGAGCGAGTCAACGGAGAGATCTCTTACCCGCGCTGGAGGCTGGGGTGGACCTCGCCTGCTGAGGGGCAGCAGAAGGAGCCGATCTTGCCTGCATTCTGCCTGCCAGGACCGAGCCGAGAGAGAGGACGCGGCTCTGCGGGGGTTCCAATATATAGGGTGTGGGACGGGGAGAAGGAGGGCTTGGAAAAGGGACGCCGAGGGGAGGATCCACACGCCTGGGGCCATGGGAGGCACCGGGGCAGCCTTCAGCCTCCGACAGAGCGTGCGGGGAAGCTATTCCAGTGCTTCCCAAACCTCCTCCCCTCCCGGAGGGGCAGGGGACGGGGCTGTTTCTGCACCTTGCACCCCTTCTCACGCTGGGGAAACGAGGGCTTTTCTCCACGCAGGGAAAGCAGGCGGCTCCTCTCCTCCCATTCCCGGCTGGAAGCAGCCTCTCCAGCCTCCCCGCGGGGCCGAGGGGGTGCCCCCGACCAGCGATGGGCAAGCGCCACCTTCCCGACCGCAGGAGTGATTTTCCGAGGTTGCAGATGTTAATCGCAAGTGAAAAACGAAAAGCGAGGGCCGGGGTTTCTTTTAATTGCAGGATGAGTGTTTACTGTGGGATGTTAATTTGCTGGCGGGGAGGGGGGGGCAGGAGAGTTACCGTTCCCCCCCCCACGACACGTCTGAGTTAGTCAGAGGCTGTTCCTGCTGCTGGCGGCGGAGCTGGGCGTCAGGCAGACGGCTCGGGCTGCACGGCGGGGGCTCGCCGACGCTGCCTTTGTCCCCTCCAAGTGCTCACCCCAGGCGTGGACTCCAGGACTCGAGTGGACTCGTGGACTCCAGGACTCTGAGCCAGCTCAGCCCATCAGGGGCTCCCAGCCCATCGCACCTGAGGATCGCCAGCAAAAAACGGGTGGTCTGGGCTCAATCTCCCCAACGTGGGCTCGTTGCTTTGTGTTCGATGCTCAACCCCGTGCTACGGAGGAAGTGCAGATCCCCACCACACTGGTCCCCGCTGTCCCACCTTGCCTCGGACCAGGGAAAGTTTCTCCAGGAGGCCCCAGGGGTTAAATGCAAAGGTCAAAGCATTTATAAGCACCTACCAACTTCTTCTGGACCTCACGTGCACCTTCCAGCCTCCTCCATAGAAAAGTCCCTGGTTAAATGCAAAGGTCGAAGCATGTACAAGCACCTACCAACTTCTTCTGGACCTCATGTGCACCTTCCAGCCTCCTCCATAGAAATGTCCCTGCTGCAGGTGGGCAAGAGTGCCATAGGGGGGACAATTCCCGTAGGGAAGAGGGGTGATGCCAGCAGTATCTGTCCCCATGGACAGCCGTTGGAGGCTGTGAAGGGCTGGCACCAGGGAGAAGCAGATCTTCCAAATAACCACTAGAGGGAACAGCCAAAGCATCCAACCTCCGGAGAACTCATGCCCAAGGAGGAGGAAAAGCCGACGCTCCCTGACACATGGAAATCTTGGAGGGGGTGAAAGAGTCTGCTCGTACCAGCAGAAATACGTCCACGTCCATCCAACTTGGGCAGAGCACGGCCCAATGGCAGAAGGAGGAGCCTGATCGTGTTTGCTGCTGCTGCTGATCTTCATGGCCCAGCTCAAAGCATGGGTTGAGACGTGGCCTCGCCGGGCCACCACCTGCAAGGCAGAGAGGGTGGTCAGTGGATGGCGTGAGGGACACCCCACAAACACAGCCGTTTGGTGGGGGAGCTCTTCCCTGCCTTCAGGGGGATGGTGCCTGGCCCCGTCCCATGGAGAGGTTTCCAGGGTGGACTCAGCACAGCACCTCCAGCCACCTGGACCCGGGGATGGGGACGTCTGCTGGCCAGAGCCCCTCCTGCCAGCAGGGAGGAGGAGGCATCTCTACCCAGATATAGGCTTTGTGGGGTCCCTCAACAGCAGGGACATCCCCTGAGAAGGCCCTCAAACAAGGCAGCTCTGGAGGACCAGAACAGGGACACCACAACAGGGTGTCCCACTCAAGCAGCCCCCCAGGGATGTCTCTCACCCCTGAAGCTCAGGACTTGGTCTGATGTCACCCTCCTGCTCAGGGACAAGGCCCCACAGGGGACACTTTCTCACAGAACCCTTGGTGACCGCAGTGAAGCCACCGAACAGTTCTCCAGAAGGGATTGTTTTCCTCCTGGGACTGTCAATGGTGCACAAGGGAGCTGTAGCAAGATGTTTGGACGTGGGAAGTGTGATGGAAGAAAGTGAAGATCTTTTCTTCCAAGGTAAAATGTAAGAAGCTAACATTTATAAGGATTCACATTATATCCACATTTTGGCAGCCTCTGGGCTTCAGGAGGACCAACAGCCACCCTGGGGCAGCCAGCGTTTCTGTCTTAGGGATTTATAAACCCCAGACCTAATCATCAACCGCTGCTGGAAACAACACAGAAAGGCTTCAATGAAACAAGGCACGTGAAGATGCAGCTGATGCAAAGAACAATTTTATTCAAGTTTAAAGCAGAACATAAGGGCAAACCAGTGGCAGGAAA
>JAOXJK010000016.1:2502376-2521413 GCA_025774025.1 Xenus cinereus | reverse complement strand
CTCTCCCAGCCCTGATAAGGAAGAACCTGCTGTGATTTTGATACTGGGCAGGACCAGGTGATGCAACCTGCTGCCGGCTGGCACAGCGCACTAAAGGCGTCGGGAGAAGATTTGCTCCACCAGGGCCACCACGTCTGCTCTGAACATCCAAGTGAGAAGTCCCCAACTGCAGGACCAGTCTCCAACCATCCCCCAGAGCTCCGGGGGACATTCTCTCGTTTCCCACCTCACCCTGCCATTTAACCCTGAAGGTGTCCCAGGGGATCTCACTTTTGCTCATCCTCTTGCTTTCTTAAATCCCTCTTTCCTACACTTTCTCCTGGCCTCCACACACTCTTTACAGCCTTCTGCCCCACTCAGAGCACCAGGCACTGAGAACTGGCAGAGTCTGGAAAGCCTGTGGTCAGTGCCAGTGTTCCAGCAAAATACACCAGCAGAGGTAGGTTGTCCTAGACCTTCCCAGGCTCCACATCTCCCAGGGGTTTCACTCTGTTCCAGTCCATTCCCTGCTTCAGGAGCAGAAGGAAACCCACACCATCAGTCCCTTGAAGATGTTGTGAAACAGAGCTTTGCCAGAAAACTGCTAAGTTCATGGTGCAGGTGAACACTAAGCTAAACCAGCCGAGCTCACCTCCTGCCAGGGCAGAGGGGGGAGCAGAAGGGCTGAAGGATGGTGAGGTTCCCAGCAGACTATCTCCCCGCCAGCTGGGGATCCCCAGGGGAGCAGCAAGAAGTCAATGGTGGTGGCAAGACACAAATGGCTCAGGAGGCAGCAGAGGAGCAGAGTCCACCAAAGGCACGTGAGACAGAAAGCGAGTGCTCAGAACTCTGTGCAAAGCGAAGATCCACCACCCAGGATCTCTTGATCACTTCACTGAGCAGACACAAACCCAATGTCACAGGGCTCACACCGGGTGCACGCTCTGCCCTTCAGAAAACATCACTTCAATAAACATTCCCATGCGCAGAGTACCGGGTTTGCTTGAGTACAGCACAACCACACTTCTTCTGCCCCCACACACCCCTCTGCCTTCCCTCCAGCACCCTTCCAGCCACCCCTTCCCCTCCAAACCAGTTTTGCTGCCGGAGCAGGGGAGGGGGCAGACAGGTCTGGCCAGCAGTGGGATCACCCCTCCCCGCTACAGCCCACAGCTACAACCGGACAAACCCCTCCGGAACCCACATCCTCAGGTGGCGATTTCAGACCCCGTGTAATGAGCAGTGACTTCAGGCCGCCACCGAAGGCAGCCACAGGGAGATGGACCGTGAGTCACCTTTGTGGCAGCGCCGTTTCCCGATGGATCAGCTCCTTCAGCCGCCTCCTCCCACAAAGGCTCCGTCCGTGCGGCTGGGGAGGGTGGATGGGCAGGACCTGCTGCTTCTCCTCGTCTTGCCTCTGCCTCAAGCCAGGCATTAGCAGCGTTCCTCAAAAGTCCCAACAAGCATGGCACATCAGACTCCACGCTTAGAACACATGGAGTCAATGGAGAGGCCCTTCCTCCGCTGCTGGAGATGGAAATGCCAACCAGGAATACGTGCACTGAGCAGTTTCCCTGAACATTTCAGGTCCCACTCCAGGGACTCATTTACCCTTCTCTGGAGGTAACAAGGCACTTCCCTACAATCTCAGACCCCTAAGTAGGGGTCAGTCTCCACCAGAGGAGTAGAGAGCTCAAGGGAACAGACCAGAAATCGGTGTTTTTTTAATGGCAGCTTTCATCACAACTGCTCCAGCTTCACTTAAGCAGAAGCTCTTCTCCATTCTAAAACCTTCCCAGCTAATAACTGGGATAGAATATATCTCACCGTCCTCCTGCACTTGCTGGAAATATTACAAATAGACTCTCTTTCTGGTATAAACACATCTGCTTGTCTTGGAGATGACCCGGGGAATGAATCTGCAACCTCAAATTAACCATGAATGAGTGAAAACTAAGAAATAGTTCCTATGAAGGACTAGGCAAGCAGCACTATGCCCTCCTGTGGTCATCTGGAAGATCATCTACTGTCTTTAGCAGGGCATCCACGCAGATGTCTTACGTTAAAAATACAAAATTGAACTCTCCAAGCCTGGTTCCAAATATTTTAGGCAAGATGGGAAGCAGCGATGTACAGAAGTCTTGATTCTAAAGCAAGAGCTGTCAGCTGGTTGGGGATTTTGCTGTGGAAGCACAGTAAAAGTCAGAAAAAAGCCCTCTCAAAAGGCTCCAGCGGGAAGTCCCGTTAACACGCTGCTGCCGGGATTCCAGCGCTGGAACCGGCAGTGCTGAAGCTCAGTAGGACGTGGCAGAGGCTGGCGATGGACACGGATGGAAAGCAACACCTCGAGGGAGGCAGAAGAGAGTCAGAACCGAGAACCAGCCTGGGGAAGGGGCATGAGGAGCCAGCGAGAGGAGAAAGGGTGGACCTGTGAGTGCTCCTCTGCTCCAGAAGTCACAGGACAGCCGAGAAACACCCGTAAGACACCCTTAAGACAGCCGCTGCCAGCGTCACCCGGCTCAGCACAGTCTGCAGAAAAGGTTTTTGCGGAAAGAAAACGGAAGAGAATCTTTACTTGCAATAGTGGGAACAAAGGTGGTTTCAGCGAAAATAAATTCCTCACCAAAGGATTTTTAGAGCAATGACACTTAACTTTCTGAAATGATCTTGCGTTTTGTGTTCTTTGAAACAGAAAGAACTATGTTCTTTCTTTCACTTGAAACAGTCAAATAGTGAAAAGAAAAAAAAAGTGAAGTTCCACCTGACTTGAAGAACAATTTTATTGTTGATTTTTTTTTATAACATCGGTGCACAAATGTTAAAATATAACCCAGCTCTGGAAACATGTGGCTTCAGATCAGATACGCATGATTTTTATGTCTGCTGTAAAGCACTGAGTACTTTATGAGCAAATCAAGCTCTGCAGGGACAGGACACACTTGCCCCGGGGCAAGCCCAGGGAATGTATCCCTCTTATAAAGTTATTTAGGAACAGCTTCTCCCCCACAGAACAGCGGCGGGGCAAACTGGCACCAAACAAGGCAAATAGTGCTGAAAAGGCTGGTGACCTCGGCCTTGACGCCTGCAGTCACTAGTGATTACACGGGCCCTTGTGAGAGAGGGAGGAGTAGAGCAAAGGAGATGTCTATCGAGTTTCAGAGAGATGCGCTTGGCTGCCTCAGAATGAGCAGAAAGCGGAGCCTCGGTGGCTCGCCCTAATGGAATTCCACATTTTGGTGCCAGATGAAGCTCCAGCTGAACCGATTTGCCCACGTGAAAGAGAAGCGGAGGGCAGGGAGGAGAGAGAGGGAGAAAGAGAAAAACAAGAAACCAGCTGCATACAACGATTACATCCAGATATCAGAGGTACAGTCTCCGCCAGGGTAACGGATCTCATGAGCTAGGACAGGCCCATCGGGTTCCTTCCCAAAATCCACTAGGAAGTTTTTATTCACTTTCAATCCACCTCTT
This sequence comes from Xenus cinereus, assembly GCA_025774025.1. Lineage (NCBI taxonomy): Eukaryota > Metazoa > Chordata > Aves > Charadriiformes > Scolopacidae > Xenus > Xenus cinereus. The sequence goes on along the minus strand of JAOXJK010000016.1, from coordinate 2,517,963 downwards.
TCAGTATCCACATCAATCTGCAGCATAACAGAGCCTTCCCTGAAAAAGGGACAAGAAAACAGATAATGGGAAAAGGATTCCTATTTGTCGCTCTTCTCTTCCGTATTTGGCCAGGATTTGTCGTTGTTTAATATAAAATGTGAAGAGCCCCAGACTGAAATCGGGGCTTAGCAGGTCTCAAAATTGAGTTCCATCACCTCAGTGAAACCTGCAACCTCAAATTAGCAATGAAGGATGGAAAATTAGCAGCTGTTGTAACTTAGACAGGACTAGGCAAGTTGCGCTGTGCCCTCCTGTGGCCATCTGGGAGATGATCTTCTTCCTTCCATTCCGAACACCACCAAGTCCCGCTGATGCGCTCAGAGGCAGCAGTTTGGGGGTACTACGGATTCCACGTCACGTTCACCACTTTCTGCCTGTTCTCATCTACTTCCAAAGAGACTGCGATTTCAACAAACAGCGTGTGCAGGCCCCAGGCTGTGTGTGCCTGCTGAGAGGGGTGTGCTCTGGGGGAACACCTGGGCTGGAGGGCTGTGTATAAATGTTACTGGATTGGGTGTCCCTGCGTGGGAACTCTGCTCCCTGCACCAGCCGGAACGTGCCTATCACTAGTTAAGAGAGAAATCCTGAACGTGAGCTTGGACAGTTTGTTTACCAAAGTTTTCTTACTTGACAAGATCTGGGTAGAACTGCTTGTCCCATCCACTGTAGAGAGAGCTGGTGACGTACAGTCTCTTCCCATCCAAACTAAGCTGGATCATCTGGGGTCCGCCCGGCACCCTCTTCCCCTGAAGTTATAACAGAGAACAAGGTGCTCAAGATCAGCTGCCGTGGAGGTTGAGCAAAAGAAACGCAACAGCCAGGAGAAACAGTTCCGCTACTCGGAGGGACCATCCAGCGCTCTCAGATCCTTGGCAGGAGAGCACCAAACCCCCCCGTGTACGTTGGCACGACTTACTTTGATCACAAACGGCTCCGGCTGACACTGCAACTCCTTGTCTTCCACTACAGTCACAGGCCCACCTTTAGCGATGCTGCCCCCCAGAAACACCTGCAACCAAGGGGACGTGTGAGAGCAGGCGTCGGCCATCGAAGGGACACGAAAGCAATGCCGTGACATTTCTCAAGCAAGACTAAATTGTAGTTTTCTCCTCTTAAAAAAGAGGGAAATAAGACTCCTGTACTGCCTGGGTATGTGACAGCTTTTCTGACGCTGCCCCACCTGCCCCACCAGCTTGGGCTGGCGCGTGTTGGAGATGTCGTACTGGCGGATGTCCCCGTGCAGCCAGTTGCTGAAGTACAGGAACCGGTCATCCAGCGAGATGAGGATGTCGGTGATAAGACCTTCAAGAAAATATTCAGTAGCAAAGTCAGGAAACGGACAGGACCAGCAACAAAAAAGACCACAAGCCTATTGCCTCTCAAAGTTCTAGTCGTAGTAGCCTCAGAAAAATATGTTAAGATTTGGGTTGGACAAACAATCATCCTTGGAAAGGCAGTACCTACTCGAAGGAGGTTCGGGCTCTCCCAGCACTCCCAGGACCATTCCTGAATACCATAAACTCAGGCTCAAAGACCCAAACTCCACGTATTTTTCTAGACAAACTGAGCTCAGGCGCTGAGCAGCGTGGGAGCAGCGGTCTGACAACCTCCTACTTGGTGGCTCATAAGCAAGGCTAATTTGGTTACAGCAGAAGTGTTACACACAGAACCCAGACAGAAATTTAGTATTTTACAAGGGAAGTGGCTGGCATTTAAGGATAGGATTTTGCAAAAAGCTACACTGTACCAAGGAACTGAAGAGGACAAGGACCCATTTCTTTTCCAACCAAGCTCACACTGACCAGGCATGTCAGGGAGGAGCCATCCTTGCACCTTCTTGCTGGGCACTTCAATCACCTTCTCTGCGGCCCAGTCTCCTTTCTGCAGAAGGCACAGGAGGGAACACAGCGTTACCACCGCTCGGTGCTAGCCAAGAGAGCTCAGCTCTGTCTGACAGAGGGAGGAGCAGCAAATAGTGCTATTTATCTAACAGCTCCTGTGCAGAGGTGATATGGACACTGCAAGTAAGTGTTACCAAGGGGTGAGGATGGTTACCAAGGGGTGAGGATGGTTACCACACTGCCAGCGAGGATGTTAATGATTACACCGTGCAACAACATCTCAAACAGATTGTTGTAGCAGCAGCAGAACTAAAGACTGCTGCTCTCCTACAGCTCAGTGTCCTCTCTGTCTGCGGCTCGCCCTCTAAACGGCAATAGCCCCATGACCCCATCACTTTCCCTCCCTCCTCTCCCTTCAGGTCTTCCCCGTGCTTCCCAACACCAGCTAAGCAGCAGGAGCACACACTGACACCACTGACAAGTTCCACACCTTCTGATTAGCTGCCCAATCGATACCCGTTTGGCAGAGAGCAGGCCGTGGACTAACGCCGCAGCATGTTCAAGTGGTCACTAATGTTCCCATCATTGGCAAGACCTTCCCCTCTTCGAGACTTTCACAATTCATTAACAGTGATTAAGCTGATCAACAACCTGAATGCGACTATTTCCTAAGCGATGGATGGATTTCTGAAACACCTTGGCTTGAGCTTCCTGTTTGCCACGGCTTTCGTTGCTCACCTCTGTCTTGTAGAAGCGATGCACGGCGCCGCTGAGGGCACATCCCACAAACCCTTCCGCAGCGTCGGGATTGTGGAGGAATCGGATTTCCAAAGGAATGGAGCCCTGCCCTAAGTCAATTGCCTGAAGGTAGGTGTGGGTGCTCCAGTCCCACACGTTAATGCGGCGGCCGTAGTGCCCTAACGGAACAAGTCGGGCAAGAATAAGCACAGAAGGTATTATTGTAACCAAGAATCACTTTCACTTCCGAGAGTTTTTGAACAAACACTCCCTCACCTCTCGCCACATCAGCTGGGTTAAACCCGTTTGCCAAGACTTTGGGGGCTCCCCACTCGGTGCTCATCAAGACATTGTGTCGTGGCTGATACCAGAAGTCATAGCCCAGGGGCGGTACCTTCTCCCCATTCTCCCAGTTTCCTTTCACTTCGAAGGTCTCTCCATCCAGCAAAATGAAGCCACCTGACATAAACACAGAAAACAATGCCTGAAGACATTCACACAGATTCACGGCTTTAAATAAGATAAATAATACATACATCTTTAAATGTGTTTTTTTCTAAACACTCTGTAAAATGCAACCCTGTGCTTAAGGAAAATTTTGTGATTCCATTAGTATCGCTTTTGTGGATTAAAGCAAATGAAAGCTGGATTTTTAAAGAACTTTATCACGTCATAATGAATGAAATATTTACTCTATAGGAACTTAACTGCTGGAAGGGTGATGTGCACAAAGAACTGAAAGCTCCTAACAATGCTTCCAGCTTCCAGCCTGTACTGCACCACAAACACTTTCCTAGAGTAAAACGGGGGACGAATACCTTTTCCATTGCCAGAAGGGTCTCCCAAGCAGCTGATTAAGATTTCACCAGTGCCCAGACAGTGCGAGGTGTGAGGATTCGCCACGTTACCCTTCCAGAACAACTCCACTGGCTCCACAACCTGAAACAAGTACACACATACTCACCTCTGAGAGCACCACACAATCCCAGTCCCACCCCTACAAGGGAGGAATACATTTACCCATATTTCAGTGCAAGATTTTTGTGTGTAGTTTATCAATAAAGTGTATGAGCTTCAAAACTCCCACAAGTTCCTAATACCTGACAAAAGCTTCTGTAACTGCTCCAACTCTCCTATTGTAATTTGAAGTTGGAATCCATAAAATCACCGTCTCTTGGTGAAAATGTAAGAAATAAAACCCCAACTTGACGTGACCTAAATATACCTTATGGATTCTGGGAGCTCGCGAGTCTGTGCCCACATCCACCACATAAATGCGAGAAGAGATCAGACTTGGTAGAATCAGACGATTCCTCCTCTTTGTGGCATCCCCAAAGCAGCTGCTGCAGGCGTTCCACCCCGAGTGATGGAGCTCGTCCTTAAGATTCGGCATGGGCAGGCGGTGGATCACCTGCAAAGCCAGAGACAGAGTTAAGATTCAGGCTGGTATAGTTTTTCCCCCAGGCAAAGAAACGGGTCTTTATGTCAAAGCATAAATTAATAAAGAGCAGAAGGAAACTGCTATTTGTTATTCAGGAAGCAGATTCAGCCTGAAATGTGCAGAGCTGAAGCTGTAAAGTGGGAGAAGGAAGTTGGACATGGTGATTCCATAGCATTTGTTAAATGCTGTACGCTAGTAAATTAACCCAAATCTTTAAAAGGCTCTATCCAATTAAGGAGACATGGAATAATGATACGGAAAAGACCAACAGAAAAAAAGCATCACTTGTCCATGTGCTGCAAGTCTCTGCTTTACAGGATTTACCCGATTGCAACTGGGGCTGGCTGCAGCAAACTGACATGTTAATTGTACTCTCACTTCTGATTACCCTTCCTCTGTGTAACCAGGGGAAGTCGAAAGATTAGAGCAAAGTTTGACAAAGTTTTACGAGATTTGTTTCCTCCACTCCTCCACAATAAACCCCCGAGAAGTAGCTATTTAAAAAGAAGAACAAATTATGAAAATCTTTGATGTCAAACCAGATTCCCTGCTCCAGTCCAAAGTACCTCAGCGATGCGGGTCAGATAAGCAAGCACTGCACGTTTCAACACAGTTTAGTGAACACAACCTGAGCTAAGGACAGTCTTACCGACAGTTTGGAGCTGGTCCATGGGTAGTAACCACCTACAGCTCTCCAGTTATAAAGTAAATGGATTAGATTTATAACGCCTAATATGCAGAACTTCCCAGGGTATCAGACCTCCTCTGTTATAAACTCTGTCTATACCACTGACATACCCCGAGGAAATATCAGCTTCTAGAGCTTAATACTCTTGTTCAGTGTAAATCTGCACCAGTGTTACAAAAAGAACAATCAAAATACTAAGCACAAAAACGCTCCGAAAGTGTCTGGAGACTAACAAGATAAATGTTAGCTTTGAGTAGCCTCGTAAGAAAAGCAGCAGAGGATTTGATTGGTTCTCAACACAAATATCTGCCTGAAAATGATTACGAGAAAAGAAAGATGAAGTCAAAGCCACAGCAGGGAAGGAAGGGTCACGACCCAGATGAGAAGTAAGGCTCGAAATGGCAAATGTGAACCCAAATATACACCAGCCTTGAAAATGGTACCTGACAATAGTGAGGAGATTTGGGGTTGACGTCCACAGTGGCCAGGTAGTCGGGCTTCTCAATCCCCGTGTTCCTGTAGATGCAGGGCAGGTACACAATCTCCTCCCGGGGACCTTTTGGGCACAAGTCTTGTTTAATGCATCAAAAGAAACCCTTTTTACAAAAAGCTGTGGTTAACTTGAAGAGAATCTTCTCTGGATTTAATCTCTCCATCCGTAAATTGTGATTTGTCCTAGGAAGCTGGACTGCAACATTTCCATTTTGTGGAGAAACCCTGGTATTGTATAGCTTGAGCAGCCAGAAATCGCCAGGAGCAAGTGCTCACTCAGCTGTGGGGCCTTTCCGCTCCCTTGCCCTCCTCATGGAAGGGATTCTGGGGATGCAATTATTTCCCTGAAAAAGGTCGGTGCTGGAGACCACCTTCCCACCTGCCAGGCCGTGCCAAGGCTCTGCTCTCCCCAGCCACACGGAGTGACCCCCTGCTGCCAGCGCCCAGGTCTCACTCTCCCTGCTCCAACAGCCTACTTATTACAATCTATAAAATCGAGGCTGTTGAAGTATATCAAAGGACTCAAGGTGAAGTTCTGACATTATTAAAAGCTACAGTAAAACACCTCAAGGGCGTTAGCGAGGTTCAGGACTCAGCCAGAAGACCAGGACGTGACTTCTGTAGAGCCAGGAGTGGACGAGAAGCTCGTGTTAAACTACGTCACCCTGAATATCCCACAGCTCCTTTACCCATGGCTGGGATTTAAGGAAAGATGTAACGGAACTTGCCTTTCATGGCATCCAGAGGAGTTGCGTATCCTGGGCCACATGCTCCGCATTTTGCTAATTGGAGAAAAAAAATAAGTTGTTGTAATGTCCAAATTATTTCAAAGCCTATCTCTAAGAGGATATCTCTTTGCATCCAGAGATTGACAAATCTTAGATCTATTTTTTACGCTGCCAGACTCCTGTAAGTCTCACTGACTCCAGTCAGCGCTGAAGTTACTTGAGGTTCTGAAAATCTACAGAATGTGACACCTCTTGCTCATAAATAATGGGAAATTTGGGCCTTCACTTCAAGGAGTTCAGCCACACAATTTTAAAGCACATTCATATATGACAAGGGTCTGGGACTTAAGAAAATTGTGTTAAATGTTTTAGAGAGCTGCTGAATCCCTGCCAGATGAGTAAGGAGACAGATTGCCCAATGTGAACAACCCATTTTATTACTACTGGAAAACCTCCAGTCTTGCTCTGCGCATAAACGGTTATTTTTAAGGATTTACAGCCTGGGCAAGAGGTGACACTGCAGGTGACCGGAAAGGACAAGAGGAAGGGGAATTACGAACCATTCCACCTTCTCTCCATTACAGACTCAGGCCCCCACCTCTGCTCCCACTCTTCCAGCTGCCACAAACCCTCGTTCTCCCCCCCCAGCTCTGCAACTACGTCAGGAACCAGACAACTTAGTGGGGACCCCGTACTTTTAGAAAGCTAAAGGGAACCTGAGTGTCCCCTGGAGAAGGGAAGCCCACCAAAGCAGAGGGACCATCCCTGATCCAAGGCTGGCTTTGCATCAGGAGGAACACGACCTGTTGTGGTGGCAGAAGGTCAAACCCAACTGATGTGTCTGGATGTCTCGACGCACAAGTCCTCAACATTGTATTAAAACAGCCTTGCACACAGCAATTTCTACTCCGACAGTCAACAGGACCTACACGCATCATTAAATTGTTGGCTAGAATTAAGACAATAATACCCTGAAATACTGCTTTAAGGGGCGGTTACAACACATCGCAAGTTTATGGGCTTAACTGATGCAGATAAATCTCCACTTTTCTAGAGTCAGGGAGCTGCGGGAGCTGCTCAACCCAGACCACAAGGCAGAAGCTTCTGCTCCGTTCCTAAACGGAACCAGTATGTAACCAGCTGTTTAAAACACGAAGATACAGAATACAGAAGTGCTGTGGAGCAGAATGGCAGCATATTTTTTCAATATGGCACGAAGCTAAATCATAGAATAGTTGCCTCCCTCTGTACCTCAAGTATCTCTGAGAAAAATAAGGAAACCAGCTCATTATTTGCCATTCTTGGATATTTAATAAGAGTTTATAGCAACAGTTTCTTTCAGAATGCCCCAGATCTAAGATTTCAAATCCAGAGGCAGTGACAGCTCTGGTGCCCATTTCATTATGAGCATTTCTTTGAAGGCAAAACGCCCCCAGCAATTCATTCTCTGCTGGCGGAGGCTCATAACTTAAAAACTGGATCTTCTCAGAAAATGTAATTTAGTACTTTAGGTTTAATTTCACATTCTTTGTGAAATATTTTTATCTGGAAACACAAACTATGTGTTGTTTTGATGGCGCAAAGTTTTCTTTGTTCCATTTATGTCTAACCCATAATTTAAACTTTATTCCAATTTTCTCAATCACCTAAATTAGCAGGAGCTCAGTACGCATTAGACCACAGCGCAATTAGCATTGCAAATGCCGTTTTCTGCAGATTACTTTGAGAAAAAGAGTATTTGTGCCAAATTGTTTTCCAGAGAAAACATACAGCAGGATGATGAGCGTTTTCTCTTCCTTCTTCTCCCACAGATTTTCCCTCCTTTCCCTCTGATCTCGTTCACGAGCTCCTTTATTCCGAGCCATTGTATCTCAGCGCCTGAAGGTACCGGCGGATGGCACAAGCCTTGCCCTGGGACACGATGCCAAGCTCATTTGTGAATACAAAATAAGTTTTTTGTCATGAAACCGCGATGTGTACCATCTTGTAGCAACAAGTTAACAATAATATTTGCATTGCTACCTTAATAATCCACGGCTAAACACGTTAATACGACTCGTTACGTCCCAGATCCCCACTGCCAGGTTTGGTTTTTTTGCCTATAAAGGTGTAAGATACACTGCAAATTCTCTTATGGGTAGGTTCTCATCCACAAAGTCCACCTTCCTTGGTTTTCTAAATCAAAGAACGTTTCTCTGCCACCACTCTCTCACGTGTGAATTTAACAGGAAGAACATCTGCATTTTGCTTTAACTGCTTCTTTGTACAATTTTCTCTTTTTTTCGCAAAGGAAGTTACAATAAGCCAAATTCCTCCTTACTCTATGCAGTTATTTATATATATACACCAAGAGCTGATAAAAACATCACTCTTCCTTTTGCTACCGTTGTCTGCAGCAATTCTCTCTCAGGGGGAGCAAAGGGAACTGAGGAATCCAGTCTAGCTTCCTTTTGCTCCCTATTTTTTCATGTCTTTCCACCTGTTCTGCTCCTCTTTTTGGAGAACGGGAGGGACAGTGAACCCAAGGCAACTGTCCATTCCTCCGTGAGCCACCAACCGTGATCCACGGGCCACTGTGGAAAACTCCATGCAAGTCAACAACAAGGTTTGGGGCTATTTTGCTGCGCTTAAGACAGCTGAGAACAGACAGGCCATGATTTCCCACACAAAGCTTAACCAGGGACTCCCTGCAGCTTTCCATCCACTCAGGAAGTTTTTGACAAAAAGGAGGCACTTCCCACTGGCACGAATGTTAAAAGAGCTTCTCTGACAGTGGCCGAGACACCCCGCTCTTCTGGGTGGCAGTGAAGAATAAAACTTTTCATTTGTCTCATTTTTTTGGGGCACCGAGTTGTCCCACGGTGCCAGGTAAATTCCCCGGAGGTCACAGACTGGGGACTGGAGCTGTCAAAGAGCCCAGACACCTCTGGGTTCATCCGCCCCCGTCCCGGGGGGAGCCGAGCCCCCGGGGTACCCCGCATCTCTCTGCCGGGCTGGTGACACAGACCTCTCGCCCCCTTCTCGAGGGCTGGAAAGGCTTCAGAGATGCTGAGCTCCTAAGGGCAAAGAAATATTGGGAAATACAGATCCTCCCAAAGGGCAAGGAATACCACTAAGCAAGATTCAAGAGATTGTTTTATGAACAACTTCTGAAAGAAGCTGCTTGGTTTTTTGGTTTTTTTTTTTAAAAATAAAAGGCCAATCCATCTATATTTACCTAATCAGTGTGTTAAAACTTCTGAAGCGATATGGAAAGCCGCTGAGGAAGCCGCAGCACGAGCAAACCCTACTCAGCTGAACCCGGAGCCGGCAGCAGGCTGGATAATAAGGTTTATAGATTTACAACCAGGGGTAATAGCACTGTAAAAAAATACCCCACCTGATAAAGCGCAGTTTCACAGTAAATTCAGTAACTATTCACACACAGAGGTGTCCTTTGATGGTTTGGGTTTAACAGCGTGAAACAAAGGAAAGAAGGAAAGGCTTTGTCTCTTTCTATGCACTATTTTACAGCGCTATTCTATGCACTACAGCACTATTCTATGCACTATTTTACAGCACTATTCCATGCACTACAGCACTATTCTATGCACTATTTTACAGCACTATTCCATGCACTACAGCACTATTCTATGCACTATTTCTTCAGCTCACGCAAGACAACCTGGAGAGGTGCCTCAGGCTCTTCACTCTGTAGAGGGAGCTTAGGAGAAAGGCGGCAATAAATCGGGAACCTCTGTTGAGAGCTTGAAGTTAGGTGGAATAAATCTGGGCCAAACAGGGCTTTCCGCAGAGCCCGAGTGAAGAGAAAGCCCCCGGGAGTCACGGTGCGCGCATGGGTTACACACCGACGTTAAAAACGAAGGTGGGCAAGTCCGGTTTCTGGTAGGATTGTGCTGAACTGCTGCACTAACCACACCACGGGGAAAGGGAATATCAGCTGGGCTACGGACACGACCAGACACGGGCTCCGCGCAGCAACGCAGCCAGAGGCAGCACCTCCTCCCTGGAACACAACTCCTTTCCCAAGTCAGGGATTATGCAAGCGGATTTTAATGATCTGGTACATTTTTGAAGAGCGGTCCAAGGCTCGCTCCGCGGCGCTGCCAAGAGCACACTTTTCCAAACCCCGTGGCCAATCATTTACCATCACGCTGCTTGAAGTTTAAGGTGCAGTATTTAACTCACTCTTTGTGCTCTGCCTTGGCGACGCCTCTGAGACAAAACTTTTCATTATCCCGGGCTACAAACTGAAACTTACAGCCTGTCAGAAAGCAACGCGAAACAAATATAGTTTACTTTATACTCACAAAAGCACAAAGAGATAAACGTTCACCCCAGGCAGATAAACCAGACTCACTTTTGCTGAGTCAGAATTGGTATTTTTCTCTGTGTAATAAGGGCTTTTTTTAAACCAAGGTCTACAATTTAACCCGGTTTGTGAAATCAGCGTAACAGCGTCCACCTTGCAAATTACACAACACATTAACATGCAAAAATCCTTCTTTCTAGTCTAGTCCCCCGCCTCCATTTCCTGTCCATCTATCCAAAAATGAAAATCCATGAAAATTAGAGGGTCTATCACAAAAATATAAGCCAAAAGCTAAATTCTGTTCCTCAGTTTCCTGACAATCTCCCTCAGCGCCGTTCACAATGAAGCAGAGCAGCGAGTCCAAACGCTCCTTCCAGTTCCTAAACACCGAGGTTCCAAGAGACGTTTAATGGGAGCATAAAAGGCATTTACTGACAGCATTAAAGCTGCTGATTTAAAACCACAGGGGGGTCCAGACGCTTCAGAAAGTAAACCTTTCAACAGCCGGAGGAAATGCTGAACTTCAGCCCCGTCTCTCCTCACCAGTCCCCCACTAACGAACCCGCCGGCCCCCGCTTACGCGCCCCCCCAGCGCAGAACAGTAGCCAAGGGCAGCGGATCCCAGCCGGATCCCGGGGGGCTGGATCTCTTACCCATGTTGGATCCGACGCTCGGCGCTGCCGGCTGCGAGCAAGGGGAAGTTCAGCTGGCGGGGCTGGATTTTTGCGAAGCAAAAGCTGCTGGTGGAGGGTGATATATATCCAGGAGCGAAGGGGCGGGCAGGGCTGGGGAGAGGCGCTGCCAAGGGGAGGATCCGGATCCAGCGCCAGAGGACGGGGACAGAAATTCCACCTCTGCGTCCCGGGGGAGCGGAGGAGATTTCAGGGCGCTGCTTGAGCCCCGTCCTCTGCCGCCGCTGCGCTCCCCACCTCCTCCTCTTCATACTCCACATACCTTTATCTGGGTATTTTGTACCCAAGTAACCGCCCTCCCGGGGACACAGCCCACGTGCTTTCCACCAGCAAAGGGGGAAACAGTTCTGCTTTAAAACTCTAGATTTTGGGCAATACTTCAAGTTCTCCAGGAGCAGGAGCTCGCCAGAGCAGTGCCGGCTCTCCGTCGCGTCTGCTTTGGCAGGAGCAATGGGTTTAACCTCTCATGGCCCTTCAGCCCCTTAAACAAGGCAGCCAAGGACAGACCCCTTGCCTGCGGAAAACATCACAGAATTACCTCTTAAAGAAGATTTTTTCAAGATTGAGAGCTGCCCCAGAGTGCTGGAAAACCAGATTTCCCTCTTTATGCCATCTGGGATGCTGCTAAACTGTCCCCGGTAAGAATGAGTCTATTATTTCCCGTTATTTTTCAAAGGACCACCCAATTACTGGCCCAATCTGTTGTTTAAGCAACTCATCCTCAACTTTGGAGTCAATGAAAACACTACAAATTCTTTTAGAGAAAAACAATCCAAACAATAGCAAAGCAGTAGTATGAAGTGTTATGGATTATGGGATTATGAAAGAGAAGGGATTATGAAAAAATGGAGAAATTTGGAGGTGGTGATGGTGGTGGGGGGTGTCCTGAAATAATACCATTGCTATCAGAATTAGCCTGGAAGCCAGAAGTGCCTAATGCATTTTAGATAGTTTTCAGAATTCCTTTTTCAGTTTATTTATCTGGATATTTGTTCCCAGCCTTTCGTGCAATCGGAGGCAGGCTGGAAAGCACTAGTGGGAATTTGTCTTAAACCAGCGCGGAAGGAGGTCTCCAGGCATCGAGTGATGTCAAGGTGGCCACACGATCTTCTGCCCCACAAACGCCGACAGCCTTCTCCCGACTTCACCGATAGCCCCAAACCACGTTATTGTTCTTTTATTGTGACATGAAATACTCCATCTACACGGCAATTCCACTGGCAAACAGGGTTAGATCTCCACACACCTAATAATAAACGATGCTGTTGACGACTTTCAAATTTTATCTCAAGTCCTACAAGGGAGATTTCTGCTAAATCCCACAGTCCCGCTATCTCCGAAGGAATCACAGTCTCTCTTTTAAGAGGCAATAGGCTAAGCCTCATCTTTACGGAGAGCTCACAGCTTGAAGCTGAAACAAGTACAAGATCCCTCGCGTTTATTACTTTTAATAATTTCATAATGCTTAAAGAAGTTGCGTCATCTTGGAGAGCCCAATCTTTTTACTTCGAGGTTGACAATAATGAGGTGACAACAACCAGATGTTTAGAGAAACTGCAAAGGGAAATCTCAGCTGGGACTTGACAAGACAAACAAAACCAATGATTAAAATGACAGACATTTTCACAGCCACAACAGCTTCCTGCAGAGAAATATCTTGATCCTGGGCCAAATCCCCCACTCCTGTAGGCTACAGGCCTCAAACTCTATTTTTATTAAGACTTCCCTTAGGTGTCTCGTGCCGTGGCAGATTATTTGCATAAGTAATGAGCCAAAGGGGTGCAAAACTTCAATGGGAGCTCCAGGGACAGCCTTCGTTCAGGGGGTGGTTTCTTTCCAAAAGGAAGTATCTTTATGAACGTAACTCCAAGTGTGTGGCTCCAACACCTCCTCACGGCCCCTGGGGCCTCAGACTGTAAAAGCTCATTTAAGTAAAAAAGTTTAAAAAACCAAAAGACTTAAAGGGTTCCTTAGAAACCAAACAACAACTAAAATGTACTCCTTACCTCTCTGCAACGTATTACAACAGCTCAGCAGGATTTTACCCTGAAAATAGAAATGTAAGGGGATTTTAATGATTTTTAGCAATCTTTTGAAAGACACAAGTGGTGACTGAGGCGTACGCGTTTGGTAGCCAAGTGGTTTGAAACAGCTTCAGTAACTCCTGGTCCCCCGTTCCTGTCCCTGCACTACCCACAGGAACAACAGTGGACGGGGGGGAAGAATTCCTGCACAGTTATCAGCGAGAAATTTTGGAGAGAATGGAGCAATTTATAGCTACAAAATAATGAAAATTCTATGTTACACCTTGTAAATGTAAATGAGTTACAATGTATTTGAGAATTAAATTGAGCATGGAACCAATTAATAAGCATCCTCAGGCATCACAGTGACCCATTTGTGCAAAGCATTAAGGAAAAACATTTAATGGAGGATTCCCCAAATCCAGGCTTTTGAGATGAAACAGCACATTTGATTTCTGCTTCTCGAGGAGGTTGGGAAAAGCATTTTAGGAAGAGCTAAGAGACATTTATTTCAATGCTTGTTTGAAAAATTAAAAATAAAGTTCAAAACTTCAAATGTCAGTTAAAATATAGAACACGTGAATGTTTTAAACATTCTGATCTAAAGAATGTTCATGTTAAATTTATCACAGCCAATGTAAACTGAAGTATTAATTCAGTAGGATAAATGAAACAGAGAGACAGTTCTGTAATCAAAAGGAAACAGGGAAATGTCCTGTACTTAAAGCCACAAATGAATGTAAGAAACTGAAAAAAATCCTCCTGTCCCGGCAGCACATGGCAAAAAATGAAGAATAAATCACCAAAGGGGTTGTGATTTAAAGCAGCTGCATCCTCCCTGGCATTAACTGCACTTGAACTCGGTGTCTGCAGAACAGGCACTGGATAAAGACAAAACCACCCCGGCGAATTTCTATGGCTTCTTTTTCTTTTTCTTTTTCTTTTTTTTTAACTTTGCTTGTTACCTTAAGTCTAAGAAACATTGCATTTGCAAGGAAGGAAGAAATCAAGTTTGGGATTAGCAGATGATAATTCTTTCAGCAGTAAACACAATCATTAGTCATCAGTCAGTAATACAGAACTTCGTTGGCAAATCCTTGCTGCTATCGACATCTGAATTCCATTTACAAACTTAATTTTTCCCATGGCTAGCACTGCCAGCACGGCTCCCTCTTTTCCCCTTCATTTAAGGAAAAAATCACTTTTTATTCAGAGCTTCTGCTTCTAGATTATCTTTTTTTTTTTTTTTTTTTGGAAAAAGCAAATGAAAATTGCTATTATTATATCAAATAATTAAATAAAGCCTCATCTAAGGCAGAGGCTGTGAAGCGCAATCAGGAACACAAACGCATAAGTAGCGATAATGATGTTTGTTATTATTATCAGCGGCATAACCGCAGAAGAGAACGCGGCCCTTTGTATTGCGAACGCGTATGATTTATAGGTGACAGACAGGCAGGGAAATGAAAACACTTCCCTCCAGCGCGAGGTGAAGGAGCCTGGTGCATTGTGGAAACCAGGAAGGACGACTGGTAACTCGTGAAGACCATCAGAAGAAAATTAATGTGCTTGTTTAACAAAGTGCAGAATAATAAATCACATTCCAGCAACACACGGGTATCACAGCGAGGGGGTCCGTTTGGGAAGCACACTACTTATCTAATTCGTAAGAGCATTTTAAGATAAATAAAGTAACACTTCAAAATATGCTGTAGATAACAGAGTTATAAAATATATATTTATATTTTTGTTAAATATGTTCTAACTATTCCATCTTCAGCATTCGGTCTGTACCATACGCACTTAAAAGATGGTTTAAATACATAAAGTTAGATATAGGCTTAAGTATCTGCTGAAGGAAAGCCCCTCACACTGGGATGAACGGCTCCTGACGTGGTGCTGTGTCCCCCCCAGCCCCCAGGAAACCTCCCCAGAACCTGTGGAGACATTTAAGGCAATTTAATCCCCGGGCTCCCCCCTGAGGGATGGACCGGTGAGTCTCATGGAAGGGATATAAAACACAGCGCTAAGGAACAGCTTCATTCAAAAGGCCTCCAACAATTTTTGGACCTCAGAAGCCTCTTTCATCACTGAATGTATCTTCTGATGGGAGACACAGCCGCCCAAGTGTGTGTGAACTGCAGGAATGTCACTGGTTATCAGACGTGTCACTTTCTATGGATGCTGGGTTTCAGCCCGGTCACCCGTCAGTTCTCCTCACCATCCCCGAGAAAACCAAAGGCTCCTGGGCACAGACTTGCCTCCCCACAGCCCTGCCAGCCACCGAAACAGCCCTGCTGTTCAGACATCAGGAGCCAATTACGATGCCCATAACCTAATTATCCCTACACCTGCAACGGCAGCATTGAACCTGGCCACAGAGCCGCCCTGCGGCTGTCCCCAGGGGACGGTGGAGCCCGGTGGCTTCCCAGAGGCGACGGACGCTACCACGGGCGGCGAATCCCACAGACGGGGGTGAGGCCGCGGCCGGGGCCTGACACAGGCGGGCGGCTTCGGCCGGAGCCCGCCTCCCCCGATGCCAACCGCCCCCGGGGCCCGGCTCCCTCCCGGGCGGCCCCGGCCCTCAGG
>JAOXJK010000016.1:2489101-2501710 GCA_025774025.1 Xenus cinereus | reverse complement strand
GAGGGCGCGGGGGGCTCGGCGGCGTCCTCCCGCCGCGGGGCTGCCTCCGCCGGCAGCGGTTCTGCGGGAAGGGCGCGCCCGGGAGGAGAAACCTCCGAGATTTCTGTAGCGTTTGTTACTGCGAGGGTCTCCAAACCCTCGCTACTCCGCGGCTCGGCCCCCGGCCCGCCCTGCGCCGTCCCCATCGCGGGGTGCGCGGCTCCTCGGGCTCCGTCCCCGCGGGGTCGCGGCGCTCCCCGTCCTGCCCGGTTGTTACCGTTATAATTTTAGTTATTATTATTGTTAAACTGCTATTATTTTTTTTTTTTTTTGGTGATTTCACCGAAATTTCCTTCGCTTTCGAGTGAAAGGTCTAGGGAAGTCTGCGGGGCCGTTGTGTTGCTTCGGGGCGTTTTCAGCCGTTTTGGTGAATTCGCAGCCGTCCCGATGCCGTCAGTATTTTTAACGGACGGACCTTTCCAAAGGCGGTTTGAAAGCGGCGACTGGATCTCTAAATTGCCTTCCAGCAAACCCAGCGAACGACATCTGCTCAAAACGAACCCCTTGAGCCACAAAGCCCCGAGCGGCGGCAGCTCCCGCCGGGTGCGGGGTCTCTGCCCGCCGGGCACCGCCGGTGCCCGAGGAAAACTAAAACGAAAATCGGTGCAGGCGCCGCGGGACGCCCCCGGCTCCCGGGCGGCCGGTTGCGGGGACGGGGGGGGCTCCCAGATCGCGCTTCTCCCTTGCCTTTTTTCCCGAAAAATAGGAGTCGGATTTAATTTTTTGGGGAACGAGTCGCCGTGCGGCGGGAGCGGCAGCGACGGAGCCGGGAGCGGGCGGGGGGCGGCCTCCCCCTCCTCCTTTTCCCGTGGCTGGCGCTGGGTGGGCGGCCATGTTGGGCACGGGGATTATTTTTCTCTCTCTCTTTCTCCGCCGCCACAATCCGCGCAGGGTGGGTTTGGGCCTCGCGTCTGGGCAGAAATGCCCTTTTTCGCCCCCCCTCCTTTTTGGGGGGGAGTTAATGGGGAGGGGGAGCCTCAACCCCAGCCCTTGGGGAGGGCGAGAGCCCCCCGCCTTGGCCTGCGCCTTCTCCACCTTCACAGAGCGGGTCCCCGCTCTCCATCGCCGACGAGGCCGGGGTCGCCGTCCATCCCACCCCTGCACCCCGGGCGGGGGGCTCTGTCCCCCTCCCTTGCCATCCCCTGGGGACGAGAGAGGCCTCTTCCCATCACCGGGCTCCCTGTGGCCCCGCTGCCCAGGCAGGGCCGAGGAGGTGGAGAGGGGAGACTGGCCTTTATTTTTTATTTGTTTCCCTCTCCCTGCCTTTCCTCGCTGCCCCATCCCCTTTCCCGGAGGAGAAGCCTTGGATCACTCGCTGCCCTTGCTCCCCGCCGTACCTGCCGGCCTGCCCCGCTGCTGGGACAGGGCTTGGGATGGAGGGGTTCTTCTGGAGAAGGGACTGGGATCGCTGAAGGGCTCCGCGCGGAACACCCCGAGGCTGGTCCTTCTGGCTGCAGATATTAAAGATGAGGCGTTTGGTGCCATCGAGGCGTTTGCCCGGCCCTGGCTCTTCCCCGTGTCTGGGGAACCCTGGCGGCTGCCTTTGGGGCATCCTGGTGCTCCGTGTCTTCACGAAGCGCCTCTGGAGCTGAGGGGGAGGCACGGATCCTTCTGCCCAGCACCCTCACGGAGAACACGCGATGAACACGCACAGCTTTATTTTTATTAACTTGGCAGCAGCGGCAGCTGTCACCAAGACATTCCAAGTGGGGCAGGAGGGAGCGATCGGAAGTCAGGGTAGAGGAAAGGGGGGGATCTGTTGGCTTCTTTTAGGAAATACTTTGCGAGGATAGACGGTTCCCGCCTCTTCCCTCCTCCGGTTCTCTGGGTGTGCTGTCCCGTGCCTTCAGGTTGTTAATTTTTATCCTTGAATGTGAGGCCGAGCCTCCTGCACGCACGTCTTCTTCCCGATTGTATAATTGTTAGCGTGCGCAGGGCCGTCTGCCCAGAGACCTCGCTCTCTGGGGCCGCTTTGGGCTCAGCCTGGGTGCGGGGGGTTCTGTGAACGTTCCCTACAGCTGCTCTCCTGGATGTATAGGGTTTCCTTGTTTGTGCGCGCCGTCCCCACGGCTGCTTCCATCCCATCGGAGAACCTCCAGCTGTCCTCGCCCTGCCGGACCCGCACCCATGCTGGGGGGAGTGGGGTGCTCCACACTGGCTCCTCGCAGAAGAGGGGTTTCTTGTTGCAGGAACGCTGCTACGGACACGCTCTCGGCCCCTCGAAGCTTCAGGGTAGTCCCGCGCTCACAAAAAAGCGCCAAAAGCGTGAAGCCGGTCTGTGGAGACCAGTGATCAGAAAGCGGTTTGTTTTCATCACTCTGCAGCTCGAACTTTAGATAACAATCGTTATAATTGAGTGCGTAATAATGCGGTTTAATTAGGAGGCATCACACACTTCAAAGCCTTTAATAAAACGTATAGGGCTTTAAACGATAGCGTTCGTAGGAAGCGTAACCTGCCTTTTGAAATGATCTCAGCACCCGGCGAAGTCGAGTCGACCACATCAGTCAACGGGAAGGGAAAGGGAATTTACCTTGGCCTGAAGGATGGGGCTGTTGGACTCCGGCTCCCCGCTCCCCCCGTGGGTGCTGCTGGTGGGGAAGAGCCGTGTGAGCAGCGAGGAAAACACCCTCCCGTGGGGCTTTTCATTACGTAGATTTTGTCGCTTTTGGGCCCTGCCAGTGGGTCGTTAAAAGCCACGGAAGAGCATCATCTTTTTTTTTTTTAGGGCAGGGATTGCAGCGTCTCGGCAGCAGGAACCTTTATCGTGGGATTCGTTTGCGTTTAATGTCACCTCGTCGAGTTTCTGGGTTCTTAAAAAGTTAAAGATGCGTTCCTTGCCATTAA
The DNA here is from genome assembly GCA_025774025.1 of Xenus cinereus. Lineage (NCBI taxonomy): Eukaryota > Metazoa > Chordata > Aves > Charadriiformes > Scolopacidae > Xenus > Xenus cinereus. Next base: position 2,498,824 of record JAOXJK010000016.1, on the reverse strand, counting down.
GTGCTCGTTATCAAAAGAAAGTGAGAAAATAAGTGACAAGACAGCGAGTCTCTTGAGGCCGGGTGTTCGCCTGGGGAGGACACGGTGGGGAGAAGAGGTGGCCGTTCGGAAGGAGAACTTGGGGCAGGAGAAGTTGATTTATGCTTTAATCTCTGGCCTAAAGCCTGCACTGAGTCGTCTCCTCGAGTTTATCTGGAGGTCTCTTAAAGACAGACCTTCGATCTTACATTTGAGGTTGTCTCTCCTGGGCTGTCAGGAGGGGAGGAGGTGGTTTTATAGCGAGCGGTGAAGAAAATTCAAGGATCAATTGATTATGAATAGGCATTTTTGGAAAGGATTGGGGTACGGATAGCTTTAGAACCGAGCTACAGTTAAGTCTGGGCTGGCATAAAAGCTGTGACAAACCTCTGGCAAGAGGGATGGAGAAGGTTTACGTTTGGTGCTCAAGGTGTGATGTGGGATGGAGTTGTGGGTCCGTGGCAGGGACTGGCTCTGCTCGGGGCTGTTCTGTGCCAGGGCTGGCGTCGGGGACCCGCAGGAGCCACCTTTGGGCTAAAACGTGGTGGTCATAGACTTTTGGGAAGCGCAGGGCCCATCTTTAAAGTCCATAAACTGTTTCCTCACCGCTTCCTCAGCTTTCGTTCGGTCCTTCGTCGCTACGAGTCACCTGTGAGCGTGGGTTCCCCGCGGGAGCCGGTTGGCACTTTGTTCTTTACAAAAGGAGAACCAGAGCTGGCACCCGAAAGCTCTGCGCTTCTCCGGGTCTGAGAGAGGATAAAGCCCGTTTCTGGTCAGTGATTTGACTTTTCAGTGAAGTCTCTCTGGATTTCACGGGGTGTTTTCCGGGCGGCGCTGGCTCCCGGCGCGATAAGGGCTGGTGTTTATGGCTGGTGTCAGGGAGGCTCCCGCTGGTGCTGCTTCTTCCCACCACAGCCAAGGTCAGGCCGTGGGAGGAGCGGGCAGGGGGTGACCCCGGGGTGTCCCTCCCTCCCTCCACGTTGTGCGGGTGAGATTCCAAGGGATCGGAGGGGTCGGGCTCTTCCTTTGGTATCCGAAGATCTGCCTTTGATCCCCGTCCCTGCATTCCGGAATCCAGATTGGTTCTGTAAATATTCGTATATATTTCATTATTCCCTTATTAATAATATTTATCTTTTCTTCTTACCGCCAGTGTTTCATTATAGCTGGTTTAGGGTTTTTTCAGCCCGTGAGCCCCTGTCTCTTGTTCTCCTTTCCCCTTCTGGGAGGAAGGGGCTCATGGAGCATCCCTCCTGGCCAGCCCAGCCTAAACCTCGGCGGGGCTGACACAGGACTGGTTCTCGCTGCTTATTCACTTGGTTTCATACAGTGTAAATCCGCATTCTCTTTTGAAAATGGGACTAAAGCTTTAAATGAGGCTCCGAGAAGGCTTGGATGTCACCTTTGGGGGTTAGAGAGCTGTTATTTCCAATGACTTAACTCGCTGCCCGTGATGGTCAGAGCATCAGTGCCTTGGCACCTGGAGTTCCCTCCTCTCCCCGGGGAGGGAGAGATGGGACCGGAGGTTCCCGGGCCCTTCGCTGCTCTCGGAACTTCCCGTGTTTGATCCGAGCCGATGAATTTCTCCTCCAGCTTCTCCCTCGGTGCGGTGCGTGGCTGTACTGGGACCTTCGGAGGTAACGTCACCTCGGGAGGAGGACGGTGCGAGATTGCGGGTGGTCGTCTCTGGCCCTCGGGGATAACGGGCTCCCTCCCTCCTCCGGCTTCAAACAAAATTCAGCTTTTTGCTTTGCCAGGTCACCTGTATCACGGAGCACGTATTTACTTCTGACCTGCTCCCCTGCCCTTAGGACTGATTGTGTCGCAGATGATTTCACCCAGGCGGCAGAAATTGGGCCACCAGCGGTGCCCTGACGACTACTGATTTATTTATACTTTTTTTGTTTGTTTGTTTTTAATTAAAAGCCTTAGCAAGGGAAGCTTATATAGCAAGAGTAGCGCATCCCATGATGGGAGTTTTGAAGAAGACCGTGAAGGAGTCATTAATTTGAAGTCCTTTTTTAAAGAGCAGCGTGTGTGTGTCTGCACAGCACGTGTGTGTCATCGCTTGTTTGCGTTGTGTCACACCGTCTCAAGCTGTGAATGAAGCTGTAAATACAGAACATGTGGTTTTGGGAGAGCCCCCCCCTCTCCCCGCAGTGGGACCTGCCATCCGCGGGTGCTGGGGGGGACGGGAAACACTCGGGACCTCCCCTTCTTTCCAAGTCGGTGAAATTCCCGAGTCCGGATTTGCTTTGTGGTGGCCGAGTCCTTTGTTGGCCTCCGCTGGAGAAGCTGGGCCGGGGGTCGTTGGGATGTTTGGTGGAGATGGAAAGCGCCGGGGGCTTTTCCAACCAGAGCACGGCGTCCTGTCCCTTCTGCCCACTCAGGCGTTTTCTCCTGAGAAAATAACGCCCGTCCGTCGGGATTATATTTGGTGTCTTTCAAACTCTCTGAAAGTGGCTCCTTGAGAAAGAAATGCAGTTGGACCTTAGATTCCCAATTCCGTTTGAAATTTGCAAAGGGGACTTATTTTTCTCTTTGCAGCGAGGATGGGAGAAAAGAGCAGGATTTCTCCTTTTCCCCGGGCAGGGAAATCTGTCTCCTTGTATGCAAATAAAACATCTTTATTGTTGGATTTCCCCTGGCCGCGGTGATCAGAGCCTAATCAGGTGGCTGGGCTTTTAATACACCAGCCTGATGGCTCTTGGCTTTTTTTTCCTCCGAACGGCAACAATGAGCTGACAAAAAAGAAGGGTCTGCTCTGGCTCTGCAAGGCCAATACATTTATATAAACATATATATAAAAAAAAGGTAATATATATGTCGGCTCTTCCCCTGGAGGTCTTCTCCCATTTTCCAGCCAGAGGGAAGAGAAATTACCTTCCCGGCCGAAAGGCTTTATTTCTTGCAGCGTGTCTAGAACACTTTGTAATTTATTTTTATTTTATTTTTTTTTGTAAATTTTTTGGCATCCATGTTTTTCAACCGAGCATCTGCCAACTGCCTGCTGAAAAGCTAAATGCAGAGTATTTATCATTGGGATTAATCATTTTATTGAGCAAAGGCTTCTTACATACAAAAATATTCAAGATCAAAGCTTTGAAAAACAAAGCTGTTACGTTCTAGAAGAGAGGAGACATTTTCTGAGTTGGGTTGATGCGAACAGATGAAATACTCTGCGCATAATGTAAGTTCGTGTCAAAGGCAGCTTGTAACTACAGTCTCTTCAGCGTTTTGTCTTTGCATCTTCTGAATAATTACGAGGTGCTGAATAATATATTTTTTTACCACGTGTGCCGAGGCTTCCTCTGTGGTTCCGACCTCCCCGGGCAGACGTACGCGCCGGCTTTAATTAATAGCGCGGGTTATTTATCCCGCCTATTTATAGCCTGCCCATCGGTGCCGCGTCAGGGCCCTGCTCCCTGTCCCGCCGGGGAACGGGATTCCGGAGAAACGGGGCCGTTGGCGGTGCCGGTTCCGTCGGCCGAGAGGAGCTTTGTCCTGCCAGCCTCGCCGAGGGGCTCTTCTAGATGTTTCTGTGAAGGAGGAATATTGGAAATCATAACTCTGTAGTTATTGATCAGCGGCGATGGTTATCCGCCCCCCGTCCCGGTGCGGGTTCCCCGGTGAGATGGATCTTCCCTGACTCTGGGAAGAGCTGGGCGTTACGAAAAAGTTGATGTTAACGAGCAGAGAAAATGATATTTAAGGCTCTTTGATTCTCGCTTCCCCTGCCAAGCACATCTCCAGCATGAACCTCTACCTCAGAGCTTCCATTCTTGGAATCTATTTCCTTACCGTTTGTATTCAGCAATTATTTTTATCATCTCTCCATTTTTATTTTTTTTTTTAATTTTTTTTTTTTTTCACCAAAACAGGAGGAAGTTTGAGTTTCCGTTGAATGATGCGAACAAGGGCTGGGCACCGAGTTTTATTTCTAAGCCACTCGCTGCAGGTAGAATCTGTGGCGAGTCGCTTAATTTCACTGAACTCTGCTTCCCACCTTTGAGATAAGGTTAATAAAATTTTTTACACGCTGCAGGTTTTATGCAAATGAAGGCGCCGGGGATGGCTTTGAAGCCTGTGGAGAACGTGAGCCTGTTGGTGCTTAATGGGATACACTTGCTTAATTGTATAGTGGGATTATTACAGTACTGAGTATTTTTTTTTTAAAATATCCTCATGTAATTTTATTTGGCAGGTGTGAGACTTGATTTATTTATTTTTTTGATCAGTTGGCTGTTTTTTCGTGTTGATTACAAGATGTTTTACTGAGGCAGAGGCAGGAGAAGTCCGTGGGAGCTGTGCGCGGGGTCAGGCTCTCGCTTTTCCATCCGTGGGAACGTGGAGGTTCCCCAGCACGAGGGGGGCCGTGGGCTTCTGCTAAATACCATTCGTGTGATTCTTAAAATGAGTATTACTGTGCTTCAAAAGCATAACTGGGAAGTGAGAGTTCCCTGTATTAGTGTCACCAAGCCTAAAACTGCGCGTTTCTTGGTAAAACACCGTCACGCGCCGACAGCGTTGCGGCGTGGGCTCTGCGAGACCTTTGGAGACAAAACACAGGAAAACGGGATTCTGAGAGGCTGCCTTTGTCCCCGGGGGACAGCGACATCACGTGTGGCCTCAAAAAAGTGCCAGGAATCGGAATTTGGGGAACACGGACAAGTTTTTAGGATTCTTATTTTTTGGGTATTACCCGGGTAAGGCGGTTACTTCAGCATTTGTCTGCTTTTTGCTGCGGGTTCATGTGGGGTTGCAGGAAGCCCTGAAGATCACCCGGTTGTGTTTTACAGCTGGTGTGGGACCACGCAAATCAAAATTAAAGATTTTATGGCCACAAAGTGGCCGCCCCCCCTTAGGCTTCGGTCTCACCCCCCGCACACCCCAGCTTCGGGCTGATTTACAGCCTGAAGTTTGGGCAGTTTCAGTGTTTCTTTGCCCGGAATTGTGACGGTGTTGGGATAGGAAGAGCAGACACAGCTTAATGAGATAAGATTTATAATTTAATTGCTCTGTGGTTACTTAGTCCAGTTTATATTTTAAAGCTACGTCCCTTCCAGTTTCCCAACAGTGAGCTAATAAGCGTTATTCCGTGTTGAAGCCTTCTGGCCATCCCTGTGTTCTGGGGCTCTTGGAAATACAGCACATGGGGCTGGAGTATTTTCTCCCTTGTTCTTTATTAGAAGCTGTTTATTTTGGCCAGTTTCTCTCGGAACATTTCTTATCGGATTTTTACGGCTGTCAAATGGTAGTAGAGAATACAAAATGCGATCGCAACAGTCTCTTTTGCCACCGGGAAAGCGGCAGAATCCCTTGTAGGGATTCTGGTTCCCGTCCACGTGGATTCCCGGTGGCAGAGGGACGGAACTGGCTCTTCTCTGCTGTCACCCAGGTGCAGCTAATGGCAGAAAACCCCGTTACTTTTTTAATTTGCAAGGGTTCGTGGTGGTTTGGGGGGAGTGCAGGTCCGATTGTGGATGGTGGCCGGGGTTAGCTGAGGACTGTCGCACACGTGGTTTTCACTCGTTGAAGCCCGGACACCCCCTCCCTGCCGGGTGTGCTGGCACAAACCCGACAACGCTCAAAACCACCAACAAAACCCATGGTTCTTCCTTCTTTCAGCCACAGTTATTCGCTTAGTTAAAGGTATTGGAGTTCTGGGGTGGTGACCCCTGATTTCAAAGCTGTTATGTCGGCTTTTTTAGGCAGGAGAGGGAAAACCGCTGCAATTTTAAGTCAGAAGCAGAGGGTTTCAGCCCAACTTCACAGATTTATCTCAAAAGGAACCACAGCCTGTTCGTGCAGGACGTGGAGTCAGCTCTGTGGCCAGAGAAATAAGTAAGGACCTGAAAATATGCGACTGATTTTCTTAATATTTTTTTTTCCTTTGGAATATTGGGAAATGAAACCATAGTTCATACTTCGGGCATTGCAATTTTTTTTGTAATGAGACTTTTAGTGCCTGATAAATCATGGTTTTCCAGTGAAGGTTTCTCTTCTCTTCCCTTGGCAGGATGGCGGACACGGACCTTTTCATGGAATGTGAGGAGGAGGAGCTGGAACCGTGGCAGAAAATCAGTGATGTGATTGAAGACTCCGTTGTTGAGGATTACAATTCAGTTGATAAAACTGCTACAGGTAATTAACCGTTTCAGTCCAGAATTGTTCCTGGAGCGGGGGTCACGGTGTGAAGGGGGCGGCAGTGGCTGGTTACGTCCCATCCAGTGAGTAGTCTTGTTGTAGCTGAAAAGCCTGGGAATGAGTGATGTAAGAAATCTCAGTTTCTGTAGCTGTGACAGGTTTTGGTGCTGGGCAGAGCTGGGGGTGCTCTGTGGGGGGGTGTCCCCACAATACCTGGGTCAGGAAACAGCTTTTTCCTCTGTGCAAGAGAAGTGAGGTTGTTGCAGGTGGTGGAGAGGGTGGGCTGGCTGAAAACGAGAAGGAAACTTTGGCCGAGTTACTCGTGTTCTACGGCCAAAGCAGTGGTTTCTTAGAAGCAGAGAATTGATAATTTACATAGAAGATGGTGGTTTTTCCTTCACAAAGCGCTTTAGTGTGTGCCAGGTTTGGTGGTGACTGACTCGGGATCCTTCTGGCAGCTCTGAAATGAGTGAGGGGGTCAGGTGTTCCACTGGGGAATTGTATTTCCTGTGACACAACTTAGGAGATGAAAACTCACTTATCGTGACGTGTTTAACCCCTGATTTGATAGGATCGGTTTCAGTTGGGTTTTTTGCTTTGGGTTTTTTTTGCCTGTCCTCCACTAAAGGCAAAGCGTGGAACTTTGTTCAGAGCTTGCATTGAGTGTGCAGGTCAGAGTAGGTTGGTACCCACTAGTTATCCAAATTATAAGGAATTTGGACTCAGAAAAAGCAGTAATTGTCAGATGGGAGGCTTTGTGTTCTTCAGACCATTCAGTTTGTGCCGGAACCCCGAGTACAGACAGGAGGATGGGGCTTTCTGGTTGTTGATGTGTTGGTGTCTGTGGTCAGAGGGTTCATTGAGCATATACCCAAAAGATTAAACCCTGATGATGAGCATTTCACAATTTGGGAGCAAATGACACATGAGTACAGTAAGAAAACCTTTCATTCACTATCCCTTTGGTTCGTGCGAAACACTTGAGTCTGGTGCGTGGAAGAAGGAATCTTCCCCGTGGTGTGTGTGGGTGAAGTCGATGGGCGCGTGCCGTGAGTGAGGCTTTTGTTTGGCCCTTTCAGTCACTTTTTCTTGGTCAAGATCGGGCAAAACATCAGCGTAATATCTGAAATAGGGATGGGGCTGTGGTTTGTGGGCCAGGGATAAGGAACGATGGTGGTTCAACGCGTCTGGCCGCAGTGTGAGCTGTGACCCTGGTGCGAGGCAGTGGACACGTCCCTGTGGCCAGAGCCACCAGCTCCTGGGCAAAAGCTCATTGTGTCATTTCTAATAAAATCTAATTAGACGCACAGGTAATGAGGAAGGTTCTATACGCTATTCAAAATCAATATCTTCGCTGGCAAAAGTATCTTGAGCTCCAAATGTATTAGATCTCACTACCTAATACACTTGCGATGAATATTTCATAGCTTTTGCTAATAAAAGTAATTTGAGACAGATGTTCTAAATCAATTACAAGAAATTAATAAAGGCTTGGTGGTATCGCTGTGCTATAATTAGATGAACAGTAAAAAAAAAGTGTGGCTACTAAAAAAATAGTCTGCTAAAAACAATATGTTTAGCAGTAAAATATCTGTGTACCCTTCTGATGAGTTCCAGTGTTCCTCCATAAGATCTTCTACCCAAGTGGTTCCCAGATCCCATTAAAATGGGTGGATTTGTACAGGAATCTAATTTGGAGAGGCCTTTGTCACGTCTTACAGTGAAAGGATTGCGCAGGTCACAGCCGTCTGAGAAAGTTGCTTCTTTCTTCCTTTATTTATTCTTTATTTGTTTGTCTCAGAAGGGCAAGAAACTGGAAACTCACCTGGGGCTCCGGCCCGGGCCTTGGAAAGGTTCATTAGTTCTGAGTGTGGCGCAAACACAGCGTTCACCATAAAAGTGTTCACCATCGCAGTCAGGGCCGCGTGTTTCGGGGGGAGCTCCGTGGTGGGGGTTATATTTGTGTTTTTCCGACCCTCTGGAACGGACCCAGACCCTGCGTGGGGCGAGGAGCGTGCCCTGGGTGGTGCTGCGTGTTCTGCTCCCCGTGGGGCGCTGGGCTTCCCGGTGCTCTGGGTGAAAAAACACGGAAACACGCTCGGTTGTGCGTATCCCGGGTTTTCTGGTGGAGGGAGTTCTCTGCCAGCCCGGGTGCAGCAGAGGGTGCTCCATCCCATCGCTTCGGGACCGATGGAAATGAGATTTTCCACCCCACAGCATCGTGTTCCTCGAGTCCCCGCCGGCTCCCGTGACGTGCCTTCGGCGTGCAGGGGAATCCTCCTCGGCTTGACGCCAGCGGGGACTTGGAGTGGCGAAGTGCCACGGGGACATCTGTCACCTCTCCGGTCCCTGCGGTCGCTGCTGGCCCGGTAACTGGGGGTCACATCCCAGTTTAAGTTGTGGCTGTGCGGAACGCTGGCGAAACGAGCCGCGTCTGGAGCCGTCCCAGCTCTCAGCAATCTGTTTTTTACGCTCATGGCTGTCGTCTTGCATTTTGTTTTACATTAATTAAAAAGACTTACAAGCCAGGGCTGAAAAAGACCCGTTAAATCTCTCCGTTCTCCCAGTGTAAGGTTTTGTTGGATTTCGTTTTGGTTTGGGTTTTTTTTTTTTTTCCTTCCAGGATGTAATTCATTTATGAGCAAGCCCGGAGACCTAAAATTCATCCTTTTCTTAAATAACAGCATCCCTGTTGGTAATACCTGACTTTCAAGCTCATCCGTTGACAAATCTCTGCTGGAATTTCTCCTGGGGTTGGTTGTGCACAACCCAACGGTTCTCCTTTGGGAGAAGGAGCAGAAGCGCGTCCTGGACTGGATAGAAACTACCCCATCTCCAAAAACCAACAAACAGGGTTTCCAAGCACAAGATGGAAATACCTTTTAGCTTATCTTTCTTCATCTTTCTGCTGGATCCAGTTTTTTCCCTGCAGATTAGTTTTAAAATGCCTCAAATTACTGGGGCATAAAAGGAGAAATTACCAAAAGCTAAATATATTTGAAGTGACGCTCGGCCTAATTTTTTTTTTTTTTTGTCTTAATTTCCTTTGATTGCTTTTAGCTCTACCCGTATCCCAGTCAAACCAGTTATTACATCACATACATGTGTGGAGCCACCCGGTGTAACATGTATGTCCATTGTCCCCGAAAAAGCCCTGGGGCTGTTGGCAGGAGAATGAGGTGGGCACCGTGTGGCACGTCGGCCTGGCAGCTCCACTGCTTTTTCATAGTTCCACCATCAGATAAAAATACAACTTTCACCCCTGAAGTTCTTCTCGCCACAAGAATCGCAAAGTGCTCTTTGTCCTGAAAACATAGAAACTGTAGAAGAAAATTCTGCGCTTAGGTGTGATGGGCAGCAAGCGCGTGACAGCGCGTGGTTATGGCAGGTTGCAGGGGGAAGTGAGAATCACAGAATGCTACGGGGTTGGAATGGACCTCTGGAGATCATCTCCTCCAACCTCCTGCCAGAGCAGGGCCACCCAGAGCAGGTCCCACAGGAATGTGTCCAGGTGGGGTTTGAATGTCTCCAGAGACGGAGACTCCACCACCTCTCTGG
>JAOXJK010000016.1:2460645-2472526 GCA_025774025.1 Xenus cinereus | reverse complement strand
CCTGCATAGGTCTGTGGTGTGTGGGGGGGTACCCACTGGTCAGTGGGGGGGTCCCACACAGGTCGGTGGGGGGGGGGTACCCACTGATTGATGGGGGTTCCCACACGGGCCAGTTTGAGTGTGTGGGGGGTACCCACTGCTCAGTGGGGGGGGTCCCACAAGGGTCAGCGTGTGTTGGGGGGGCACCCAGTGGTTGGACGGGGGGGTCTCACACAGGTTGAGGGGGGACAAAGCGGGGCCACGCTGGTCCCTGCCACGTCCCACTGGTGACCCTGGGGGGGGCATCACGCTCCCCCCACAAGGGAGCAAAGACTCCCCCCCTTTAACGCCCCGTCTGCCCTCGCAGGGACCCCGAGGTCTGCTCGGCCCCAAAGGCCCCCCGGGAATCCCCGGCCCCCCGGTAAGTGCCACAGCAGGACCCCCCCATCCCCGTCCCCTTCGCCGTGCTGGGACGAGCCCCCCACCTTGTGGGTGCTGTGGCCCCCAACCCTTCGGGGTGCGGATGTGGCCGGGTCCCCAGGGGGACAGGGGGGTCCCTGCCAGGCTGTGAAGGGTCCCCCGTGCCTCCCACCCCACCCCAAGGCTGAGCGAGGTGAGAGCAGCCAAGGAGCAGGCGGAGACGCGGCTGGGCCACTACGAGGAGCGGCTACTGGCCGCCAACCGAGAGCTCGACCGCCTGCGCGAGGGCTCGGGCGCCTCCCCGGATGGCGATGCCTTGTACAAGGTACGGTGACGATGGCGCCGAGGAGGGGGTGAGCATCCCCCTTTGGCCCCCCTTGGCTGCCACCCAGCCAGGCTGTCCCCCTTTGGCCCAGGAGCTGCTGGAGACCAGGGAGGAGCTGGAGGAGGCCCTGAGCTCCAAACAGCGGCAGGAGGAGCAGCTGCGGCTTCGGGAGCGGGAGCTGACGGCCCTGAAGGGAGCCCTCAAGGAGGAGGTGGCCACCCACGACAAGGAGCTGGACCGCGTCCGGCAGCAGTACCAGAGCGACATGGACCAGCTGCGGCGCAGCATGGAGGGCATGACGCAGGTCGGGACGGGGATTTGCTGGGGGACGTGGCCGGGGAGGGTCTTCGCTCGGGGTCGGTGCCCTGGAATTTCTCCTTTTAAACGGTCCCGAGGTGGGAACGGGGTTTGTGTCCTGCCCTCAACTCCCCCCCATCGGAGCATCCGTCTGTCCCGGCTCCTGCTGCCCCGGGATGGAGATGCTGAGGAGGGGAGTGGAGATGGTTTGTGGAGATTTGGGGTGGGTTCCCTGGGCTGGTTTGGGGCAGGGGGGGGACGCTAACCGGGGCGAGAACTCGGCATCGCTGGAGGATGCGAGGGCTCGATGCCTGGATCCAGGATCAGGCCAGCCTGGAGTCGGAGCGGCAGAAGATCAACACGGTGGTGAGGAACCTGCAGCGGGAGCTGGAGGAGAGCGCGGAGGAGACGGGGCACTGGCGGGACATGTTCCAGAAGAACAAGGACGAGCTCCGCGCCACCAAGCAGGAGTAAGCGCGGGGGGCCGCGGCTCGGCAGGAGGAGATTTTGGGGGGAGGTCCAGCCGCTCGCGACCATCCAGCATCTTTACTCCAAACCCCCTTAAAATGGGAGCGGAGCTGGGATGGGGCTGCTCCTTCCTCTTCCTCCCCACCTGCCCCGGGGGAGGAAGGTGACAGCTGAGCCGGGTGCCGCTCTCTGGGGGCGCTGGGGATGGGGTTGGGGGGCACGGGGACGGGTTGGGGGGGGGCTCACCCTGCCCCTCTGCAGGCTGCTGCAGGTGAAGCTGGAGCGGGAGGAATTCGAGGAGGAGCTGCGGGAGCTGCGGGAGCGCTTCAACGCCGCCCGGGAGGACGCCGACCAGGCCCGGAGCAAAGCCGTGGACCCCGGCGAGCTGGAGGCCCTCAGGAAGGTGGGTGAGGAGGGAAGGAGACGCCAGGGGGAAAGGCTGTAAAGCACTGAAGGTCCCTGACACTCCTCGTCCCCTCCGTCCCAGGAGCTGCGGGAGGCGCGGGAGGCGCAGCGGGAGCTGTCGGCGGAGAAGCAGAGCCGGGAGGAGCGGCTGCGGGAGCGGGAGCGGGAGCTGGCGGCGCTGAAGGGCACCATGAAGGAGGAGGCCGCCAGCCGGGACGAGGAGCTGGAGCGGTACCGCCGGGACCTACAGCAGCTCCGGGAGGAGCGGGACGAGGCCGCCGAGGTGGGAGGAGGGGAAGGAAGGGGGTTGCCATCCAGCCATCCCCAGGGATGCAAGCCCAAATTGCCCCCCAAGACCCCCCAGTTCAAGCGGCTGGACCCTGGTCCACCCCGTGCCGTGGGGACGTTGCAGGCGAAGGCGTCCCTGGAGAGCGCGCGGGAGGCCTCGGAGCAGGCGAGGAAGACGGTGGAGTCCAGCCTGCGGGAGGTGCAGGACCAGAACGACGACCTGAGGAGGAAGGTCCTGGGGATGGAGACGCAGCTGAAGGAGTACGAGCGCTTGGGCGAGAACTGGGAAGGTTCCCAGGCACGGCTCAAGGAGAAGGTCACCAAACTGGAGGTAGGGCCGTTCCCGAGCTGCCCTGAGCCGTTCCCCGGCCGAGGGACGGAGCCTTGAGGAGCCCCCTCCCCGCAGGCCGAGCGCCGGCAGATGGAGGAGTCGCTGGGAGAAGCCACGGAGCGGGAGCAGGAGCTGCTGATGGCCAAGCGGTCGCTGGAGACGCGGCTGGAGGAGGCTCAGCGCGGCTTGGCCCGGCTGAACCAGGAGCACCAGGAGCTGAGCACCTCCTTCCAGGAGGAGCAGCGGCAGAAGGAGCAGCTCAAGCGCGCCAAGAGCGAGCTGGAGGAGCAGAAGCGCCTGCTCGATCGCACCACCGAGAAGCTGAACAAAGAGGTTGGGGTGTCTCCGGGGCTGCTTGGACCCCCATCCCATGGGACACATCGTGTCCCGGTCTCTGCGTCCATGGGATGGGGATCTCCCCTGGCTGGGTTCAGGGGGCTTTGGGCATGGATCCAGTTTCCCTGCGGAGCTGGTTGGGACCGATCCTTCCCCTTGGTGTCCCTGGAGACTCCATAAAACCACGCTGTCCCTATGGATCAGCATCCCCTGGTGTCCCTGGAGACTCCATAAAACCACGCTGTCCCTATGGATCAGCATCCCCCGGTGTCCCTGGAGACTCCATAAAACCACGCTGTCCCTAAGGATCAGCATCCCCTGGTGTCCCAGGGTCATCTTGTCCCCTACCCGTCCCCAAGCAGCTCTGTCCAGAGCTCTGGCAGGGCTGGAACCCCTCACCGTGATGCTCCCGAACCCAGGGTGGGGGCAGAAATGTCCCCCCCAGCCCCCTGCCCAGGGGTAGCTTCTCCCACCTGGGGTCCCACCAACAAGGATGGGGGGCGCGGGGCCGGTCCCCAGCTCCTGACCCGTCCCCGCTCCGCCGCAGCTGGAGCAGATGACGGAGGAGTCCCACAGCTCCCTGGCCGCCCTGAGGTCGCAGCTGGAGGAGTTCAAGGAAAAGTCGCGGAAGGAGATCACAGACTCCCAAAAACAAGCCAAGGATCGGGGCGCTGAGGTGGAGAAGATGCAGTTCAACGTGGGGCAGCTGCAGGACGAGGTGGGGGCCAGGGCCAGCGGGTCGGGGGTCCCCGCGACGTCCTCTCCATCCCTCCGTGGGGTGCCCAGGGCCACGTCTGGCTTGGGGGACATCTTTTATTTTTTTTTTTTTTTTTCTTCCATCCCTCCGGCGCCGCAGGTCTCCCGGCTGAAGCAGGCGCTGCAGGAGAGCCAGGCGGAGCGGGAGAGCGCGCAGCTGGATAAGGAGGTGCTGCTCCAGCGCCTCCACAACCTGGAGCAGGAGATGGACACCAAGAAACGCTCCCAGGACGATCGCTCCCGGCACGTCAAGGCGCTGGAGGTGGGGAGCGTCACCCCAAAAAAAAAAAACCTGCTCACCCCCTGCAGTGCTGGGTGCTGACAGCAAGGGGCAGAGCCAGCCCAGGCATCCTCCGTCCCTGGCACCGTGGGGGGGGATTCCATTCCTAATATTATCATTTATTAATTACCGGCACAGCACAATCGTCTGGGGGCTGCCCCACGGCTCGGCGTGCCCCCGGGGTCTCGCTTTTACGGGTCGTTTTCCCCCGATGGGGTGGTGGGTGCACGGGGGTCCGCAGGGCATCGGATTCTGTGTCTCTTATCCCAGCGTCTCCCTTCTCCTGCCCCCCCTGGGCTGTGTTGGAGCCCCTTCATGGGCTGCCTCAGAGCCCCCCGGGCTGCCTCGGAGCCCCCCCAGGTTGGGTTTTGCTGGGGTGGAAGCATCATCAGAGCATCCTCCTGGCTGGATACTCCGAGCCCCCAGGCTCCCGCTGTGACCCCCCCGTTCTCCTTCCTCCCCGCAGGAGAAGTCCAAGCGCCTGGAGGTGGAGCTGGACGAGGAGAGGACCACGGTGGAGCTGCTGACGGAGAGGGTCAACCGGAGCAGAGACCAGGTAGGGCAGGAGGAGCCCCCCCAAACCCGGCTGGGGCCGGGGCAGAGCCCCCCCTGGCTCGGGCAAAGCAGATCCTGGGGTGCAACTGGTCACCGGGGTTAAAACCCCATTAACGAGTCGTTAACGAGCCCTCCCTCACGTCACCCTAAATGCAATGGAGGTGACGGTGTCTGAGAAGCCGGTTGGGGCGCGAACGGAAATGATACGAGCTGGCCCCCCCCCCCCGCCAAACAAAAAAAAAAAAAAACCAACCCAAACAAAACAAAAAGAAATCCCCTTAAATTATAGGGTGAGGTTTGTGTTTGTGCAGGAAGTTGGGCTTTAAATGACGCCGGTCTCGGGGCTCTCCCCTCCCTGGGAACCCACCCGCTAATTATCCTCAGAGCCGGAGCCTGGGCTCAGCCTCCCGGGATCTGCGGGATCCTGGGATCTGTGGATCCTCTTACAGCCTGACCCCCTCCTGCCCCCCCTCTGGGATCCAGCCTGGGGCTTGGAAGGGGGATTCCCACCCCTCGGGCTGCGGGAGCTGGTAAAAAGGGGTGGGTTTCCCATTTTTTTTTCCCATCTGGGAAATGGGCGCATCTCAGGGGAGACTCTTCCCGTGAATCCCGGCCGCGTCTGGAGCACCGGAGCAGGGATGTGCGCGTGAAACCGCAGCTGGGGGTCGTGCTCAGCAACACCCCACCCCCCCCAACCGGCTTTTGGGCTGTTTGAGTAAAATCCAAGCCGTGTTTTTTATATAAACTCCCAATTTCCTTCGCTTTGAAATAAGGCAGGAGGCTGCGCGTCGCGTCTTGCTCGGAGGGAAAGAGACCCCCGGGGCCGGTTTTGGGTTCGTTCCACCGAGGGATCAAACCCCCCCACTTCCTGCCCCCGGCACGTCGTGCCCCCCGGTGCCGGGGCAGAGCCGGGTCCCCGCATCCCAGTCCAACCAGTTTAAACCCTCGGGTGGAAAATTGCAGCCCTCGTCTCCGGGCCGCTCGCCAGGACGGCAGAAACTAGTTTAGGAAGGAACCAAAAAATCCTCTCACCGGGGAATTTTGGTGCCACCGAGGCCGGCAGCATGCCCCCGGGACTCCTGGATGCACCAAATCCGCCCGTGCTCTGCAGCGCCGGCGCCGCGGGGGGAAATCTGCGCCGTGGCCGCTGCGGTGGCCCTAATTGCGGCAAATTTTTGCGGCAAAAAAACCCTCAAAAAACCAAAAATCCCAACCGGCGGCGTGTCCTTGTCCCCAGATCGACCAGCTGCGGGCAGAGCTGCTGCAGGAACGCTCCAGCCGGCAGGACCTGGAGTGCGACAAGGTCTCGCTGGAGAGGCAGGTACGGCTCCGCCGCGGCGGGGACGGATCCAGGGGGGCAGCCGGAGGGACCCCGTGTCCCACGGGGGACACGTCTCGGTGCGGCCCCGCTCTGGGAGAGGGACCCTGCTCCCGCAGAGCTTTTCCTGCTGGAAAAATGTTCCTCCTCCTCACTCCGGATCCTCCCCGGGCCCCATCCTTGGCCGGAGCATCCCCGGAGCCCTCCGGCATCTCCCCGGGGCGTCATTCCCATGGGATTCCCCCCCCTCTCCTTTTCCCCGCCAGCCTGTCCGGGCTTGCGCTCCAAACCCTTCGTTACCCAACCCCTCTTAACGAGGCGGATCAATGGGAACTGAGCTCCCCGAGCTGTTCTTGTTCCCGCTGCGGGATTCGGGCTGCCAAGAAGAACACGGGGCTCCCACTGCTGACGCCCCGGGGCCTCGTTACCGCCGTCGTTACCGCTGCCCCGTTAACGAAGGTTGGGGCGCCGCCGCCGCCCAGCGGGATGGGGAGAAAAGCGGGTTTTTCTGGTGCTTTGGGGGAATAATTTTTTTTTTTTTGGCCAACGACGGTGTTTAAGAGCAGGAACCGGGGGGATGATGGGTGTCACGTCTCGCACCCAGTTGGTGCCCGGCACATCCCGGCCTTGCCTCGTGCCCCGGCTGGTGCCAAGGTGGCTAATTGCCATTATATAACCCGGCTCGTTACGTCTCCTCCTTGGGAAAGGGTTTCGGGGCCCTGACTCACCGTTTACATAAGGGAGGGCTCGGAGCCTTTCCCACCAAACTGGGAGCCCCGCTGGGGGTGATGGGGTATTTTTGGGGCCCCAGAGCCCACCGTCGCCGAGCGCCTCCCGCTTTCGGGGTCACGTTTAAGAGAAGGACCATGAGCACCGGTTGCCTGGGCACCGGCGAGGTCTGATGGAGGGGGTTTGCGGTGCTGGTGTCAAGGTGTGGATGGAGAAGGGGGGGGACAACCCCGCGGGGTGTTTTTTGGGTGTCTGTGTCCTGTTTTAGGGCTCTTGATACCCTGGGGGAAGCTCGCCGGGTGCTAGAGGTGGCCAAAACGCCTCTTTGGGTGGGTTTGGGTGAGGAGTTTTGGGGTTTGAAGGCAAAACCCCATCGGCTGGAGCCTTTCCCCAGCGGGCTGGGAGCCCCGCCGGGGATGACCGGGGTATTTTTTGGGGGGGATATTTTTTCCCCCTTCCCCGCAGAACAAGGAGCTGAAGAGCCGCCTGGCCAGCTCGGAGGGGCTGCAGAAGCCCAGCAGCAACGTCTCGCAGCTGGAGGCGCGGGTGGAGGAGCTGCAGGACCGGCTGCAAGCGGAGGAGAGGTACCGGCCACCGGGACCACCCCCCTCCCGGCCTCAAGGAAGGGGTGCCTTCGGCCTCGCCGGCTCGCCCACCCCACCCCTCGCTTCTCCCCAGGGAGAAGAACGTCCTGCTGTCCTCCAACCGCAAGCTGGAGAGGAAGGTGAAGGAGCTCACCATCCAGATCGACGACGAGCGGCAGCACGTCAGCGACCAGAAGGACCAGGTGGGTGGCAGCCGGAGATGCTGAGGGGCTTCGGGACCTCTCCCCCCCCTCCAAAGGCACCCTGGGGTGCTTGTCCCGCGGGGAATTCCCATGGGAATTGCTCCGTCTCCCTGCAGCTGAGCCTACGGGTGAAGGCCCTGAAGCGTCAAGTGGACGAGGCGGAGGAGGAGATCGAGCGGCTGGAGGGAGCCCGCAAGAAGGCGCAGAGGGACCTGGAGGAGCAGCACGAGCTCAACGAGCAGCTCCAGAACCGCATCAAGGCGCTGGAGAAGGAGGCTTGGTAGGAGACACTGGGGTGGAGAGGGGGCCCAGCCCCATCCCCGGGCTGCAGGGGGGTTACCGGCCCCGTCTCTGGGCTGGAGGGGGGTTCCCAGCACCATCTCGGGGCTGGAAGAGGGTCCGAGCCCCGTCTCTGGGCTGGAGAAGGGGGTCCCAGCCCCGTCTCTGGGCTGGAGGAGGGTCCTGGCCTCATCTCTAGGCTGGAAGAGGAGGTCCCAGTCCCGTCTCTGGGCTGGAAGAGGAGGTCCCAGTCCTGTCTCTGGGCTGGAAGAGGGGGTCCCAGCCCCTCTCGGGGATGGAGAAGGGGGTCCCAGCCCCGTCTCTGGGCTGGAGGAGGGTCCCAGCCCCATCCCCAGTCTGGAAGAGGGTCCCGGCCTCATCCCTGGGCTGGAGGAGGGTCCTGGCCCAGGGATGGAAGACGGGTTCCCGGCCCCGTCTCTGGGCTGAAGAAAGGGGTCCCAGCCCCATCTCCGGGCTGGAAGAGAAGGTCCCAGCCCCATCCCCGGGCTAGAGGAGGGTCCCATCCCCCTCTCCGGGCTGGAAGGGGGTCCCAGCCCCATCCCCAGGTGAGGGACCACCCCAGCTGACCCCTCTTCTCCCTCCCAAGGCGCAAAGCCGCCCGCTCGGCCGCCGATTCCTCGCTGCAGGACGACCAGCTGAGCTCGGACGAGGAGTTCGACAGCGCCTACGGACCCTCCTCCATCGCCTCGCTGCTCAACGAGGCCAATCTCCAGACCAGCTCCTGCTGACGGCCCCCCCTCCCTCCCCGAGAGCCGGGGACCGGCCCCCACCCCGGCTGCTCCCCATAAAATCTCTTCCCCGACCGAGGACATGAAGGAAAAGGGGGTGGGGACCCCCCACCCCCAGTCGCTATCTCCCCTCTTCGTCTTCATACGGGTCTCAGGGTGCGTTTGCACCGTAGCTTTTTGCCGGGGAGGGGGGGTGAGGTGTTCACAGCGACCGGTGTCCCCTTTGGTCACCGGGTCCTGCCGGGACGCCGTGACCCCAGGGGGGTCGAGCTCCCGTGGGGGCAGCTGGAGGGGCTGGGGGCACCCCTGGTTCTGGCCACCCCTCTTTATTTTTATACGCAACTGCCCTTCGCCCCCCCTCCCGGCCCTTTTTTCCCCCTCTCCAATTGCTATTTTAAATAAAATCCAGCATTTTAACGCCTGCAGCTGGTGGTCCGTGCAGGGCAACCAGGCTCCCGCCCCGCTCGGGGAACGCGCGGCTCCTTTCCCCGCTCCGCTGGATCTGGCCTGGAGATAAATCCTCGTTATCGCTAATTAACAAGGATGGGAGCCTTGCCAACTGCTAATTAGCGCCATTGCGTTGATTGGCAGGTGGTTACCGCAGTTCCCCTCCGTGGCCTCCAGCGGGGCCGAGCCGGGACGGTGCCTGGGGGGGGGACCCAACCGGCTTCTCCTGCCTCAGTTTCCCCTCCCGCGCCCCGGTGATGGATGGACGGTGGGGATGGACACGGTGACGACACCGGGGACCCCCCCTGTCCCCGCTCCGTGCCGGCCACGTCTCCGTGTCGTCGTCGTCGCCACCACCCAGGGTGGTGGTGCCAGGCTCGGCCGTGCCCGGTACCCAGCCCCGCACCCACGGCGTCCCCGCGGCGGCTGCACCGGGGCCGGCACAACCGGTTCTGCCCTGGGCTCCTCCCGGACACGCGTGTCGGAGCCGAGGTCATCCACCCTCCCCACCCTCCGCTGTGCCTCAGTTTCCCCCCCAGCCTTGCTGGGGGGTCAGGGGGTGCCCAGGGGGACGAGGCGCCGGCTCCCGCAGCCAAAATTTGCCGGTCCACGGCTTTGCCACCGGCGGCCGGCCCCGAGGGGGTGACGTCCTCCAGCCAGCAGAAAATCCCGCTGCCCCAACCAACCACCCCCCCCGGCCCTGGGATGGGGTGTCCCCACCCCGGGGCTGGAGCGTGTCCCCGGCTCGGCCCCGGTGACCGCACGGGGCTGGAGCGTGTCCCCGGCCGGCGGGGCTGGGGCCGGCGGTGACCCTGAGGCCGGCTGAGCTCATCACACCGGTATGCGGCAATTAGCGCCGGGCAGAGGGGAGGCAGCCGGCACACCCAGGCCGCCCTGCGCGGCACAGGGCCACCCGCCCGGATAGTCCTTGGCCCCCCAACCCCTGGGGGCTGTGGCACCCACCGGCGTGTGGCCGGTCACCCCCGTGGCCCCGGGTGGGGGCACCCCCGGCACCTCCTGCTGTGCTGGGCCGGCACCTGGGGACCGAACACCCCCCAGGTGTGTGGGGGGACCGGCCCTGGCAGAGTTGGGGGCCCCACGGCACGGTTTGGCCGGATTTGGCACGGTTTGGCCGGATTTGGCACGGTTTGGCTGGATTTGGCACAGTTTGGCACGGTTTGGCAGGGCACCCCAGCGCTCGGGGCTGGCGGGCAGGCCCCGGCTGGGTTTGGCAGGGCCTGGCGAGGGTTTGGCCGGGCGCGGGCGCGGCCCTTTGTGGCTTTGGCACGGCCGTGGGGCGGTTTTTGGGGCGGTTTTGGGGCGGTTTGGGGGCGGGTTTGGTCGGGCTTTGGCCCGGCCGGGCCGCGCGGGGGGGGCGTGGCCACAGCGAGGGGGGCGTGGTTTTCAGGGAGAGGGCGTGGTCAGAGCGGAGGCGGGGTTGCCGGGAGGGGGCGTGTCGGGGGCGTGGCCGACGGGAGGGGGCGTGGCCGTATAAAAGGCGGGGCGGCGGCGGCGGGTCCCGGCAGTCGCGGCGGGGCCATGAACGGGCTGAAGGGCTGGTGCGCGGTGCTGGACGTGCGGCCCCACGGAGAGACCCCGGTGAGACGCGGCCCTCGGGACCCTCCCACTCCCCGCCCCGCCCCGGGGGGGCCGCCCCTTCCCTTCTCCCCCTGGGGCGGGGGTCCCCGGGACGCGCCCTCGGTGGAGCGGGGCTGTGCCCGCCCGGTGTCGTTGGCCCGTGGGCTCCTCCGTGGGGAGGTTTGGGGGGGGCTTGGGGGGAACTACAGCCCCTCTCCACCCCGGGGGGGGTCGGGGGTCCGTGGATTGGGTCCCCCCTAGAGTCCCCGGGGACCTTGGCCGAGCCCATCCCATCCCCGGGAGCTGGGACGAGCCCCCCCTGGGGTGGGCGAAGATGGCGGAGCCCCCCAAGGTGTCACCATTGGGGTCTCCCCATCGTATTCCTGGGAATCCCGCTCCCAACGCAGACAACAAATCCCCCAATAATGTGATTTTTTTTGGGGGGGGGGGTAGGGCACCCCTCGAGCGGCGCGCGGTGGCGGGCGCAGCCGGCAGCGACTCCGTTTCGGCGCTTCCCTCCCTCGGCGGGGGCCTCGTGTTTTTTCCTCTTTTCCTCTTCCTTATCCCTTGGGGTTTTTTTTTTCCCCCCATCGCCGCCGGGACGGGCCCTGGGTGGGGCTGGCGGCACCCCAAAGCCGCCCCTGCGCCGGCGCGGCGCCCCGCTTTCCCCGCCGAAGGGGTGGCGGCGCTGGGCCCATCCAAGCCTTTTTCTTTGCCCAGATTTCGGGAACCGGAGGGGTGTCCATATCCCCCCCGCCAAAAGGTGCCGGTGGCGGGAGAGAAGAGCCGCCCCGGTGCTCGGCCGCCCTTCCCCGGTGCTGGCGGCCGCCGGGCTCCCGTCCCGAGCGCCGTGGGGTGACTCAGCTCTGAGTCTCCCGAGGAGAACCCTAATTCCCCGCAGCTTTCCCGGCCTTATAAGGAGCGATTGCAGAGTTGGGGCTCGTTTGGCTAATGGGTTATTAGGGTGATAAGCGCCTCTGTAACGCCGTCCGTCTCCAAACGTCTCCGAAACGCCGGAGCTGCGCGATGCTGATCCTCGGAGATACCCCTCTGGGTCAGGTCAGGCCTGTTCTTCTTTAACAGCTGGGACAGACGGACGGACGGACGGACGGAGCGCCCTCCCCGCCGTTGCAAAAGGCCGGCGTCCCCGCTCGGTGCCGCTTCTCCCGGGATGTGCTCGGGATTTGCACGGTTCCCCCTTCCCCGGGAGTGGAGTCGGGGTCTCCCCCTCCAGCCAGACTTTTCCCGAGTGGGGATTTTCTTTTTTTTGGGAGGGGGCTGGATGATGAAAAACAGACAAAAAAGGTTTTAAACGGGCTTTGGCGCCCCGGAAAGCCCGTCCCCCGGCCAGGAGCGTTCGTCACCGTTGCCGGGGGACCCTCGGTTGGGGCCAAAAGGCCACCGGGATTTGGGGAACGCACCCCCCCCCGAAGGAGCGTTCCCCCGTCCTGCCCAAAAGCCCCCGGGGGCTGCGGCCGTCGCCTGGATGGGGCCGAGCTCTGCCCCCCACGGGGAATGCCCCAAAGAGGGGGTAAATGCCCCAAAGAGGGGGTG
>JAOXJK010000016.1:2422162-2442513 GCA_025774025.1 Xenus cinereus | reverse complement strand
GGAAGGGGCTCCAAGGTCTCCCTGGAGCCTTCTCTTCTCCAGGCTGAACCCCCCCAACTCTCTCAGCCCCCCCTCCCCAGCAGAGGGGCTCCAGCCCTCCCAGCATCTCTGGGGCCTCCTCTGGCCCCATCCAACAGCTCCATGCTGAGGTTCTCACCCCACGTCTCTGAGCTCCGGGGGGGCTCAGTGAGCTCCGATCGGGCTGGTTGTGCCCCAAAGTGGACCTGGGCGAGCGGTTTTTTGGAGCACGAGCCTGAGACACCGAGATTTCTTCCACTGCGTGGCCTTGGTGGAATGATTTCCTGTTGCTGCAGAGGGTTCAGGACGTGGTGGCTCCTCTGTGGGGTCTGTCCCCCCACGTCCATTCCCCACCTCACTCGGGGGACGTGTGTGGGGCTGGAAGACCCAGAGACACCACCACCCCCCCCCATCCCTGTGGGGCTGAGGGTCCAGATGCTCTAACGTGCGTGTGGTTTCCCTGGATGAGGTGGAGGAGCACAGGCCGCTCCCCCGTCCTCCTCCGAGGCCGAAGGGTGTTTGGGGGAGACCAAGGGGTGTTTGGGGTGTTGTCTGAAGGGTTTATTCCGCCCTTTCTCCCCATCCTCCTCCTCACCCTGCTCCTGTATCCAGCTTTCCGAGGTGGAGTTTGCAGCGCGGCCGTGGCGTGCTCTCTAATCTCCTTAGCTGGCTGCCTGTTTGTAGGTGTCGAGGGCATTGGAGACAGACAATGAAAGCTAATTTAGTTCTTGATTATCACCCTGAATGACAATCATAACTAATCTTGACAGGGAAGAGGATCTCGCTGCGGTTTGCTCCGTTTGCAGGGGAGCTCGCTCAGAAATAATTGCACGGATGAAGAAAGGGGTTTGTTCCCCACGTTATTGAACCTGGTCCCATCTGGGTGAGATTGGGAGGGCAGGGGGGGACCGTACCAGAGAAATGGTCTCCATCGTTCGTTCCTGCACCCAAAAAACATCCGAAATGGTCACGGCACCCGCTGCTGCCGGGGAAGTGTCGTCGTGCCCCTCGATGCGGGTCCCGATGGAATAACCCCCACCGGAGACAGCCTCTCCCTGACCCTCGCGGGGTAGGAGGCATTTCCCTCGGGAGATTAAACTCTTTATCTCTCCTTGGTCTAAAGTCTAGTTTTGCGTATCGGCTTGAGGAGGGGAAAAGCTGGTTCTGCTCTGGCGAGGGCCGGGTGGATCTGCCTCGGTGTGTCCTGCTGATGGACGCCTCTCCACCGCGCCGTCCTCCCCGAGCGATCCCAAATTCCCCCCGACCTCTCCAGGCTCCATCCCTCGCTTTTCCACCCATGTTGGGAGCGTTTTCCCGTGGGTCGGCATCTCTTTTCCCCTCTTACGAACGGGGCTGCCGGAGGGGAGTGGATTTTCCCCATGAAGGCTGTAGATTAGGGCTGGGAGTAACTGGGGTCTCCTGACTGCGCCGACTCCGTGTGCTCAACACGGCTCTTGGAGCGAAAAACTGCAAATGTTGTCTCTTTTCTTTCTCGAGAGATGCCAGCGGTGGGTAAATGAAGAACCCTCGTGTGCTGGGTTTCCCATTAAGCGCACAATTAGAGAAATGCATGAGCCCTTTTATCTCCCCGGGTTTAGGGCTCCTGCCGTGTGTTTCAGCAGCTCTGTGTGTGCCCGGGAACGGGTGCGATGGCTGAAGCAGGAGGGATTTAAGCCCCTTTTTCCATCTCCTGTGCCCTCTGCTCCCGCTTTGGTCCCCTCAAGATAACAAAGCCAGGGGGTCGGTCCCCGTGGGCTCGCTGGAAATGGCTCCTGGTGGGGATGTTGGTGGTGGATGTCAGTGCCTGACGAGTTGTGGCTTTTTCCCTACCCGTCCTTTCCCATCCTCGCTCCCCGGACACAGGGGAAGCAGCGATGGATGAAATACAAGGCAGGGGAAGAGTTTCCTTTTAGTGGGATTCAATCCTGCGCTTGCAAAGTGCCGGCTGCAGATGATGTCGGCGTCGAGAGCCTCGTGAAGCCCCAGATCCCAGGCCGCTGGTGGGACTGGGATGCTTTTTTGAAGGGCTGGAGCACAGGACGCCGCCGGAGGAGCATCTCGTGACGGTGGCTTTCAGCCTGTGGTTCTGCAGGGTCCTCGCTGAAGGAGGGCGGTTGGGAAAGCGAAGCCGCTGTGGCAGGCTGGAACTCGGCCGTCAGCAGGCGGAGGAGAATCTGGGTCTGCAGAAAGGAACAGATAAGAATCGTCGCTTTGATGTTGGTCAGAAAAGGTTACGCTTAAAAGCCCAGCTCCGTGCGAGCGCCGGGGCTTGTGGTCCAGCAGCCTCGGTCTCTGGGCTTTTTGGGGTGGTTTTCTCAGGGTTCAGGGCAGGGGACACCAAGGAGGCCTTGACCCAGATCCCGTCTCCTCTTGCTGAGTGCAGTTCACTGCTCCTGAGCTTCTAGAGAGGACTCCACACAGGTTCGGTCTCACAAGCGCCCAAAACATCGTCCCTTTTTCAGCAGGACTAATATTTCCTCCTGTTGAGTCAGTCCTTGTTTGCTTTTCGGCACTATTTAGTTTTTAACCTTCTGAAAGGTTAACATTCTTTGCTTCCAGGGAGTTCCAAGAGTGTGAATTCGGGAGGAGTGGCTGGTGATGGGAGCGAGGGAACGTCAGTCGCGCTGTTTGCCGGAGCGGAGCCCCTCAATACGCACAGGCACATTCAAACTTCCTTAAAATGTTGTGAAATGACCATTATCCAGCCTCCTCCTTGTCCCTCCCGCGTGAGAGACGGGAAAGGTTGCTCCAGTCGCGCTTCTTGGTGTCTTCCTGGGATTTTTTTTTTTTTTTTAAATCTGCTTGGAATAGTATTGGTGTGAGTCTGGATTTCTTGGCGGTGGAAGACGAAGACTGGTTTCCCTTCTCTGGGGTGATCAGAAATGGGGAGATACTGCTCCGTCCCCGGCCGAGCAGCCCGGGATGGTTGGATTTTCCGCAGGACAAGCCGGGAGACGCTGCCCCGCGCCGCCGTGCCCCGTAAGCTCATTAGCTCCTCCGTCTTTATTCCCGGCGCCTCTCCCGTGGAAGGAGGCTGCCGATCCCCGCCGTGGCTGCCCGTGTCGCTGGAGCTCATCTTCAGCGCTCTCCTTCCTCCCTCAGCCCTTCTCGGAGCGGGGAGTGACCCGTCACCGCCGCTCCGGTCTCAGCCCCGCGCCCAAAACCTCTCCCACGGCTGGATGTCGGGGAGAACCGGGGTTTTAGAGAAGAAGGAGGAGTTCAGGGAGCTGCTTGGTGCGATATATTGAATTTTAGTGGCCAGATGTGCTTGTGGCCAAGAGTCAGGAGCTGGAAGATGCGCCTGGTTTTGCCGGATGGATACAGCTCCGCTTGTTCCACCCGGGTTTTGCAGCTCTCGCCGTGGCTGCAGAGCTGGGCTCTGCCGTGGCGGCCCCTCTGACAGCGTGGGCCGGCGGAAGGTGCTCGTCTGCTAAAACCCAAAGCCTTAACGATGAGCTGGGTGGTTTTTGGGGTGCTTTTCCCGGGGCGGTTTGTCGGCTGGGTTAGGGCTTTGCCTGAAGCCAGCACAAAGGCAGGCCGTGGTCTCTTCGTCTCCAGGAAGCTCACTGCAGGCTTCCTCGCAGTGAATTTCCTTGTCATCTCCTGACAGACAGAGAGCTGGGGAATTTTAAGAAATCTTTGCAGAAAATGAGTCATTCGGCGTGCGGATGGGAGAAGTGAAATGTTCTTCCCCGTGTCTGGGGGATCTGGCTTGTTCGGCTCAGCGTGGCTTGGGGGGGATTTGCCTGTGTGCTTCCTCCTCGGGGTCTCCCGGTGTTTGCCAGCGGTTCCTGCCGAGAACACTTGCCCGTGGGTGTCCCTGGGTTCCTGGGCTGGGAGGGAGACGTTTCCCACACCGCGCTGGCGGGGTTTTGGGGGCACAAGTGGGTATTTCAGCAGCTCGTCCCCCTTTCAGCCGGGGGACCGTGTCCGCCCGCAGCCACTGCTCGTCATCTTCAGCCTTCTGCTTTGGAGACTCGGCCTTTTAAGGCTTTTAAATTCATTACGGGGAGCAAATACTGCTCTGCTCCCCAGCAAGTATTTTTTGTGGTGGGAGCTTTCTGAACTGCAGCCTGACGATATTTCAAGCGTAACCCGCTGTAATTCCCAGAGTCTCCTTCCCCGCTTCCTTATCCCTCTTCACCTGGAGCTTCAGTTCGTGTTCAGGGATATTCCCTTACTCTTTGGAGCTGCAGATGCTCCAGACATGGGCTCTGTCCTGGCAGAGGAGTGTGTGTGGTGTGTTTGGGGTTTTCTTCCCCAATTCTGTGGTTGTCTTGCTGACGGGAAAAGCCCTGCTTTCTGGGTATGACCGTGCCGTGTGGTACCACTGAGAAACGGTGAAAACTGCAGAACTTGCATTAAATATCCAAGGGGGTGGGTGAGCCTTGAAGAAGTTTTAGTTGTGTCTGAATTCACTGAACACAAGTCAGTAACTAATAACGGGAGAAACCATCCATAGGGAAAAATAAGTGGAGTTTAGAGCAGAGCGAAGCTGGAGCGGTCGGGGCTGGAGAGGTTTCCAAGGGGAGCAGAGACGTGGTGGGTCTCTGGGCGGGTCCTGCCGTGGGTTGGGGGCTTCTGTGGCCACCTCTGCCTTTCTCACGGCTTTTCTGCTTTCCCCTCCGCAGGAACGGGGTGAATGTCGAAGGAGCAACGCACAAGCAAGTGGTGGACCTGATTCGCGCCGGGGAGAAGGAGCTGATTCTGACGGTGCTGTCGGTGCCTCCCCACGAGGCCGACAACCTGGATCCCGGCGACGACTCCTTGGGCCAGTCCTTCTACGACTACACGGAGAAACAAGCCGTGCCCATCTCCATCCCCACCTACAAGCACGTGGAGCAGAACGGCGAGAAGTTTGTGGTTGGTACCAGCTGGGACAGGGTTTTCTGGAGGCGGGACATGTCTGTGCCCCGGGCTGGCGTGGTCCTTGTGTTAGTGACCCTTGGTGTCTTCAGGATGGGGCCACGTTAATTTATTATTGACTGGTTTTGACTCTGGTTTATTTAGATGCTCCCGTCCTCACTCTTCCTGTCCTCGGTTATTCTTTTCTGGCTGTTTCCTATGCGCTGGGAAACCTTTTTATTAACGAATCTGGAATAGGGTGATCTCTCCTGAAGGTTAAATAGGAAGTTATTGTGTTGGTATGAGTTGGTATTCGTACCTCCTGCTCTCCACCGAGCCTTAAGGACATCCGTGAGGGGTGTAAAAGCAAAGTCAGCGGATGCCTTGAAGCCCAGCAGTTTCTTTTCCCTTCCTGGAGTGTCGGGGGAAATAGCTGTGGGAAGTCCTTTTCCTTTGGGTTTCCTGCCTCTCCTGTTGCCTTTACTGGGGAGGCTGGGAGTCGTTGCCCAGATGTTGCCATCTGTCATCGAGGGGCATGAGGAGGATGTGTCCTCTGAGGCTTCAGGTGGGCTCTGGCTCGGTGGGGGTGGTGGCTGGTGAGGAGGGGTCTGGAGAGGGACCCCCAACGGGCTGGACAAAGACACTCTTTCCTCTTGCAGCACTTGGGGTGTTTTCAACCTCCCCGATCGGCCGGGCCTCACCGAGCCCTTCTGCTTCCTCTTCCTCGCCTGGCTGTGGGGTGATGGCAGTTTGCAAGCCCAGCATCCCTCTGGGTCATCCTGACCTCCAGCACCCCACGCCGGCCACTGGCCACTGCTCCGAGTGTGCCAGGGGCACCAGCAGAGCCTGGCCACTGGCTGCTGCCCGGAGCGTGCCACGGGGACCAGCAGAGCCTGGCCACTGCTCTGAGCTTGCCATGGGGACCAGCAGAGCCTGGCCACTGCTCTGAGCTTGCCGTGGGGACCACCAGAGCCTTTCCACTGCTCTGAGCTTGCCATGGGGACCAGCAGAGCCTACACCCCAGCCCCAGCTGGCTCCCAGTTTCAGTCAGCGACTGGTGGAGACGGGGACGTGGCACAAGGGGGGTCATTCTTCCCCTGCAGAGCCGCTTATTGTTGGGAGCGCGCTCCTGCCCGTGTCCAGCTCATTTCCTTCTGCTTTCTGGGCCGTCTCCCTTTTCCCGGAGCCGGGGAAGTGTGTGGCCATCGGATGGGACTCAGGACTCGGTGGCAAGTGCCAGGAGTCATAGTTGTGCCGCTGCCTGGGCTCCTGGCTGGAGGATTTGTGCCGTTTGCCTCCCTTTGCCCTCTGAGGGAGCTTTGGCTGGAGCAGCCGCCCCGGGGACAGGGCTGCGCGGGGGTGAGAGGTGCCGGGGGGCAGGTGACAAACCGGCTCATCGCTTTTTCCCTCTCCCAGCTGAGGAGGGAGGTGTTTTCCCAAGGAAGACGTGAGCCAGCGTCCGTGTGTGCGAGAGGGAGGAAGGGTGCAGAGGGCTCCGGGCGCTCGGCTCCCCGGGAGAGAGCCACGCTCCCGAGCAAAGCGTGTCGCTTCGTGTCACCCCGGCCCGTGTCTCCGGAGGGGACAGACGGGATCCCCGGGGATCCGCAGCCTCATGGGGAGCCCTGCCCCCCGAAGGGGCTGCCGTCGGATCAGCAGGAGAAGAAATGTCCTAAAACCCAGCAGTTTTACAGCAGTGCAGTGTCGGGGGGGGGCAAAGGCAGCCTCTTCTCTGCGATGGTCGGATACAGCCCCATCCCGACACCTTCTCCCGAGGCGATGCTGGATGGGTTGAACTCCTGCTGCTTTTTAAGGCAAAAGCTGTGGGTTCAGTGGAGCACCTTTCCCTGCGAAGGGGTGTTTTTCCTCTCCTTCGGGAGTAGAAAGGAGCCTTGAACTGGTGCTGATCCTGCTGCTGGGGGACGGAGGTGGTAGCTGGGACATCCCCCAGCTCCAGGGGTTACCAGTTTCTCATTCTGGTTCAAACTCTTGCGCTGTCTGTGGGTCCGGGAAGGGTTTGGGCTGTGCCGGAATGGATTTTGGGAAGCTCTTCCCACCACGCTGAGCCCCTTCTCCTCCCTGCAGGTCTACAACGTTTACATGGCGGGTCGCCAGCTCTGCTCCAAGCGGTACCGGGAGTTCGCCATCCTGCACCAGAACCTGAAACGGGAATTCGCCAACTTCACTTTCCCCCGGCTCCCCGGGAAATGGCCCTTCTCCCTGTCGGAGCAGCAGCTGGATGCCCGGCGGCGAGGGCTGGAGGAGTACCTGGAGAAAGGTACCGAGCTGGGAGCTCTGCGCCGCCTTCCTGGGGGTACAACCTTCCATGGGCGCCCCAAAACTTCATGGGGATTTATTGCCTGTGGGGGAGAGGAGCTCGTTTGTGGCTGGGTTGGATTTTAGGACTGGGGTGGTGAGAGGGAGCTCGGACTTGATTTAATGATGCCCATGTTACCGGCTTGCAGCACGCTCCCAGCAACAAAATGTATAATTAGTTTTTTTAACGCACAGCGAGCTTTTATTTCTAGTGTGATTTTGCCGGTAATCTTGGAGAGAAAGAAGCACAGGGAGGAGGAAGAGGAGGGAGGCTTTGGAGGAAGGGGAAAGCCGTGCTCGAGGCCGTTCTCATCAGGCCCAGCCAGTGCAATCTGGGCTCGTTCGCGGCGGAGCGGCTGCTCCTGGTTAATTGGAACCAATTCCTGCAGCAGGAGGTTCCTTTGGGTCAAGTGTGGGCGATGGGAAAGGGAACGCAAAGCCTTGTCCCCGTGTCAGGGCTCCCGGCTGGAAGGTCTGACCCCTCTCTTTGCGGCGAAGAGGCTGCAGGTGGGATTTGGGGAGCAGTGACCCCTCGTCCTGAGGTGCCCCGTTATCCCAGTCAGTTTGCAGGAGATTCCCAGCCTCTTCCCTTTTCCAGCCCCCTCTGGGGGGGAGGGAGCGAAGCCCCCTCTTCCCGTGTGTTTGACGTGGGTCAGGTTTTGCCCACCCTGCGATATCTCAGCCTTGCCCAGCTCGTCCATCCTCATCCTCGGTCCCCAGCTGGAGGAAGGGCCAGACCGGCTGCATCTTAGAGGCAACGCAATACAGTCTGAGTCCAAACTTTGCTCAACTTGGCCTAAATTCCCAAATAGTTTCAATCCTTCTGGAATAACTATTTTTTGAGAGGCAAAAGCACTATTTATGAAATCCTTGCCCGCTTTTAAGCGTAGTCTCTGCCTGCTCTGGGCTCTGTCCTGGGGTGTTATTTCACCCTCGGGGAGTATCTCGGGGGGGGTCACTCAGCACCGCCCTTCGTTATCGTAGGGAATTTGGGCCGGAACGGTCCTTGTGCCCGGAGACCTGATACAGCCCGGAAAGTGCTGCCTTTGGGAAGGTTTTTCCAGGCTGGAGACACCACCCTCGTTTCATGCCGCCTGCGGAAAAGACCGTTATTATTTCCCTGTCACCTTTGGGCCGGTGCTGGGGGAGGGGGGGGGTCTCCCCCTTTCCCCAGACCCCCCCGACTGACCCGCTCTCTGTCCCGCAGTGTGTTCCATACGCGTCATTGGGGAGAGTGACATCATGCAGGAGTTCCTCTCGGAGTCAGACGAGGTAGGCACCTCGGGGCTGGGGCTCTGCCCTGTTACGGACACCGTAAAAGCGGATCAGGGAGCAGAGAGGTTTCCCCCCCAACGTCTCGGTTGAGCAGAAAACCGTGGCACAAAATCCAGGCTGTAGTTTACTGCCTGTCATTGCACATGGGAAAACTGCTGTTTGCCCTTCGACTCTTGTTCTTTGCCCGGCCTTTCGGCGGTGCGTTACGTTGCCGTGTCCCAGAGGCTCCCCTCGCCGGTGGATCCGTGGAGAATCCCACCCCGTCGTGGGCTGGAGATGTTTGCTCATCGTCCTGCAGAATGTCTCTGGAAAGGGATTCTTGAGGCTTGCAGACCAGCTGGTCGTTAGGAGTGACCCCTAATTAGCCAGCGCAGGGCAATAAATAGTCCACAGGGCTCGGGGCTCAGCTTGTGTGATGCTGATCTCCTTCCTCTCCTCTTCCCTCCCGCAGAACTACAACGGTGTCTCGGACGTGGAGCTCCGGGTGGCACTACCCGATATAACAACGGTGACCGTCAGAGTCAAAAAGAACAGCACCACAGACCAGGTCTACCAGGTGAGCGGCTGCATTTCTTTTTTTTTTTTGCCTTAACTGGAAGATTTAACGCGTTTCGGCCGTTACCCCAGACCCCGTGGGCGGCCACTCGCTCCTCTCGAACGCAGCTGGGCATCGGTGACGCCGCTTTGCTGTGGCGGAGAGGACGGGGAGGCTGGAGAACTCCGAGCTGAAGCAGCATTTTCGCTGCAAGGTCGGAGTCGTCGCTGAATTAATTGCCACCGATAATATCTGAAAGCTGGCGGGCGGCTCCGAGCACTGGATGGATCGTGTGTTACGGCTCGCAGGGGCTGGATCCAAGAGCTGTCTGTGGCCAGCCCAGCAGTCCCGCGGTGGCCGTGGGGAGGAATATTCAGGGTAGTGGCCATTTGGGGAATCCTCTGGCCAGGCTGCGGGTTTGCAAGTGGCTGGAGGCTGGTGTTTTAAGTGGAAAACTAAGGACAAGTGACCTCAGCCAGCACCGCAGGAGGACGAGTGGAGGCTCTGAGTGGAGCAGGGGGAATAAGATGGAGCGGGGGAGACCTTTGTTTGAAAGGGGAACTAAAAACGTTGCCGCAAGCGAGGGAGCTGGAGGGTTGCGGAAGAGCAGGCTCTGGGGGGGCTCGGTGGGATCCGGGGTGTGTTCCTGCGGTTGGGACACCCCGTTCCACGTCGCCTGCGCCCAGTCCCGGAGTTCTGGCTGCGGTACCGGCGTGCGGGACCGGAGGAACTCCCCGGGGAGCTGTGTGCTCCTCTGCTGGCAGGAACTGCATCGGGAGAAGAGGTGACCTAATTGTCAGCCGTGGTGGCACGTCAAATCTAGAGCAGTTTAGAGGAAGGTGAAAGCAGAAGAGTCTAAGCCTTTGCTTAAGGAAATATCTGGTTTGATTGGAAGAGTAAAACTCGTTTTTTCCGTGGTGACTGGCACCCAGGGTTAGTGGGTACTCGGCAATAACCCGGAATAACCCAGCCTTGCCCCGGCACGGGACCGACAGCTCCTTCCTCTGGTGTCGCTCACCCCCTTTTCCCCTTCTCTTTAGGCTGTGGCTGCCAAAGTTGGAATGGACAGTATTACCGCAAACTACTTCGCCTTGTTTGAAGTGATCAATCACTCCTTTGGTAAGTCTTTTAATCCCCTCCCGGTGCTCTGCGGCGCTCGTGGAGCCCGTGGCACTGGCATCGAGCTCTTATCTCTGCTCAGAGACCCGGGGGCTCCGGGAGGAACGAGGCAGGAACAGCAGCGTCTCGTAACGAGGAGCCCTCGAAGTTTGATGGGGTTTTGTTTTTTTTTTTGCTGCCGCTCGAATTTCCCTTTCTTGAGCAGTTCAAGGAGACGAGCTTTTTGTTAAACCGAGAGATGTCTTTTACTTTAGTTCAAAGGGCCCGGCGAGCTTAGAAGACGTGGGCAGCGTCACTGCAGCGCAGCCGGCTCCGGAGCGTGGGGGGCAGCGTCTTGGGGGGGGGCTTTTTCCCTTTTCCTTTGCTGGAATGGAAAAGGATGGAGGGCACACGTAGGTGTGGGGCGATGCCAAGCCCTGGAGGGGACGTGCTGCCGTGTAGCCTCTCATCTCTCCTTCCGTGGTTAAATCCTGGTGGTGTTTGAGGTCTGACTGTGGGATTCTGGGCAATGGTTTCGGCGCTGAAGTAATTACCCTCCCTCCAGCGTGGCGGGCGCCGGGGTCTCCTGATCTCCCCATCCCTGCCCGCAGCGATCCCTGGTCTCCCTCAGCTTCGCTGAAGCTGTAGAGAGGCCAAAACCTGGCGGTCGCACCGCAGAATGGGTGTAGCGGTTGGTTTGTGTTTTATTTTTTACGCTGTGCTGGGTTTTAAGCCGAGAGTATTTCTCGTTCCCAGGCGGGTACCCCCGTCTCCGCGTCGTCATCTCTCCACGCCTCAAACTGCTCCCGTCGTTAGGGCAGACTAGGGATTTCTAGGGCCCTTCCTCATGCTCACGAGATTCTGGCTGAATGGCAGGGACCGATTTTTAGCTGCTTAAAACCCTCCTAAAATGACTCATCTGTCAGAACGGGCCGGGTTTGCGTTGAGATGCCGACCCTGGGGCAGCCAAGATCTGCAGAACTGCCTCTGCCACCCGGTTTGGGGTCGCTTTTTGGGGATTCCCGGGCGCTGACAGGATGGGACATGGACACGGGGAGGGAAGATGGGGCTGGAGGGTGGCCGTGTTTCGAGGATGGGCTGTGCGGGAGCCTCGGGCCACGGTGCCCGGCTGGCAGTGGCCCACGCAGGAAGGTTTTACGGTGCCAGGCTCTAACGGGAGCTGTTAATTCCCGGTTCCCGTGGTTGCTCCACTCCTCCAGCTGCACTGGGAAGCACAAACTCCAGTTAACCTTTATGGCTCGTGCGTTCTGGACGCTGTGAACTCCCACATTCATCCCTGTCCGGATACGCTCCATTTAGTGTCTCTGGAAACTGTAAGCTCCATCTGCAGCGAGACAGTGACCGTACGACGGAGGGGACGTCCTGGCACTCGCCTTTTTTCTCCGTCATAGCTGGGAAAGGCAGATTTGAACCCAATAAATGTCTCATCGGGGGCTTGCTGGTGGCCCGGCTGCTCTTGGGGGGACCTTTTCCAGTCCCCCCATGCCGTGGGAGCAGCACGTAGGTCCGGGACGCCGCGGTCCTGAGGCAGGATGGACCTCACCGCGTGTGGCAGGGGATGAGGTCGGGCTGTGCTGATGCTGCAGAGCTGCCCTGGGCTCTCCAGCGGCTGAGAGGAGCTCAGTCTCACCCCAATTCCTGCCCGAGCACCTCCGCGAGGGACCAGCGTGTCTGGCAGCGCGGAAGGAGGCGCTGGAAAAAAGCTGGATTTGGTCAGGGAGGAGAAGGAAGAGCCCTGGAGCAGAGCTGGGGGCTGAGCCCGGCTGGTGGGATCGCCCATGTTGGTCTCCACTCCTGGGCGATGCCTTGGGGGGCTCTGCCCTGACCCCCTCCCCATCTTGTGCTTTTTTTTCCCAGTGCGCAAACTGGCGCCCAATGAATTCCCCCACAAACTCTACGTGCAGAACTACACCTCGGCGGTGCCGGGAACGTGCCTGACCATCCGAAAATGGCTCTTCACTACAGAGGAGGAGGTTCTTCTCAACGACAACGACCTGGCGGTCACCTACTTCTTCCATCAGGTGGGTGCCCAAGGGCTGTAGGTTTTTACCGGAGGTAAGATGACACGAGGGCCCGGCTCCCAAAGTGTCCTTTGGCTACGGAGTGTGAACTTGAGGCCGGTCCTGCCTGGGTAACTTCAGGGTCCATGGTGGGGTGAATTGATGGTGAACTGAGCCTCTCCCAGCCTCTGGTACGAATCAGAATAAAAATAGTAGTTGTCAAATTCGTTGATCCCCTGGGCTGGATCTTCATTTTACGGGCCGCTTTGTGCCGGGGGCAGGAGTCCTTGGTGGGGAGTGAAAGGGGGAGCTGTGAAACTGCTCAGTCCTGAAGGAGAAGCACGTTTTCATGCCAAGGCTCCAGCAGACAGGAAGGTAAGACCCAGCGCTGCCCTGCGGGGGGGGGAAGGGTCCTTCCAGCCCGTCCTTGCCCGTCCCCGGAGGATTCCAGCATTTCCAGATCTATCCTCTTTTCCCAGGGGACGTTCTTCCACATTCGTACGCTCCCCAGGGCGCTCAGAGGCTCGTGGCAGGAGTCAGGGAGCACGAAGAACCGCCTCTTTGAGCCTCCTCGTCCCTCTGCAGGGACATGGGTCACCTTCTGGGTGGCTATTGAGAGCAGCCTCGGGGCCAGCAGAGCATTGTGACTCAGCGGAGAGTCCTCTGCTCTGACCCTCCGGGGTTTCCTTTCCCTTTTTCTCTTCAGGCTGTTGATGATGTCAAGAAAGGCTACATCAAAGCGGAGGAGAAGTCCTACCAGTTACAGAAGCTGTGTGAGCAGAGAAAGATGGTTATGGTGAGTTGTCCTGCCTGGCCTCTTCCCTCTCCCCAACGTCTGGAACGGAGACCCTGACCCAGGTTGCCCAGAGAAGCTGGGGCTGCCCCGTCCCTGGAGGGGTTCAAGGCCAGGTTGGAGGGGGCTTGGAGCAACCTGGGCTGGTGGGAGATGTCCCTGCCCAGGGCAGGGGCTGGAAGGAGATGATCTTTCAGGTTCCTTCCCATCCAAACCATTCCGTGCACACAGCCCTGGAAAACCCATCTTTCTTGGAAAGCAGTAACGGAGGAGAGCTGTGGGGATGTGGGTTTGGTGTGGGAGGGAATGGCCGGCGTGGGACCGGGTCGTACCCAAGGGTCGGCTGCTGCTCCAACCAAACCCCCTCCCTTGTTCCCAGCGTGGTGGGACACTGACCTTGGCAACATCACCCCTCGACTCGGCTCCAGACAAGGCAGTGATAAAACCCGGTGGGTTATTGCCGCTGTTGCAGGGTGAGGCGTTCAGCGTGTGGTGCAGAAATCCTTCACGCACGGCCCGTCGGGGACAGCTCTTCCTTCCCAGGAACTGGGAGACAAAGGTCTCCTCCTGCCCCCGAGATCGTGGTGCTGGGCCAGCCGGGGCAGGGCAGGCTCCTGGCCCGCTCCTAAGGCCACTTGCTGCCCTCTCGGTGCCACGGTTTCCTTTTGCCCGTCAGAAATCTTCCCAAACTGCAGATCCTGTGTCAGAGCTCGCTCCCTGCTCAGGGATTTTCTGCCTCTTAAGGCTTTGCCCAGCCAACGCCGGGGGCTCGGTGGGACGGGGTGGTCCTGCCCGGCGTGGGGGGATGCCCTGGGCTCTTCTGCCAGTTTGGAGGATCAAACAGCGGGAGAATCTGACTTGTAAATGAATTCCCGGGTTGCTGCTGGTCCCGACTCTTTTGGGGTGCCCTTTCCCTGCCTCGCTGCCCCCCAGCTGCCTTCTCGGGGAGCCATGGCCTCGGGGTGCCCCTCTCCAGCCTGGTTGGCCCTGCTCACGCCTCTCCCCCAAACTGGGCTGGGGGGGGGTTCCCTGCTGGGGGAACTGCCTGGGAAGGGTCACCCGAAATGCTAAGTCAGGAAGGTTAATTGTTAACTAACGACGAGGATTGGCAAATACACACTTCCTCCCGGGGGTTATCTCGTGGCCGGTTTGTTTCTGTTCCTCTCGTTGGCTTTGTAACGGCCAGGGAAAGATCTGGATCAGTGAAAATACATATCCCAGCATATCTATATAGATAGATAGATAGATATATATATAAACACACCCACAGCAGGTACAGGGCCCTGCTCTAGCAGGAGGTCAAGATGACAATGTCCCAAAGAGCCTGTGAAGTCAAAGTGCTTCATCCTCTGCCTCCCTCCCTTAAGGGTCCTGCCTGGGGCGCAGCGCTTGAGGATTTGGCCCTTTCCTCCGCTCTGGACGTGGTTTTCTCCTCACTTAAAAAGTCACTTGGGTCTTTGCTGTGGTTCTGCCCGGCCTGAACCTCTCTCCTGCAGCAGGAGGTTGTGGGGCTCTGGAGCAGCGATCCCTGGGGAAGCTCCCGAGCGATGACTCCGAGCTCCCGGCGCTTCTCCAGCGTCCCCCCAACGCTGCTTTGTTTGGACTGTGCTTGGAAGGAAAGAAAAAGCCAAAAATACCTCTTTGGGACCTTTTCATGAGTTGTAGCGTCGGCATCAAGGGACTCTGAGAAACCCAGATCCCACATCTGTCCCACAGCCTCTTTTTCTGGTCTCACCTTCAGCCCGTAGCGAGGATGAGGATGGCTCTGGGTCCCAGGGCTGCTTTAACCCCTTGCCCAGGTCCGTGCCCCTCCTGATCGGGGTACACCAGCTCCCCTGGGAAGGGCTCTTGGTGTTGGAGGCTGCGAGGAGCTCCGTGTTTATGGATGGATCTGGGGTTTGGGGAGGGGAATGGAGCCGCTGAGGGGTCTCCTTCCTTCCCCCAGCACAGCCCTGCTGCCTGGGGGGGCTGGGGGTCCTTCGGAGGGGGTCCAGCCTCCCCGCGCTGGCATAAAATGAGGGATTTCCAGGGGGGTGATGAGCACCAGGGGGTGCGAGGGGCGGTGTGGGACACAGGAGGATGCGGGGGTCCCCTTCCCCTCCTCCCGGCGCGCTGACCCCCTCCCTGACTCTCTCCCCACAGTATTTAAACATGTTACGGACGTGCGAGGGCTACAACGAGATCATCTTCCCCCACTGCTCCTGCGACTCGCGGCGGAAGGGACATGTCATCACAGCCATCAGCATTAAGCACTTTAAACTCCACGCCTGCACAGAGGAGGGGCAGCTGGAGGTAAAGGGGGGGTCTTGGGGGGCTGAGCTGAGCCCCTGGGCCACCACCTTGGCTTTGCCATAGGGGCAGAGCACCGGTGCCGTGTCCCCGGAGCTCTGGGGGCTCAGGGCTGCTGCTGGGGGCATTTTGGCCCAAATGGGGCCATTTGGGTTTTGGGGCAGGGGTTTACCTGCCTGCTCCGTGGGTGTTGGTGAGCATCTCCCTGTCCTTTTCCTGGCCCGTTCCCATCCCCCCTGTCCTTTCCCCAGCCCATTCCCATCTCTGGAGCAGGGTTCTCTGTCCGGGGTGTCCTCCCTTCCCTTTTGGCTTCGCTTCTGCCACCTGAGCTGCCCCAAACCCCCCCCCTTCCTCACGGTCCTTCAGCCTCACCTGGGTCTCCTCTTCCTCCAGAACCAGGTAATAGCGTTTGAGTGGGATGAGATGCAGCGGTGGGACACGGACGAAGAGGGAATGGCCTTTTGTTTTGAATACGCACGAGGAGAGAAGAAACCCCGATGGGTTAAAATCTTCACCCCTTACGTAAGTACCCCTCTTCTTGGCAGCTTCAGGAAGGAAAAGCCCGGAACCTTCTCAGTTTTCCCTCTGGAAGCTGGAGGAGCACCCCGCGCTCCAGGTT
This sequence comes from Xenus cinereus, assembly GCA_025774025.1. Taxonomy (NCBI): domain Eukaryota; kingdom Metazoa; phylum Chordata; class Aves; order Charadriiformes; family Scolopacidae; genus Xenus; species Xenus cinereus. Next base: position 2,426,707 of record JAOXJK010000016.1, on the reverse strand, counting down.
TTGGGGCGGGAGGAGACGCGGGGGTTGGTGGCCACCAGGAGGAGCCCGCAGCACGGCGAGCCCTGGGCTGGGGACCGGTGCCAGCCTGGGCTGGGAGCCAGGGTGGCTCTGGGGCTGCTCTGAGAAGACCCTGCTTTCCCTCCGCAGTTCAACTACATGCACGAGTGCTTCGAGCGGGTCTTCTGCGAGCTCAAGTGGAGGAAGGAGGTAAGAACCCGCAGGGAAACGGCTTCACCTTTTACAGGAGGCTTTTAGCGGCGAGCGTTTCTGCCTGGTCCTCGACGGGGGCTTCTACGGGGGGCGGTCGGGCTCTGGAGGAGCGATGCCGGGTCTCCGGGGAGCGCGGGGGTAGGAGGGCTGGTCATCAAAAGTCCGGGATCTGTCGGTGGAGGATATTTCATGGTGCAGACGGAGCGAGGAGCTGCCGGTGCCGTTGTAGACCAGGATAACCAGTTCCCAGGCTGGGAGAGCGCAGCCGATCGCTCCCCGCTCTCGAACGGAGGTGGTGAAACGTCCGTCCCCCGCAGAGACGATGCGGGTGGCTGGGTTACTCACAAAGGGCTGCGAGAGCCTCCGGCGAGAAGCACGGGGAGGTTTTTGGGGTATTTTTTATTCCGAATCGCAGCCGGAGGCGCCTGCTCGGCCTCCTCCTGCTGAAGCTGCGCTTGGAGCCGGCTCCGAGCCCCGTCTCTGGTGGGGAGACGCGGGAACCGGCCCCCCCTGCCTTCATCCCCGCTGCTCTGCTCCCCCTCTCCTCCTCCTCCCACCCGCAGGAGATGTTTTATCACCTCCCCTCCATCTGCTGCTCCTCCGTGGGGCTGCCCCACATCTGCCTCTCCCCGGGGACTGCTCCACTCGGCTCCGCTTGCCGGGAGGAGGCGGAGAGCAGCCGGACAATCCGCTTGCCATCGGCTCCCTTTTCTGGCCCCGTGGGCCGGCTTCACCCGGTGTGTGGCTACCAAATCCCCGTCCCGTGTCCCTGCGGTCCCGGAGGTGGTGCTCTCCCTCACGGGGGGTCAGGGATAAGCGACCGTCGGAGGTTGGATCCTCTCTTGTTGCCCTTGATCCGATCGGTGCCAGTGGCTCCTTCCAGCCCAGGCGATGGATTTGGGTTGCCTAAACCAGGGCTTAAACCCGGCAAGTCTGGAACGGTGATCCGGGAAACGCCTGCCCTGCGGCTGCCGGCTCCTGCCTGGGAACGCTGCCTCCCTCTCGCCTTCCCTGGAAGCTTCGGCCCGTGGTGGGGCTGTTGGGGCTCGTCCTGGCCGGGGTCCAGGGCTGGCACCGCGCTGGCGTGGGAGGCGGGTTGGAGACACGCCGTGCAGGACCTGACAGCGGGATGGAGGGGTGTAAACCTGGCAGGGTTTTCCAGGAAATAAGAAAAACCGGGATTCTTGGCTGGCCTCAGCTTCAGGGGTGGAAACGGAACCTCCCGCACGTGGCAGGAGAGCGGCTGGTGGGGGCGAGGAGACCTCCCGGGGCTGGGCTGCGCTCCGGAGCCCCCAGAGACCCTGCTCGACCCCTTTTTTCCGATGGACCATTGCGGGAGCAGCCATCAGGAGCCCCCCCAGAGCCCAGACCCGCTTTGTCCCCCCCCGAGCTGGGGAGGATGCGAGGCCCTGACAGCGCGTGGTTACACGGTTCAGCCGAGGAACCTGCCTCTGGGATTTGTGTCCCAGCTGGAGGGGACACCTCTGTCCCTCGTAGGAGCAAATCTTCGTGGCTCTCGAGCAGTAGAACCCCCCCAGGTTCCCCATTTCATTCTCTGAACCCCAGCTCCTCCGTAGCCTCCCCCGTGTCCGACGTCTGTGGAGCACCTCGGATCCTTCCCGATGCCGCTCCAACACCGGCTCTTCAGTCTCCTCCCGTGTCCCCTCCCCGACTCGGCGTTTTCATTTATACCCTTTTTTTTTTTATTTTTTTTCCCTTGTAAAGGTGGAGGAGGAAGCAACAGACAAGGATAACAGGAACTGCAGTAAAGACAGTATGTGCAGCAAGGTAACGGGGCTGCGAGCAGCCAGCCTCTGCGCTCCCTGAGCTGCTCCGCTGCCCACGGAGTCTCTCCCGCTTCTCCGCTCCGGCTCCTTAGCGTAGGACACGATCCTTCCCCGGGGGCTTCTCCTCGCCAGGGAGAAATCCCCCCGCTGCTGCTGCTGCTGCTGCTTTTCCCGGGATAGAGACGGCTTTGCGCTTAAAGGATGCCCTTTTTTTTCCCCACCCCCGGGGGTAGAAAGGCCGGGTCCCCACTTGCCGCTCTCCTGGACTCTGCCGTATCCCTGGACTCCCCGGAATGAAGCCGATGGCTGGGATCGGAGCCGCGGCTCCTTCGCCTCCCCCGAGGAGAGGGAAAGGGCACGGTTCTAACGGGGACAAACGGTTCTAACGGGGACAAACGCTTCTTTGAAAGGACCAAAGCCCGGATCCTGCGTGCCCCGAGCCTTTTCTCCTCTCTTTTCCCGCAGCCTCAGAGCTGAGCCCTTTAGGGACAGAGCGATGCCGTTGGAGGGGCTGCTCTAACAGCAGGGATTGAACCCCCCCCCTTGTGTCATAGCACCCCCTCAAAACGCCCCCCACCTCCTCCTGATGCCCCCCCTCTCCTCCTGCCGCGCTCTGCCCGGCCCTTTTTCCCCGTTCAGCCCGGATGGGATTTAAAGCAAAACACTTTAAATCGCTTCGAGAAGCGCCGGGGGGGCATCCCCGACCGTCTCCTGCCTGTCCTCAGGGTCTTTTCTTCTCGGCTTTTCCCCCCTGGCACCTCGTAGCATCCTCCCTGGACCCGCCGCCCTGCCTCGCTCCCCGTCCTACCTCCTCTCTCCAGCCTCGGAAAAAACCCGCGGGTTATTTGTGGGGGCGAAAGCCCCCCTTTTTTTGTGTGTGTGTGGGGGGGGTGAGGCTGAAAGCTGTCAACCCCGGCGGTCCCGGGAGCTGCCCGGCGTCGGGGGAAGGTGTCGGGGACACGGAAGGGGGCCCGAGCCCCCGGCTGAGGGCGCAGCAAGCTGTGGCAGAGGGTGGGGGGATGTGTCACCCCCGTGGGGAAAGCGCCCCGAAATGCGGGGGCGTGGGAGCCTCCCCTCCCCCGGGGTGATGCTTCCTCTGCCGCACAGATCCGGGGCGATAAGGGCTCCCCGACGTCGCCCCGGGGGAAACCCTGGGCCCCGAGCGCCCGGGGAGGAGCAGGCAGAGGTTTTATGTGTGTGTGTGTGTACACGTGTGTGTGTGTACACGTGCGTGTCTTCCTGCGTGGCCCCTTCCCACTTAAAAGCGGGCGTTTGATGTCGGATCTACAAAGCCGGGAGACGGCGGGAGGGACGATGGTGGTGAAGGAGCCGGGGTTTGCCCGAGCCCTGTCGGGGCTCCCTTCCCCTTCCCGGCCCTCGGGGCCCCCCCTCGGGAAGGGACCGGGGGGGTTCTCTGCCCCGGGGGGTTTAACGGCAGCGGCTGGAGCCCGAGGGTGAGTCGGGAGAGCTGGGGCCGTGGCGGGGCTGTGCCGGAGCCCCTGCATCCCGAGAACCGATAAAACTCATCCCTTGCTCATCCCCAGCAGCAAGGGAAGCAGTTCCCCCCCCAGGGAGGAGGAGGAGGAGGAGGAGGTGATGAAGGGCCACAGACCCCCCCCCCGGGCTTCAGGGGCTTCTGGGCTTCACGCTGCAGCTTTTGAACGCCCCAAAAGGTGTGAGGAGCAGCCTCTGCCGTCGCATCTCCCCTCCCCAGCCCCCCCACCCTGGGCAATGGAGGGAGGGGGGGTCACGGCTCCTTTGCCAGCCCAGGACCCGGCTGGGGTTGCCCCGGGCTCGGTTCTCCTTCCTCTCGTGGCCACGGCACCCCCCCGAGCGGCCCCCCGACGTCTGCCAGAACTGGGGCTGGAAATGGGGAACTGGGGGAATCGCTTTTCCTTCCCCCCCCAAAAACCTCGGAGCGGAGCAGCCCCTCGCCCCCCCCGCCGGGGAAAGAGAGGGGGGTTTGGGGTTTTTTTTTTCTCCCATTCCGGGATTTCTCTGGGCACAAGGAGAGAAGCCCTTGGCGGCCGCTCCCGGCCTCTCTCCCCGGGGGGGTCACCACCGCAGCCCCCTCAACACCCCAAAACCCTTTCAGGGCACGGGTGCGTTCCTCCCCCCCCAAAAATGCTGCCTATTCCCACCCCCCCACACACTTCCCCGGCATAAAAATAAAGCGAGCGATGGATTTTTTTGGCGGGGACTTTACAGCTGGGGGGGCTCTGCCGGACAACGCGCAGGGAGAAAGCGGAGCCCGGCTCCTTGGGGGACCCTTGTGCTCCCCCAGCCCCTCGGGGGACGTGGTGACTCCCCCCCCCCCGGCCCCCCCACGTCGTGTCCCTCCTCGGGAGGGGGCCGAGGTGGGCACAACTCCCCCCGAGGACACGGCTGGCTTGCCGCGGGTGACAAGCTCCGTTTGGGGGTGTCTCGGAGCGTGGAGGTGAAGTTGTGGGGGGGAGACTCTGCTCATGAGTACCGCGCGGTGCGCAGGCGCGGCGGGGAGCGCTTCCGGTGTCGGCAACATGTCGGCGCTGGGGACGGTGGAGGCGGC
>JAOXJK010000016.1:2404430-2417578 GCA_025774025.1 Xenus cinereus | reverse complement strand
CAGCCAAAGAAGCGGCGGCGCGGGCGGGGAGCGTCCGGCAGCGGCGGGGCGGCGCCGGGCCGGGACACGGGGCTGCTCCCCCGGGACACCGGGACTGCATCCAGCCGGAATGCGGGGCTGCGCCCCCCGGGACACGGGGCTGCCTCCCCCGAGGCTCCAGGACTGCACCCCCCGGAGCTCCCCCTCCCGGCCCTGCCCTCCCGGTGCCCGGGGGCTGGTGGGGGTGTCCGTTCCCCAGCGCTGGGCGAGAGGGTGCCCCCTCTCCGTCCCCCTGCTCCTCCCGGTGTCCCCGGGACTGGATGGGCCCCCTGTGCTGGCGGCAGCCCCTTCCCTCGCCTTGTCCCCCTTCCTCCTCTCCCGCCGACCCTCACCCAATGTGTTTTCTGAGCCCGGATTAATTACCCGAGCCACGCTCAGCTTTGGTGGGCTTCAGTTAGCCCAGCAGAGACCGTTGTTGCTTTTCAAACCCATTTATTCATTTATGTGACGCGGGGCGGCTTTGCAGGGGGGTTATGCAGCAGGGAGGGGGGGGACACAGCCCCCATGCTCGCTGGCCACCAGGAGTGAGAGCCGGGCATCAGGGCTTCAGGTACACCTCGCCCACCGTCTTGTAGGGGAAATTCCTCCAGCCGAAGATGGGGGCTTTGTCGGGGCTGTCGTACATGGCCGCCCTCACCCCCAAGGTAGAGATCCCGCTGTCCCACATGTACACGGAGGACATTTCCCCCACGAAGGACTGCTGGGCGTCAAAGCCACCCCCGAAGGTGTCCTGATCCTGCCCCAGCACTATGGCTGCCTCCGCCCCCACCGTGTAGCCCCTCTGCAGCCCCTTGCGGGGCCAGGGCTTCCCATTGAGCCAAAAGCCCACGATGCCGGTGGTGGACTCCCAGCTGGCGCAGATGTGCTCGTTCGCCATGATGCCCTCAGGGACACGGAAGGACACAAACTTGCCCCCCACGTAGAGCTGGTACTCGCTGGGCTTGGGCTTGAAGAGGAGGATCTCGTTGTCCTGGGCCTTGGTGGCGTAGGAGAAGAGGCTGTGGGGCCGTGTCAGGTCAGTGTAGGACCGCAGGCACACGGTGAAGTTCTGCAGCGGCTGCTCCAGCTTCACCCTCACCAGCACGTGAGAGTCCTTGGTCTCTTGGGGGAACACGAACACTTCGTTCATCAGGTCTGAGAGAGGTGAGAAAGAGGTGACTGCTCCTGCCACGGAGACAGCGTCCGCCCAAGTCCCCCAGGGGGAAACAGGGTTGCTGCATGCCAGCCAAGGGGCCACCACCAGCCTGGAGGTGGCCTCCAGCATCAGACCCAGAGGTGGTTTCCACCACCAAGACTGACCACACGTGGGCTGTGATACGGGGTGGCACAGGCACGGGGTGGTGAGGACAAGCTGCGGGAAGAAGGGGAAGAGCCCTTGTCCCCAGCCATCCCCTTGGTCCCCTCCTTACCGTCTATCCACAGGCTGTACGTGGCCACAGCGGTGCCCAGGGAGCCAGTGGCCCTGCAGATGTAGATGCCCAAGTGCGACTTGTCAAAGGAGGGGAAGAGAAGGATGTTGTCGGGGCCTTTCTGCAGGGGGTCATGGTGTCCATCCTTCTCCCACACGAACTCCTGGGGGCTGAGCCGGGCCAGGTGTCACTCAGGTGAGAGGGACACCCCAGCGTGGCCATGGCATAGGGTGGGGGGACATGGAGGGACCATGGTGCTCCCTTCCCAGCCCCATTTCTCCCGCTGGGGCTGGGGATACTGGAGCTGCCTGTCCCATGCGGTGCTGTGACAGAGACTGGGGGGGGGTGTGTGTCTTACCTGGGGTCCCCCGTGACCTCACAGGAGAGCATCAGCTGGTGGTACATGGTGGGTGCCGGCGGGTGAGCCTGGATCCGGGCGGTCACATTTTCTGCAGCATCCAGAGGGAAGGGCCAGCATGGGTGGGGTGGGGTCTCCTGTCCCCACCCCTGAGACCCAGCTGTGCCAGCCTGTGGGACCCCCGTGTCCCCACCGCAGCCCTGCATCACTCCTTGTGGTGCCCACTCTGCTGCCCATCACTGCTGTCCCCCCTGTGTCACTCAGGGAGCCCTTCTCGGCTCCTGCTGTACGGCGGAGCGGATGCGATCATCTCCTCCTCCCGCACCCCCTGCGCCCCCCGCACCCCTCGCTGCAGTGCTCAGGGTGCCCCACTGCACCCCACAGCCACCACCGCTGTGTGCCCCCCCTATAACCACTGCTGTCCCCACAGGACCCGGAGGGGGTCCTGGCACAGCCCCCCTGTCCCTACCTCGTGGGGCAGCGAGGCTGAAGAGCGCGATGAGGGTGAGGAGGCAGAGCCACAGCTGCCCCATGGCACCGCTGAGCCTGGCTACGGCACCCCCATGGTGACAGGGAACGGCAGAGCCACCACAGCGTGGCCCCGGGGCTGCTCAGGGCTTGTGCTGGGCTGAATGTGGCTACATGGTGATGACATTCACCCGGACCTTCAACTCCTCGTGTCCGGGATCATTGGCCCGCGGGGCTGTTTGCTGACCTGGGGTGGGGCCAGGGGCCGGTTTGGCTGCCCGGGAGCCTGCAGAGCCAGCGGGGACGGCGGGTGAGCATGGGGAAGGGCATTGGGGATGGGTCCTGTGTCATCAAGGGCTGGCGCCGAGCCCCTCCTGGCCTGTCCCCCATCACTGCGGCCGTTCCCTGTGCAGTTGGGCAGCACCGCAGCCGGTGGATCCGCTCATGGGACCTTGGGGGGCCCTGTGGAAGGTCCCCCAGGTGTCGGTGATGGGTGGGTGGTGGGTGTTGGCACTCAGGGGGACCCTGCCCAGCTGAGTGGTACCCCCAACGCCCCCCAGCTCCATCTGAGCTCCGTCACCACCAGAGCTCCTCGGCTGGGGCACGCAGACAGCACCTTCTCCTTAGCGGGTTGTGGAGGTGGAGGGGTGATGGGGACAGGGAGGGGAGAGCAGGGGCTGAGGCCACCCCAGCCCCGGGCCCGGCTGGCTGTCACGGCCCCAGCGCCTCCCGGAGCCGGGGCTTCACCACCACGTCGCCTTTCAGCTCGAAGCTCAGGCTCTTCCAGGCCAGGAGGGCGGGCGGCAGCCGCAGAGACTGGTAGGCGGCTCTCATCTTGTCCGGGGACAGCCCCACGTCCCACAGGTAGACGTCGGCCAGCTCGCCCGAGAAGGAGTTGTAGACGTCGAAGCCGCCCCCGAAGGCATCCTGCTCCTGCCCCAGCAGGATGGCCGCCTCCACCCCCACCGTGTAGCCCCTCTGCAGCCCCTTGCGGGGCCAGGGCTTCCCGTTGAGCCAGAACTCGGCGATGCCGGTGGCCGATTCCCAGCTGGCGCAGACGTGCTCCCAGTCCCCGCGGCCCTCGGGCACCCGGAAGGCCACAAACTTGCCCCCCACGTAGAGCCGGTACTCGCTGGGCTTGGGCTTGAAGAGGAGGATCTCGTTGTCCTGGGCCTTGGTGGCGTAGGAGAAGAGGCTGTGGGGCCGTGTCAGGTCAGTGTAGGACCGCAGGCACACGGTGAAGTTCTGCAGCGGCTGCTCCAGCTTCACCCTCAGCACCACGTAGGCGTCGCTGGGGTCGTTGCGGAAAACGAACACCTTTCGGTACAGGTCTGGGGGATGAGAGAGGGGACGCGGTGGGAGGTTTGGGGTGTCCTGCAGCCCCCTCCAACTGCCTCTGAGCCTTCCTCCATCCCCCCGGGTGACTCCATGTCCCTGTCGTCCCCTCTGCTGACCCCAGCCTTGCTCCCGCATCCCCCCTGACCGTGCTCTGGCACCAAGCAGAGGGATCCAAGAGCTACTGCCACATTCCCCCCACCCCGACCTGCCCTGCCCCGTGCTGGCTTCTGTCCCCCAGTGTCACCCCTACCTTCCTGGGCCACGATCCCCGAGAGGATGGCAAGCCAGAGCCACAGCCGGCCCATGGTCCCAAGCACCATGGTCGGTGCCGGGAAGGAGCCGCCTTGGTGCAGGGCTGCCACCCGCCGGGTTTATGGGCTGGAGGGTGGGAGGGGATCCGCGCCCCCCAATCCTGACCCCAGCCCCGCCTGACATGCCCGGGAGGAGCAATTTCACGCTGTGACGTGGCCGCACCACAAGACCCCAAGTCACCCGCCTGCACAGGATCCCCTTGGAGCTGTGCCCACCCAGGCAGCAGGGCCACCCCAGACACGTGGCTGCACCTCAGTCCCCTTGCCTCACCACCCCCCCTGGGCAAAGTCCCCCCTGGGAGTGACCCAGTTTGACCCCAGCTCGTCCGAGAGGCACAGGAGGAGCTGCCCCTGGACCCCTCACCCTGACCCTTGGCTCTCGGGCACGTCCTGGGCTCTGCTTGCCCTGTCCCGGACAAACAGATGGAGCCCGAAGCTGTGGGCATCAGGTGGCAGAAGAAACTGCAGCAAAGCCAAGGGTCCGGTGTCCTCCGAGGGCGTCCGTGTGTCCTCCTGCAAGCGGATGGGGCCTGAGCGGAGCCCCCCCTGCCCAGGGGCAGCCTGGCTGGGAAGGAGGAGGATTTCGTCTGCTCTGGGCTCCGTGATGATGGTGCTGGGCAGGGGGTCCAGGCTGGGGATGGGGGGCACTGGTGCCAGGGAGACAGCAGGATGCTCTTGGCGGCCGCCCCCTTTCTGGGGACGATGTGGGCTCATTCCCCACTGAGCCGGTCCCTCAATTTACCAGGGATGAGCCCCCGGGTCCCACAGCATTTGCCTCAGCTGGGGCAGCTCCTCGTGTGCCGCCACGCCAGACCCAGGACCCCTCAGGTGGGCAGGTCCCGGCCGCAGGCTCGCGCCCCTCCATTGCCCCCCAGCTCTCCCTCCCCACCCATTTCGCATCCCGTGTTCCTTGTGACCGCACGTGGCCGTCCCTCGTGGGAATGGCCAAGCGCGGCTCAGATGACTCCAGCGCTGGATATAAATTACCTCACTTCCCGCTCATAGACTGCAGAGCTCCGTTATGAACTTTCCCTGCTAATTTGGAGGCACGAGGAGCACACGCCTCCTGTTTCCCGTCCCTTGGCCTGTGGGAGCCTGGCCAGAGGCGATGGATGTGTCCCCCCCTGTGTCCCCCCCGCCTCCCAGCCCCTGCCATTAATGGAGCTTGACGAGCGGCTCTGACAGACGTATATATTGTATGTAATTCCCACTGGCTGATCTCAGATGTGACACTTAGCTTGTCAGGAGGGAGCAAAAATCCTCTGTCGCTTCCCATTGCTGCTGCTCTGGCGGCTGAAATCTTCCTGCAGGGCTGGGGCTGAGCTTGGGGGTCCCCACAGGCTTGCAGGAGCCTGGGGCTGAGCCCACCCTGGGGACTTGGGGCACCCCAGGGGTATCTCCATTGAGCAAATCAGGGTGTCTGGCCCCAAACGGTGGTGCTGAGACCCCAAGGAAGGGGACAGAAGGAGGAGAGGCACCAAACCTGGTGGCCATGTTGCCCTCCCCTGGGTTCTAGGGGAGCGTTGCCTGTGGGGCAGAAGCTGCGGGGCTGGTGGGGACACTGTGGGGAGAGGGAATGTTGCGGTGGGCCAGGGGTGGGCACGGGACCCTGGGCTGCACCATAAGGAGCTCAGCAGCTGCCACCCACCCCGTGGTGGCCAAGCCGGGTGGCAATCAGGACCACGGGCCCCAGGCAGCAGTGCAGCACCCCCAGCCCCTCGCTCAGCCCCAGCACGTAGTCGAAGTGCTCAAAGGTGCCGCAGCTGGGCTGCAGCAGCCGGGTCTGCAAGAGGAAATCCACAGCCAGCCCCACGCCGTAAGGCACCCAGAGCCCAAAGAAGAGCCAGCTCGCTCCGATGGCTGGCTGCCAGGCTGCCCTCAGCCGCGGCACGGCCACCGTGGCCACCAGCAGCACCGCTGGCAGCAGCAGGAAGAGGCAGAGGCAGAGGGCGAGGTGCAGCAGATACGCCGGGGAGAGGACGTCCACGCTCCGGCGGATGCAGCTCGTGTTCGGGGATGCCACGGTGCCGCTGGCAAGAGCCACCGGCGTCGCCAGCAGCAGTGCCCAGGCCCACAACGCCACAGCCAGACGCCGGCTCCGGGGGTCCCAGCGGCACCAGACGGTGCTGCAGGAGCTGCTGCCCACCAGCAGCCCCTGGGCAAAGAGGCTCCAGTGCCACAGGAGGTGGGTGAGACTGCAGAGCCCCGCGCCCACCCGCCAGCCCCGCCTGATGCCCACCGCCACCGGCGGCAGCACGGCGGCAAAGAGACCCATCCCCACTGCCAGCTGGGCCACCAGCGCTCGGCTCTGGGGCCAGCTCCAGGTGTACGGCCACTTGGCCAGTGCCACCAGCAATGCCCCAGTGCCCAGGGTGCCCGCAGCACAGGTGATGGCCAGGAAGGTGGGGGCCACGCGCTGGAAGAGGGGACAGTACTCGTTGTGGCAGGGTGCAGCATCATAGTCCAGGAAGGTCATGTTGCTGGTGTCGTAGGAGAGGTTGCCCAGGATGTCCATCATGTCCAGGGAGTTCTCGCTCTCCAGGACACTGGGGCTCTGCGAAGGAGACCCGTGGGCGTCAGACAGGGAGGTGCCCAACTGACCACAGGAGCCGCATCCCACGGCATCCCCTGAGGGGCTGCTGCTCCGGGCCGTGGAGCTGCTGCCCCACTGGTGCTGGGGGATTTGTGTGCAGCCCCGGTGCAGGATGAGCAGAATGATTTATCAGACAGGGACACGCTGCGGGAGAGGGGAGGCCGCCTCCAGCTGATACCTCGGGGGCGTGGGATTGTCCCGGGCTGGCCCCGCTGTGTATGAAAGCCCAAATTTTCTCACAGCCTCCACGGAGAGCTGCAAACCCTGCAGCGGGTGAGGGCAAACCCCACCGAGCCGTCTGCAAGCGAGCGTTTGCCAGCAGTGCCCGCTGTGAGCCACGGCCCTGCCCACCTCCCTGCACCCTCGTGGCCCCAGCGTCCGACAGGATGGGAAATCACTGGGAGAAGCAGCAGGGTAGGGAGAGGCACTCACCACCGGGATGCAGTTGCCCATGGTGCGTGTCCCAGGATGGCACTCGCTCCTCCGTCTCTGGGGTTTCCAAGGGGCAGCCAATGCTCAGCCAAGCATGCTCTCTGGGCTGCGGTGCCCCGCGGCATGTGTTCAGGGGCGCAGGGTCCCCGACGGGCACCACGCAGAGCAGGACGCGCTCTCCGAGAGCCGCCCTGCACGGTGGCACCCGCTCCGCTCTCCTCGGGCTCTGCTCCTCCCGCTCAAAAGGGAGGGAAAGGACTGAAAGGACTGCGTTAGGGAGATAAGAGCTGCCTCCTTAATTTAAGCAGCCCTCCTGCCCTGGCAGCCCCCTCCGCCAGGGCCCGAAGGAAGCAGGCGGGCCACCGCTGCCGGTAAAGCCAGTGAACTGCCAGCCCAAGCCCGCAATTTCTTGAGCAGGAAACGATCATTTCTTGGCAGAACACCTTAAATTAATTAGGAATTGTATTTTCAGGCGCCCTGGCTGTGCGGATGCTCCTGGTGCTGGCCTGGACTCAGGCGTGTGTGGCTTTTCCTCCCAGGGGTGGCGGCTGCGTGGGAGCCCGGTCTGGGGTGCAGGGTGGGTGCTGTGGGGACAGGGTGGGGGCGGCTGCCGAGGGGACCCCGCAACAGCGCAGCTCAGGGAGGGGGTGATTCCCAGCCCCTGCTCATCAAGGAAATCTGCAGCTCTTCCCCGGAACACCCTGCTGGGAGGCCAGATCCTGCGGGGTGACCCTGCGGCGCCAGGGCTGAGTCACGGGCTCCCTGGGCAGCAAGCCCAGCTCAGGGGGGGACCAGCAGGGACCAGGGGCAGTTGGTGGCCCTCATGGCTGGCAAGAGCATCCCCGGAGGGTGGTGGGGCTGGGGGGGCACAAAGGGTTGGGACTGACAGTTACTGTGAATTGGGAGGGCTGGTAATTTGGGAGAGGGTCTGGTGGACCATGAGGGGAGACTTGGGGATGAAAGGGTGGGGGCCTGGGGATGGCGACTGCAGTTTGGGGTGCTGGGCGGGGGGGTGAGCTGTGCCTCCATGGACCGTGGGATGGGCTCAGCCCTGTCCCTCCCGTGCTGTGCACCAGCCTGAGCTGTGTCCCCCCCGCCAGGCTGAGTTCTGTCCCCTCCCCTGGTCTCGGTGCCCCCGGGTCCCCCTCGCCCGAGGAGGGGGTCACGGCCATGACACCTCCCAGGCCCTGGCAGTGCCCAGCGCGCGCAGGCAGAAACAGAGACGCGCAGGCAGGTAAGGTGTGTAATCCAGATATATTTATAGGATTATTTTCCGAGATTAGCACAGGATATTAGAAAGGTTATAAAGTCACATCAACGTTCGTTGTCTCCCTTTTATGTACATACAAGAACACAGCACAACAACACAGACCGTCCTCTGCCCTGCCCCGCTGCCGCCCCACGGCGTCTCCAGAGCTCCCTACAAATATGGCTTTCGTGTCTATTGAGAGTTCAGTGCCGGCCGGGAGGCGGCCGGAGCCTCCTTGGGGCTGGTGGGTGGCAGTGACCAGGCCTGGCTGCAAACCCAGGCCACAGGGTCCCCCCAACTCCTCCTTGCTCCCCCAGCACTGGCCCTGGCTGTGTCTTGGTTCAGATGCCCTGGGCCCAGCACGAGTGACCACGGTGGCACCAGGCAGACACGGGGCTGGAGGTCTCCTGCCAACAAGGACGCCCTGCTCCCAAAGGGGCCACTGAGGTCCAGGGAGGTGGCTGGTGCCCTGGGCTGTCCCAGGTGGCAACTCCCTGGGCACCAGCAGGGAGGGACATGAGCCTGGTGTCCCCTCGTCCCAGTGACAGGTTGTCCCTCTTGTCACCGCCTGCCCCATCGCTTCTTCCCTCCCGCAGTGTAGTGCATCCACCATCAGCCACCCCAGTGACACCACGTACCCCACGGCCTCCCCGCACACCTCATGCCCGTGACATGCTCTATTCATCAGGGCCTCAAACTCGCAAAGTGGCTTCTCCTCCGTTGTGCTCATGACATGGTGTGTCCCATCACACCGTGGGTACATCATCACTGCAACTCCCACACCGCAATGTGCCCCATCGCAGCCTCATGACGGTGACCCTGTGAGCCCTCACGCTCATCCAATGGCACCTCCCTCTTCACACGTGTGACCTGGTGTATCTGTCACCCCCTCACAAGCGACACAGGGTCTCACGCCCAAGGCAGCGTCTCTACTGCTCTCTGGCATCTACCAAAGCCCTTGGGCTCTTGCAGATGCAGCCTCACGTTCATGCTCCCACCACTCCAGGACCTGCGAGGCCTGGGGCTCAGCCTCCTGCCGTGGCTGTAGGACATTGGGCCCACCCGGCGTGAGACCCGGCCCATCCTTGGCTGACGTCTGCCGCAGGCAGTGGGTCCTGCCCCGATGCCCTGCCCGTGTCCCGTCCCTGTGCTCCATCCTGCCACATCCCACACCACGCAGCGCCTCAAAGAGGCCAAATCCTGACTGCTCTCACCAGGGCAAAGCGGCGACCACCAGCACTAGCCCTTGAAGCCACTCTGGAGCAGCAACACTGGGGAGAAACCGGCCGCAGCTGTGTCCATGCTGCCTCGAAGGGACACAAACATCCCTGCGCAACCTCAGCTCCCACCTTCCTTTCCCTGGGGACCAGTTAACCCCCTTCCCTCCCAGACCCCCGGGCTGGGGCTTGCTCTGTAACCATCTACAGCACGTAGACTTACAATGAGATTAAATTTTACTTGAAAACACATCCTTGCATTTTTATTTGAAGGAATTATGTCTATTCAATAGTGGATTTTAAAGATCTTCAGCGTGTCAGGTTGCACATTCAGACGTGCTCAGTGTGCAGTGAGTAGTGAACAGCATCAGCAGTGTTACCTCCGGCAGCAATGGCTGCATCCCTCAAAATGAGCTTGGAGCCACCGTTGGGACTCCAGGCCAACGTCCTCCTCCAAAGAGATGGGAAGGGAGGAGCAACATCGAGAAAACCACAAGTTTTCTTCGCTGCGTACGATGAAGGCTTCGTGCACGTCTCTTTCAAGGTGCCAAGACCCTGCGTGCTCCCAACACACGATTTAGCCATGGTGAACCCAGTCACATCTGTGCCCATGCCACAAGCGCATTGCTCATTCACACCCCGTGCCTGACACCGAGCCGTGACTCCTCTTCCTCATCTGCTTGGACCCAACCCCTTCCAGCCCCTTCTGCTCGCTCTGCGATGGCCTCCCTGTGGGCATCCTCCTTGTGTCATGTGCTCGCAGGGTCTGGGTGCGAGCGACACTACCTGCCCCATGGGCACCTGGTACCCCCCAGCAGGGGTACCTGCTCTTCACAAGCTCTTCCTCCACCTCCAAGGTGAGGTTACCCACAGCACCGATGGCTTTCACTCCTTCCCGAAGGGCTCTCCTTCTCCAGACAACCCGAAATCGAAGGGGTGCCCAGTTGAAGGGCAGCTCCTGCAAACCTCTTGCGTCCAGCCCAAGAGATGCTGAGAAGCTGGAAAACCTCATCCCAAGGCTGAGGGATGGGGCCTGGCTCCCCGGGGAGCATGGGGTGTCCTGTGGATGCTGGAGCATGCAGCCCCTGCAGCCCCATCCCGTGGGTGCGTGGTTGAGGTGGGCCAAGCAGGCCCTGGGAACATGCTGGAAAAGTTGGGAAAGCTTCTTGGTTTTGTCTTGGAAGAGAGAGTGAAACAGGTAGGAGGTAGGGCAAGGCTCCCAAGCCTCCTTGGAGACCCACAAACTACTGAGACACCAAACCTGGGCACTTTGGCCACTGTTGGTTGCAGCCCTTGGAGCTGAGAAGGAAACGGCCTTTTCCAAGCTCCCAGGTGCCCTGGGAAGGGGCCGGGGAGGGAAGGGGGACAAATGGCTCTGAGGAGAAGACCCCGGTGGAGCCCCTCTCTGTACATCTCCTTGGGAGCAGGTCACCTCCAGCTCAGCCCAGCTCCCGTGGTGCCATCAGGGTCCAAATTATCTTTCCAGAGGCTCCGGGGGCCCCAGAGCCCGCCCAGTGAAGAGGGGAGTGGTGATGGCTGTTGGCCCACCAGCTCCCTGGCTCTGCCCAGTGTTCCCGGCTCAGGTGACCTCCTGCACTGAACATCTCAATAGATGGCTTAAATTGATGTTTCTGATCTGAAAATTTGTAAAGTTGGGGCTTTTTCTCTGGATTCGCCCCCAAACCTCTGCCCTCCCCCCTCCCGCTGGGGTGGGACCGGGGAGCCGCAGTGCCCGACAGCTCCCAGTCTCTCGGGGGCCTCAGCGGTTCCCACCCTGGAAGCTCACCCCCCCTGTCACACATCTACCGCACGAGGACAGCCCTCCTCCCGAATGGACACTGTTCGACAAGAACCACCAAGGATAAAATCAGGGCTGGGGTCCCTCCCTGCTCAACCCCAGCCACACGCCAAGACCTCGGAGGCAGAGACGCGGCCCGTCGGCATCCTGCTCCTGTCCCAGCAGCCACGGTCCCCGTCCCAGCTGGGGCTGGGGCCACCACGCAGCAGCCAAGGCTGGGGGGAGCAATGGGACCTGGGTCCCGGCTCTCGGTGGGACACGTGGGGCAAGCGCTCGTGACAGAGAGGCCTCCCAGCCACCCTGAACTGGCGCCAGAGACTGGAGCTGATTTTATCCTTGGATGTCAAAGAAACCAAAATGGAGAGAAACAAAGGAAAAGAGCTACATCGACCCCAGCCCAACATCCCAACCAAGGGCCCAAAGCAAAGAGCAGCCACAAAACCAAAGCAAAGGTCCAAAGGAAGAAGGAAAGTCGCTCACTCACTGGTTGGTCTGTGTTTTGCGCGAGCGCCGGTCGCAGGGATGGAGGTGCAAGCAAGCAAACGGGGCCGGGGCTTTCGCTGTTCGTAGTAATAACGTTTTGTACAAGTTCAAGAAGAAGCATCATGTCTCAGGCCGGTTGCTCTCTGCTCTCTGTCCCGCCATCCCTCTGTCCGTCCGTCTGCCCCTGCCGGGCACGAGAGAAAATCTGTTGGGTTGAGTGGGGTTTGTGGTCTGGTTTCCATTTCCATCGGGGTCTCTTGGCTCCATTTCTCACTCTCTCCGATGCCCCTAGATGAAATACTCCTTCTTGTCATCGCCACTGGCCTGGCCGCCCTCTGCGTTGATGATGGCGGTGTCGGCGTCTGGGGCATCATCCGACCCCTTGGCCTCATGGGTCAGGTAGGTACCTGGGTGGGGAGAGGGGTCAGCGTCACGGGGGGCCCTGCCGGCTCCCCGCTCCCAGGCAAGCAGGGGGAGGCTGGGCTGCCTGGAGGGGCCCCGGTGGCAAGGCCTGAGAGCTGGCTGGAAAGCGGAGGCAAGAGGAAAATCCTTTGGGTTTGGCCTGAAATGGAAAAGTCACTGGTTTCCCTGGGATGAGCCCTGCCTGGGGACCAAGCCTTGCCTGGGTTGCTCGAGGCTCTCACAGTTGTCTCTGGACAGAGGATTCATTTCCAATTGCATCTCCATGCACGACTCCTGCCCTCCCCTCCCGGCATCCCTGTCTCCCTCAGAAAACTGGAGGTTTCTCTGCAAAATTGCCATCTGCAAGGAGGCTCCAGCTCCCGGTTGCCCCCAGAGTGGGCACGGCGTGGGGCAGAGGTGGCAGCTCCGCTGGGCTCGGAGGGCGGGGATTGGGGGCTCTTACTCACACATCACCTCTGCTGGGTTTTGCCGATGTCTGGATGTGACCGTCTCCCCGTGTCTTATGCACATACCTGCTGGGCGGATGAAAAGTCCAGGGATGGGGAGATGGAAATGGTGGAGGGAAGGAGGAGGAGGAGGAAGGTGGAGGGCTCGACAGGGGCAGGGAGGGAGGAAGTGGGGTCCAGCACAGAAGGGACAGCGGCATGGGCTGTCCTGCAGCAGTGGGTACCAAGCCGTGAAGGAGAGATGAAAGAATGGGACAGGCTGCCTCTGCCTGCTGCTGCCCAGCTCCACGGACTCACTGGGACATCTCTGCGCTGGGCTCGGTGCACGGGCAGCAGCCCCCAAACCCTGGAGGGCTCCGTTGGCTGTCCGGAGAAATCCAGTACCCGGGGCAGGTCTGCAGGATGGGGAGCAGCCTCCCTTCACCCCTACCCTCGCTGCTCGCTCGCTTCAGGGACAGCCCTGCTCCCAGAGACCCACCGAGGGGGGAACACTGTGCTGCTGGCTCCGACACGGCATGGGGTCTTGACTCTGTGCCCCCCCCCTCCCCCAGCTCCCCCATCCCGTACCTTTGTGTCTGATCAGG
>JAOXJK010000016.1:2386263-2396289 GCA_025774025.1 Xenus cinereus | reverse complement strand
GCAACCTGGTCTGGTGGGAGGTGTCCCTGCCCAGGGCAGGGGGTGGCACTGGATGGTCTTTAAGGTCCCTTCCAACCTGAACCACTCTATGATTCTACAGTGTCTCATGCATCACGACTGCTCTCAAATCCAGCAGTTCCATCCCTGGCACAGCCTAGAGCATCCTCCCAGCCAGATCCTGGGGGTGCTCAAGGGAAATGAAAGGCCACTTAGGCCACCCTGCTCACACCACAACAGCCCTTCAGCATGGCGAGGAGTGCTGCCATGACAAAGCAGGCATCCGTCACACAGGGGTCCCGGGGCAGCATGCTGGTGGCTCGGGGGCATGGGGATGCTCTGGAGAGCTGGCTGCCACAAGAGCTTTCAGGCCTTCCTGGCACGGCCGTTAGAACAGCCCCCGTGAGCCCGGGGACAGGTGCCGGACACCCAGGGAACCATCCGCCCTCGCCATGCCAGCGATGGCTGCCAGCGCAGAGACGCTGCCACCTGACAGCCCGGGCTGGCACAGTGTCCCCGTCCTCCCTTTGCCACATGGCCAGAGCGGCCTCGGAGCCACTGGGCACCAGCAGGTAGCCAGGGCCCCCAGGACACCAGCATGGCCCCGCGGGTACGAGGCGAGGCAGGAGCAGGCAGTGTTTGAATCCAGCCTTCCCCGGGGCTCAGGCAGGTACAGCCTCCCTGGGACCCTGCTCGGCCATCGGCCCTCCCATGCTCATGGCTCTCCTCTCCAGGAGGGGGAAGCAGATCCCTCAGATCCACACCTCCCAAGCCTTGCTGGCCACCTCGGGGCCCTGCCGTCATCCTGCAATAGGGTGAAAAGTTATTTTGCAGATGGCAAGCCATCAGCGAGGTCTCCTGGCAGGCAGAGGACCCGGCTCCCCCTCCACGGGACCCTCCTGGAGGAAGCCAGACCTGCTGCTGGCAGTGACGCTGGAGTCGGGCTCAGTCCCTGCCTCAGACGGGGGACAGGCACAGCAACCTCAGGCACCCCATAAAATGCCACAGCAAAGGCTTTGCCAGTCCCCTGTTTTTGGCCAAGAGCTGCTGCCCAGTCAGCACAGTGAAATTACAGATGCACAACACTCTAGAAAAATCAATATTTCTTTAATTAAACCTGGGCACATTTGCAGGGGGGCTGCATTTGTATTTGTGAAGGGAAAAAAGATGTCTCTCCTGGCTCGCAGAGCCCAGCACCTGCCAGCACATGTCCCCTTCCAGCATAGACTCTCTCAAGGGTCTGCAGCTCTGCTGCTCCCAGCCCAAGATGCTCCCGTGCACACACACACACACGAACCCTCTGCAGGACAACATCTCCTGGGGCTTTTGCAGTCCTATGACATGCCTTCTGCCCTCCAGGAGCCGTTTCACCTGGAGCATCTGCAGGGAAGCAGTGAGCGATACCTGGGAAGAGCCCGGCAGCCTTTGTGGGGTGTCTGGAGGACGCCCTGGTGCCCACACCAACCTCAGCAGGGCTGACCCTTTGCAGAGACCTGCCAAAAGCCAGATGCACTTCCAGTGGCAGCCATGGCCGAGGCAGGCAGGAGCCAGAGCTGCCAGGACCTTCTCCCAGCCTTGTCGGGCTTGACCCCCCTGTGCCTGCCTCCAGGCTGGGAATGAACTTGTTGGGACGGAAGGAGCCCCAGAGGAACACACGCACTGCTCGAATCCCTCAAACACCTCCAGTCCTCAGCCACAGCCCACAAAACAACACTTGTCATTTTCCTCATTCTTTTCTATTTAGTCTAGTTTCATCATCATAAAGATCCAATTTATCTCTGTTGACACAGACATTTTCTAAGGCGAGTTATCTCCTCTCTGAGGACCGTATTTTAATAATTCACTCAGCAGCCATGAACTGCAAAGCTCCATTTCCAGCCGCAGGCATCCTTCCCGCATGGTGACACCAGAGCAGCCCCGCCAGGGTGGTGGTTGTGAACTCGGAGGATGGAAGACCCGGCCAGGCGGGCTCAGACATCTGCTGTGCGAGCTCGCCTGTGAATCCACAGTCTGGGATACCCAGAGCCCAACTTCCAGGCTCCTCCTCACCAGCAGCTGACTTGCTCCAGATTTTGTTGGAAGTGGAAACCTGCTCTTGTTTCAGTGCATCTGCTCAATGCCGCCCTGTGCTCCTCTTCCCTGTGTGCATGCCCGCAGGAGCCAGCCCGTCTGCACGCTCCAGCATCCCTTTGGGAGGGATGCAAGGGATGCAAGGGTTTACCAAGTGCTGTCACCTGGAGGTCTCTGTGCCGGACAAGCCAGAGCAGGGTACAGGCAGCAGGAGGTAACGGGAGCAGACAGAGGGCCAGGCTGAAGCAGGCTCGGATCAGAAGGCCACTCTTCAACAGCTGGCTCTGCAACAGCCCTCTGCTTGGGGGGGCTTGTGGTGCAGGGTGTGAGATCCCGAGGGTAAGTGTGAAAGAGACAAGGGGACCTGCTGTCCAAGCTCCCAACATGATGGGAGCTTGCCCCTTATGAGAGAAGTGGTCAGCCAAGTGCAGGGGCTTCATGCTTTCAAGTGTGGTCCACGTGAAAAATCCAAACTCCCCACCATAAACACCAGGTTCTGTGTTACTTCTCTGAAAGCAGACGTGTCCATGAGTGTTCTCTGGGAAAGAGGCAAAGCAAGAGGACCCAGCTCCTCATTGCAGCTTGCCCTGAACCCTGGCCCTTTGCTGGACTTCTCCCAAGACCACATTAGACTTTGGTCACATCCTCCAGGACCCCATGGATGCTCTGCAGCAGCCCCGACCAGCAGGGTCCTGGTCCAAAGGGCACTGACACTCGTCCCCAAGCAGTGACAGCAAACTGCAGAGCTGCTGCCTCCTCTGGGGGAGCAGGGATGTGGTCACCCCTCGACAGACCCTGCCCGAAGGTACGGTGAAAGCTGACAGCTCTCTGTGACACCCAGCCAGGGTTAAGCAACTGAAACACGGCTGGCAATTAGCAATCAATCAGCAGCTGAGAGCAGCCAAGGAAAGCAGCTGAAGAGAGAGGCTGGTTGCAAGTGCTGCCGAAGCTCTCGGATCGCAGGATGCCCTCCTCCAGCCCCGGATGGCTGCTTTTCGAGCTAACAGAGCCCTTGGGGACATCCTCGCCGCACGCATCAGAGCAAGCTGGGAAGCGGCCCCTCCTCTGGGACCAGCAGGACTCTGCCTCCTGCCCTATCAAAGCACACAGCCTGCTGCCCACCCCCGACATCGACTGCTCTTCCAGTTGCTCCAGGGCCGGTTGAGTTCCTGCCGAGCACTGGGACAGGGGATGAGGCAGCTGGGGAACCCCTCTGATGGCGGTGGCAGCTCCTGCCTGCAGCTTTGGCAGCCGCATAAACGCAGGCCACCGCTGGCGGCTCTGCTCAGTCGTGTTTGCACATTCACACCAGTCTGGTGGCCAATTAGCTCAGCAAAAGGCAGCGGCATTGTCGGGGAATCCCGGCGCCAGGCACCGTGACTGCCTCCTTCCGAGGCCACCGGGAATCCCATGGCTGAGAGGATCCATTGCCACCCTGACCCACAAGTCACTGGCCAAAGCCCAAGGCCGCAGCCCACCCCGGGAGAGCCGAGACCCCAGTTCAGGCACACACAAACCTGCCAAGAACGGGCAAGTCCTTGGAGGAGGCAGGAGAGAAATGAGGGCTAAAAGCCTCATTCTGGGCCACCACAAAACATCCAGGCACCGTGACAGCCACCCCCAGTGTCAGAGCTTTCCTGGGACCCTCCAAAAGGGGACCAACTCCCTTGAGAACAAGCCACAAAGTCACCCAGACCCTCCTGTCTCAGGCCTCCCCCAGCACCGGGCAGCGGAGCCGGGCAGGGTGACCCCTCTCCCAGCGCCCTCCTCCAGTTTGACAGCAAACAGCTGATAACTACTTTTTTGAGCATGTTTTTTAGCTCCTACCCTAAGGCCAATCTCCAACATGACTGTTGCCAAGGGAACGAGCTCTTTGCTTTGACAGTTCTGTTTTAAGGATCTCCCGCCTGCCCAGTGAGGTGTCTCAGAAATGGTTGCTTCGGATGCCCTGGTACATCGCTTGTTGCTTTGCAGGCACCTAAAGACTTGCAGCAGAGCTCT
The DNA here is from genome assembly GCA_025774025.1 of Xenus cinereus. Taxonomy (NCBI): domain Eukaryota; kingdom Metazoa; phylum Chordata; class Aves; order Charadriiformes; family Scolopacidae; genus Xenus; species Xenus cinereus. The sequence goes on along the minus strand of JAOXJK010000016.1, from coordinate 2,392,221 downwards.
GCCCAGGCTGGCACAAGAAACTGTCACTCCCAACTGTCCGAAGATTAAACACGCAAGGTTGTATAAGAGGATATTTATAATAGAAATAAGAAACAGGGGACGCCTGGCACCTCTGCTGCCCTCCGAGGGGACAGCATGCCTGCCCATGTGCACCACGCACTAACGCTTCCTCCTGACTTCCCAGAAAGGCAGGAGGGAAGAGTAATTTCTAAGATTAAAACACAGGTTCAGTTCGCTGCAGTGGGTGCTCTGCTGTGCCCAGCTGCAACAGGGAGTCCCCACATCCCAGTGGGTGCGCAGGGAGAAGAGAGCACCCTCGGCCTGGGCTGTGACCCACCAGGTCATCTCTGTTGTTGCATGGTCTGTGCCTTTTGGGGATGAAGTCCCCAGCACCACAGGGAGACAAGAAACCAAAGTTGGTAAGATGCGGAGAGGCAGAAGGGAGCCCCCCAGGAAAGTGCCACAACACTGACCTGTTACTGCGTTCATCTGCTCGGTGTGAAGGTGTTCAAAGCCAATTTAAGTGCAGAGCCCTGTGGCACACGTCTGAGGCGGCAGCAACCTCGGCAGGACACGGCACCACCAGGCTCATCTCCCCACGGCTTCCACCCCACGTCGGGCTGGGAGCGGAAGCCTGAGAGCAAGGAACGGAGCACACGGAACTGCTGTCCCGGGCACAGCACTGGCACAGGCACCAAACATATCCCACCTCTGGAAAACAGGTCCCCATGGGGCAACGGGGTCCCAGCCAGCCCTGTGCTTGTCTCCAGGCTGAGAAAGCGAACCCCACTCCCGCACAGGGATGGCCCAGGACGCCTGTGGCTCAGCACTGCCAGCCACTCAGACCAGAAGTGTCAGAACTTGCCTTCCCTGGAAACGATGGCCCACAAGCAGCAGCAAAAGCAGTGGTCTGGAAACGCTAATGTGCCACATTGGGCTCACCAGTAAATACATCATCTGAAGCGTTGTAAGAAGAGCATCTGCAGATGAAGCACTACCTGGAGCATCACCCAAGGAAGGGGGAGGTCCCTTTGAGTAGGGCCTTGTCACAACAAGGGGAAGCTCTTGCTGCTCCTCAGCCACGGGCAGACTCCGGGGACACCTGTAAAGATGCTGCCATTCAGCTCCACGGCAGGCATCGCTGCCCTCCAGCACGTCCCCGTCACGCCGGGGAGCCACTGCTGTCCCCGAGCGGCAGGAGCCGCAGCGTCCGACTCCTGCCCGTGCCCTCACCTGCAGTACAGCGCAGGCAGAGCGTGACGCCAGGCAGGTGACTGGAATGGTTAAACACATTCCTGCCCAGCCCTCATCGCACATCTCTGCTCCTCCGCCTCCCTCCGCTGTTATCGACTGCCCGTTTTAGGTAGGATTGTCTTCTAGCGCTTCTGATGTCAGGGCTGCCCAAACACAACACACGGCATTGCTGCCTCCGACTCCTGGCTCCTTGCCTTTCCCCTTGGCCAGCACGGCCCTCCCTGTCACAGTCACCGCACAGCCCAGCGCTGGCTGCGACAGAGGGGCTGTGACAGCCCCGGGTGGCAGCAGGAGCTTTTCCAGAGCAGGATGGAGAGCCTCGTCCCCCACCTGCCCTCCAGGCGGACGGAGGGGCCGAGGCACTGGGGAGATCACTCACACCTCGCCATCGCTGCGCGATGAAGGCTCTGCTGCTGCATCGCTTTACGGCTGCGGGTGCTTGGCCAAGAGCAGAGGGAAGAGAACCGGACCAGATGGTTCAAGCTGAGCTGACCCAGTAATTTGGAGGAGGAGGAGGATCAGATACATCTGAGGACGTGGGTGTTACAGCACTGGCATCACCTTCAGGGTCCCATGGAGTTACTGAAGAGCCAAAGCTATGAGGAGGCAATTCAATCTGTGCAGACAGAGTGTCGTGTGACCTGCGTGGCCAAGCCATTGCCTGGCTGTAAAAGAAGCCCAGAGAGCAGCTGAGATGGAGACAAGGCTGGCAGCAGGGGTACCAGGCCAAACGCCAGCACAGGGAGCCGAGCATGTCCCAGAAGGTGCCTGCGGGGGCAGAGGACGCTCTGCAGTGGCTCTAGCACAGCAGCAAACCCTGGGACCCAGAAGAAGCCCAGCAGCAGCCAAGCAGAGCCCACCAGGCTCCAAGATCACCACAGTGGCACTGCCACTAGCAAAGGCACCTCGCACATGTGTTCGCATCCTGCATCACATCCTCCCTCACGCTGCTCCTCTCCTGCAAGGACCCGAATGGTCACACGACACCCTGGATTGGGGTAAAACTAGGTTAAAACCAACCTAGTGAAAACAAACAAAAATGTTAGCTTTAACGCAGATTCTTCCATCTGGCTAAGCGCCTGGCCGTGCCAGCACCAGGGTGACTACCCAGATGTAGACGCCTCCAGTTACTCCAGCAATTCCAACACCCCTGGCGAGGCGAGAACGCCAGGCAGAGGGAGAAGAGGCAGCGTCTAGCACGCCGGAGACCTCACAGGCAGGGAATCCTGGGCAAATTGGGTGCTTCCCTCCATCTCCTTCCAGAGAGGGAAAGGTACCCACACTTCAGAGGCGCTCAACTCATGCTTCAGCAGCACCCCGCTCTGGTGGGGATTTCTTCTCTGGCCAGCGGACCAAGTTGCCACAGCAAACACACCGGCCTCAGCATCGTAGGCCATGCCAAAACCTGAGGCGTTATGGGGAAAGAGGCAGAATTCCTGTCCCACAGCAGCAGTGCCAGCTCGTCCCCTCACCGTCTGGGTATGCGACCGGGCAGCTCCGCAGCACTTGATCCCATGCATTGTCTTAAAATCCAGCCCGGCCCGTCGAGCCTGATGCATTGTGCCAGATCGCTGAGTGGTGGCTTCCGCGCTCCCCGTCCGGCAGCTCAGAGGGATGCTCCGCTCCGACGCGCTGATCCCAGCTGCGTCGCCGCTGCGAGAACAGCTCGCTTCCCCCAGGCAACAGATCAGAGTCATTCAAAATCAGGCCATCCAGGTAGCAAGTGATGCAGATAGGTCGCACTCCTGCTTCTCCTGCCCGCACACCGCCGCCTCATCAGGGATGTCACTGCTTCCTCTGCTCTAGTGCCAAGGGCTTGTGCTGGCACAGAAGGAGACTTGTAGCATATGGTGAGCCCTAATGGCGTGTGGGAACAGGGCATTTGCACACATTAGTTGGGTAAAAGCACTGCCGTAAGCAGCAATCAAAGGATTAAGTTAACTTCAGACAACTACCGGGCTTCCACCATCCCACTTCTGCACACCAGGGCTCCCTCCCCGGCATCTTCCTGCTGCCCAGGGCTGATGCTACAGGTTGGAGGTCGCACACAGTCTCCTACAGTCTGGCTCAGGACCAGTAGTGACATCTCCCCGAAGCTGAGGGAGCAGGACTGCAGGAACCACAGCCATCATCTCTCCCAGCCCTATGCTCCTACCACTAGACACTGCTCCCACACAGGATGATTGACTTCTTACAGGAAGGGCACCACCTGGAAGCACAAGGCATTTCCCCAGACACAGAAAGTCCTGCACAGTCTCACCAAGCAGACACCTCCACCAGCTTCAGAAAAATGGAGCCACCTTCCAGTAAGGGCATAGTCTCCTGAACCTGCCTCTCTGCAAACACCAGGCAGGGAGCTCACTCCTCCTGGCTTCAGACATCTCAAGGTGGTCTCCAGGCTCTCCTCAGCTCATGGGGAGACATGGCCACAAGCCACCTAACCTGCTTTGGCATCTACAGGAAGAGACAGAGCAGCCCTGAGCACCTCTGCTGTGGCATCTATACCTGGTCAGGCTGAGCCAGCTCTAAGACCCTCAACATTGAGGCTTCTCCCAGCAAGAGCAGCACACGCGATGAGTGGAGCAGCTCTGGTACAGCGGGAGATAACTGGATGCGAGACCTGAGCTCAGCTCCCTGCTGTGCCACTGAAGCTGCCCAGCCTCCCCCCTTGGATGGTGGTGCTCCTTGTGCATCTTGTGCTGCACGAGGGATGCTCAGAGTCCACAGTGCCGGCGCCACAGCAGGATGAGGTTGATACCGAACACAGGGAAAAACAGCCCCAAGAAGTCTGATTTTGGCATGTTGTGGCTTCCCATGGGACAACAGTAGGGCACTGTTCAAACAAAAGGGTTACACAACTCTGGAGTGGAATAACTCCACAGGGGCAATAATCCTCGCAGCAAGGACAACCACGCATCCAGCCCAAACACTCAGAAATCTGCCGACGGCAGCACAACACCGGCCAAGTGCACAAACACAGCCTCGGTGTGATGAAGCACCAGCGCTTCCAGCACCCAGGCAGCTTCAAGGGGCTCTGCTGGGCCCCACCGTGGTTGTAGCTTTGAAATTCGGAGCACTGGAGGAGCGTTTCTTCTAGGAGAGGAGACAGCTACTCCATCTCTGCCCTGGGAAGGGCCTTCCAAGCCAAGAGCCACTCTGGGAGCTGAGGGACATGAGGGAAAGGCACTGACCCCAGTGACACGACAGCAGCTTCTTTTCAAGCATCTTCCAGCCATCCATCTCCTCTGCTCCCAAAGGCTTTTTTGGGGTCCATTTGTCTTGCTGCCTTGGACAACAGGAGAGCCTGGCAGCTCATGGCCAGGGCTGGGCCACAGCAGCAGGCCAGCCCTGGAAGAAATCTTGCAGTGTCATCATCCAGGCTGCACCCTACCCTAGGACTACACACAACTTCAGGTCACGGCCACCCTTCCTCCCGTGGGCACTGGCCGGGCCGCTGAGCCACCCCCTCCTGCCGGCTGCGACCCACGCGCCCAGCATCGCCTGGCACGGGATGCCAGGACAGTCCCGCGTCGTGGGAATGAGCATCACCCACACCCAAGTGACTCTTTCGGGGCCCGTGGGAGGACCACGGCCATAATCAGAATAAATCCCGGGATTCGTGGATGGGAACGCAGCCACCAGCCCACGCCAGCCCCCAGAGCGGCTCTGCCTGTGACAGCGACCTCCTCCATCACAGGGACAGGCCGTGGGGAGGCACCTCCTGGGGAAGGCAGGGGAGGCTTTCTCCTCGCTTCATCGCGGGTGGGGGGCTGACGGGCTGGGAGCTCCCACCCCCGCGCTCCCTCCACCACAACAGCCCGCAGGACCCTTGATCCCAGGGTCCCCCCCCAACTCCCTCCCCGCCGTCCCCAGCCCTCGGGGACGGGACGCTCGGGGGCCGCCGGCGGGCGGTGCGGGGCGGTGCGGGGCGGTGGAGCAGCCCCAACCCGCCCTGCTCCCGGCACACACTCACTTCTCCCTCAGGCGCATGATGTCGTCGGCCAGGTTGTCCCGCTCCACTTCCACGCGTGCCTTGTCGTTGGTGAGCTGGTCCACCTGCCGGCGCAGCTCCCGCATCTCCTCCTCGTAGAGGTCGCCCAGGCGGGAGGTGCCCTTGCCCTTGAGCTGCTCCAGCTCGGCCAGCAGGATCTTGTTCTGCTGCTCCAGGAACCGCACCTTGTCGATGTAGTTGGCGAAGCGGTCGTTGAGCTCCTGCAGCTCCACCTTCTCGTTGGTGCGGTTGGCCTTGAACTCCGAGTTGATGGCGTCGGCCAGGGAGAAGTCCACGGCGTCGTGGAGCCGCATGGGGGGCATGCTGCTCCGCAGCCGCACCGAGGTGGCCTTGGTGGCGTAGATGCCGCCGGGGGAGGCCGACACGTAGCGGGCGGTGCTGGGCCGCAGCGAGCTGCCCAGCGAGAACCGGCTGCTGGAGGTGATGTACCGGCTGCCGGTGCTGGGGCGGCTGCCCCCGCCGAACATGCGGCGGTACGAGGAGTTCTTGGTGCTGATGCTCATGGCGACGGCGGGGAGGGGGGAGCTTTGTAATCCGGGAGAGCGGCGGGGGAGGCCGGCGAGGAGCGGGCGAGCGAAGAAAGGCGGCGGCTCCTCGCCGGGCCCCTTCTTATGCCATGGACAGTTTTGGGGATTTCTGCAGTACTAGTGACATCAAGTGCGTGGGTCCAAGAGAAGTGAGAGGATCGTACT
>JAOXJK010000016.1:2342664-2384453 GCA_025774025.1 Xenus cinereus | reverse complement strand
GGTGGCTCCCCGGGTGGGTCGGGGGTCTGCGGTCTGGGACGCCCGTGGCAGAGCCCCAGGCTGAGCCCCGGGGGCGGCTCTGGGCACGGCAGGCTGCCGTGTGCCGGGGCTCTCGGGGGCGGCCCTGCGCCCTCCGGGGTCGCCCCCCCCGGTGCCACGTGCTCGGCACGTGTCGGTTGGCGAAGGGGCTCCCGCGGCTCGGGGGGCTGGAGCCTGGCGTTGGCCTTCCTCTGGCTCCCGGGGCCAACAGGACGGGCTCCGTGCGGCCTGGTGGGTGCAGGACGGTCCCCTCTGCCCGTCCCGGGGGTCAGAGGGGCTGCGGCCGAAAGGCTGGGGTGAGACCCGCGCTCCCCGGGGCGGCTCAGCCTGTCTCTGGTCCTCGGGGCTGAGGGCTTCTCTGCAGCAGCCCCTACGCCGCCCCATCTCACGACTGGTCCTCGCTCAGATTTGCAGCCGAATCACATTTGGGGTGAAGTCCGCATTTGTTCTGGTCCTTGGCTGCCAGTCCCTAAAAGCCAGTGTCCATCCCTTGCTATCCTGTGGCATCTCCCAGGCAACTCTTTTGTCCACTGTTATCCGTCCGTGTTATCATCCATTAGATGCTCACGCCCGAGTGCAAGAGCTTTCTAGCTTGGAGTCCGTCCTGCAGCCCTAGAGGAGAAATTTAACCCTTTTGGCTTTAGTAGGTCTGAAACAAATGCATACATTCGTTTCACACATCAGCGTAGGCTCCTCCTCACGTGCTTTTATACTAAGCTTTTCTGCACCCTGGTGCTTTCCTGCACAAACGCTGTGCAAGAGGGATGTCTCTCTTAGTCACAATCTCTGTGGGAAGGGGCTGTGGGAGGAACAGCTTTCTGGTGGTCAGATCTGATGGCTGCTCTGCCTCAGTTTTCATCCTGTGTCCGGACGTCGCCTGAAAGGTGATGCTGCTTGTGCCGTGGCCTCGTCCAGCTGACTTCAGTGCTTGGGGTGTAGAGCCACAGGCCCGGGGATGATGTGGGGACAGCGTGGGCCAAGTGATGCCTCGGGGGGCTCTCCCCATCTCCCTCTTTAGCTGGAGGAGGGGCTGCCTTTCGAAGGGGCTCTGTCAGGCCAGGGGGTGTGGGGGCAGCTCACACAAGGTGGTCCCCCAGGAGCGGAGTGATCACAACCACGGCTCCCCCTGCGCGAGTGCACGAGGGAGGCTCCGGTGGGAGGGTGAGATGGGGCAGGAGAGGGTCTCGTGGAATGGCTGGTGGATGTGGCCATGCTGAGTCGGGTCCGGGAGGGTGTGGGTGGCTCCTGGCAGTGCACGAAGCAGCTGGGGGGGCGGCTTCCCCCAGAGAGGGCGAGTCCCGGGTGACACTGGGTCTCTTGGGGCCTTTCCTCATCCCCCAGCCTCTCCTCAGATGTCTCTGCTGGAGGAGGGCGTGCAGCAGTGTGGTGTCCCCGGGGCTGTGCGATGGCTCCATCGCCGGAGGAGGAGGGAGGCTGGGAGGACTCAGGGAGGTGGTGGCCCTGCAGGGAGCCCTGAAGCTCAGTTGCTCCAGGCGCTGCTTTTAACCCTTTCTCTGTTTCCCACCAGGCGGGTGGGTGGTGGTGAGCCCGGCTGCCAGCCGACGGATGTCCCCTGCGCCTGGGTACAGCACCCACGGTCTCCATCACGCAGTGGCCCCTGAGCGGCCACGGCTGATGGCCGGGGCAGGGCGGCCGGGGGCAGAGGAAGAGGAGGTTCTCAGCGTGCAGCAGGTGCCGAGGCAACGCTCGCCACAACAAACCCCTGTGATTCAGCCCCAGAGCATCTGCCGCCGCCGGGGACCAAACGTTCACAAATGGCAACAAATGGCCGAGGGGGCTGATTTCACACAGCCGCGTCTGCCGAGGCGTCCCGGAGACCCCGGCAGCCAGAGCTCCCCAGCGGGGCGCACAGCCCTGCGGGAGGGACGGTGCTCCTCAGCCATGCTTTGCCTGAGAGACCCCCACAAGTCCCTGCCGGGCCGAATCTCTCTGGTTCTCTGGTGCTGACGGCAACACCAAGGTGGGTGTCACATTCAAAGCCGTGTTAGCCTCCGGGTCTCCTCGCTCCCTAGGAGCACGTGCCTCTCTTGAGTCCTCCAGACCCTCCCACGTGTGCCAGCAGCAGCCTGGCACCGTCCCTCAGCGGAGTGTAAAGGTCTGTGCCAGGCTGCAGGTGCAGGACTGGTTTTTTCGGGTACAGCACCCTTGGGCAGAAGCAGCCAGATCTCACTCCCCTCCCACTGACATCGGTTTAAGAGCTGCCAGCTCTTAAACAGATCATCTGTGAAAACCTTCCAGCCCCGTGTCCTGGCTGCAGCTAATACTAATGCTACAGAGGAAGGATAAATCGCTTTTCACCCAGGACCAGCTGGAACGTAGAGCTAGAGCACTTTCCGAAATACCTTGGCAATGCCAGTTATAATTTCTCCCCACCCCCAGATGTAAAATATCCAGTCTGTTTGACCACTCTCTTGTCACAACTCTGGAGATTTTCCCCTCTCATTATCTGAATTTGGCCTTTTCTGGTGTCTTTCCACCTGTCTCCTGACTTTTAGGATCAGACCAGAAGCTCCTGCCTTTCCTTTGTGATCCCTCCAGTGGATGCTTTTTCCAGTGAGGCTGGAGGCTGGAGTGAGAATGCAGAGAGAGATGGAGGGAGAAATCATCAAATGGGCTCGGTATTCTATTTCCCTTTAAGCAATCATGTTTCCTAACCCCTGTTTGCTGTTGCCCCAGCTGTGGATACTGTCTCCTTGGAGGCTCTGCAAAGGCATACAAATCTCCAGGGAAGGTGTGGAAGATGGAAGGAGAAGAGTCATTTAGCATCTCTGCGACATCCTCATCTACTGTAATTGCTTCCTTTAACCTCTGACAGTCTATCGGCCCCATGTTTTCCTGATGGTTTTTTGACACACTCAGCCCTGTTGTTTGTTTTTATACCTTTACTGATTTGCTCTTCAGAACCCCTTTAGGCTTTGCTTAATTAGCCTCACACTGATTTTTAGCATTTGCTTCCGTTCGGTGTCGCTCACTGCGGTTTGGTCCTGGCTTCCCTGTGCAAGGCTGAACTGAACGGCGCTGGGGCTGTTATTATGCAGCATCTCAGCCTCTATCACTTCATGAGTTCGCTCCCATGTGCCACTTAAAACTAAGTCAAGAATGGCCTCCCCACTTCTTCCTGCTCGCCGAGCGAGCGATGGCAGGGAGCGGCGTGTCGAGCATGGAGATGCTCTGAGCGGTGTCCCGCTGCGCCGCGTTTGTACGTGGGTGGTTCAAGTCCCTTGCTATCGTCCGCTGTTATCGCACCTTTGCTGGAGTCTCGTGCCATTTTGATCTCTCTCATCAAAGCCGTGAGGCTGGCGCTTCCCCGCAGCCGTCTGGGCAGGGAGATAGAGCCTTGCGGGGATGCAATTGCATCTGGGTGTTTGACTGCTCCTGTCAGCTCGCTCAGGCTGTCCTGCAGAGCTTCCAGCCAGATGCTGTGGTGTTTCTTTGACTTCTGTAACTCCTTTTATATCAAGATCAAGGTCCGGGCACTTCATCTACGTTTGCGTACTGCCTGGGCATTTGTAATGCTCGTTCCAGACCAGTGCAGGCTTTTATCGAACTCGTTAACCTGCAACCAAGCTGATTTTACAGAAATATTCTTGTACAGAGGTATTTTGCCCTTGATTTTCTCCCGTGAAGGCCTTGGTAGTTACTCCTGAGTCGCGTTGCTGTGAGTCAGATCCCAGCTCCGCTGTGTGTCAGGAGCCAGAACTCGATGGCCGTGCTTGGGGATTCCTCCCAGAACTTGAGTTTCCTACATTTAGGGACTATCTCATTCAAACCGATTTCCATCAAGGCAGGATTTATTCCTGGCTGAACTGCGGCCAGCCCAGAGCAGCAGAGCAACGTGTAGCTCTAAAGCTCTATAGCTTTATTCAAAGTGCAAAGTCTTAGAATTACCTGTATTGTGGTCTGGCTACATTCAACATTTTTACCAAAACCCAGAAATGACCCTGATGGACCGTGGAGATGACAAAGGGGTCGGAGGGTGGGGCTGGAGATTTGCTAAACTGGAACTCAGTGGATGCTTTGGTAAGGCTGGAAGTAGCCTCAGCTGTTGAGGAACAAGTGGTGGATGGTGCTGTTCTGAGGTGCAGTGACCAGAGAAGACTTGGAGGTCACTGGAGTATCAGATAACCTTTATCTACTTTAACTATTGAATTTCTAAGAGCATTAAGGGCTTAATTAGCTGCGGTACCTAAGTGTCTCAGCAAAGAATCCTGCTCTGTTAACAGGCCTTCCAGTCTGGAGGACAGCGGTACCTGGAGCAGGATCTGGTGGCTGGAAGCTGGTAGAGGATAGACAGGCTTTGGAATACGGTCCTGACTAGCGGAATGACTTCCTGAGGCAGATTAACCTGCACAGGTCATTTTAAAATTACAAACGAACTTTTCCCCCAGTCCATTCCCGTTCAGCAGGAATTCAGAGAGGTGTCGTGGCCGCTCTGCACAGGCTGATGGCCGAAATCCAAATGGCCGTTTCTGATCTGCTCTGTGTGGGCTCGGTGACATTTCTGAGCTCCTGGCTCGCAGCAGCAGCTCTGAGCTGGCTCCAAACCCTGGCAGTTTGGGCTGCGCTTTCCACGCGCTGGTGGGACAGGTTCAGCAGAGCTCTGAGTCCTCCCCGAGACCCCCCTGCATCCCCCTTGCAGTTTGAACAGTGGGATTCTGTAGCTTTGGTGTAGGAAATGCAGCAAACAGTGTAGGATTTTATTTTTGCAAAGGAATGAAATTCTCCCCAATTAATGATGTATTGAGTATAAATGTGCATGATGTCAAAACAATGCATTTAAATGGCTACAAACAAAACAATACGAAATGCCAGTCAAAAAGAAAATGTTCTTTGAAAAGCTGGCATAAAAATTAACAGAAATAGACAAATGCAACAGGGCTTTCTCTTTGGTAACTCTCAAACTTCAGAGCGTAATTCAAAAGCTCGGTTATAGGAAGACAGTATCAGCCTCAGAACTAGTTAGTCACCTGAGCATGTAATAAGTGAGATAAATTGTTAGTTAAAATGGTCTAATCCATGGAACATTGACAGTTTATAGATCCAGCTTTACAATCCTCAGCTACTGAAAATGAGATTTTTGTTATGATGTGGAAATGCCTTGAACAACTGGGCAAAATTTGAGGCTGGAAAAGCTGGTTCTGTTTGGGGGAGAAAATGAGTTTTAGATACCATAAATGACAATCTGCAAAGCATCAGGTGAAAGATCTTACAAGGGGAGAAGTAACTTTTGATTTATTCTGGAGTAATAAACAGAACCTGGATCAATATATCACTATCAAAGATACGCTTTTTTTTTAATACTGACTGTAATGTACTCAAATTCAACATCCTTGTGAGGGGAAAGAGCCAAAAAAGTTGACTGTAGCAGCAGGAATTAGAAAAAGTATTTAAATGACACAAAAAGAGGAAGCCAGTTAAAAGGAAATTAAAGTGAGGAGCTAAAGGAGTAACATCCTTGGCTCTGCCATGGAGAATATTGAGAGCCGCCGTGCGAAGTTCTCGAGCCGATAGTCCTTGTTCTGCTGTTGCAGACGGTGACCATGGCGTGGTCTCGGGGGCGAGTGGGGGGTTGGGGGGGACGTCTGCAGGAGTCGGGGGACAACACCCGTGTGCTCCGTGGCGAGGGACCAGGAGATGCTGAGGGGAGTCGGGGCAGCCGGGCTTCGACAGCCAAGAAGGAGCCTTTGCAGAGCTGCAGGAGGGACTCGAATCTCTCAGGAGCCAGGGAGCCACCCAAAGTTGCTGCATTGAAGCTGAAGGGAAGATTCACTCCACAGGGACACCCATCTGAGTTTCCCGTTTCAAGAGGCATTTTGTTCTCATTTGTATTCTGACACTTTATATGTTTAGAGCTTAAAAGTCCTTTTACAAGGCCAATTTTCAGGAAGACATCCAGGCAGCTCTGTCCTGAGGTGTGCGCATCAGGAACAGGGAGGACACAGGAGGAAAGTGGAGATGTCATGCAGAAGCAAACGATTTCCTTGTGTTCCTGCTCCCTGCAGCAGCGTCCGGGAAGGTTCCTTAGTTTGCTGTGCCGAAGGAGATGTGGCTGAGGTCCTCCCTCACCCTGATGTGTCGGTGAAGGGGTTTTGGAGCAAATCAGTGCATTGCCCAGGCCAAGTGCAGTCACCCAACGGGGCCGGAGGAGCACAGCAGCGAAGCTGTTCAGCTACCAATGGGCTTTAATGCGTGCACCAGTCTTGGAGGCGTGTGGGAGCGTGACGTCAATGAGCGAAAGGAGTCCTGGGCTGATTTAAGAACCAGAGTTTGTGTCCAAACAGCCTCAAATTATTACAAACACCAATGTTGAACAACCTTATTGATGCTTCAATGAATACAGTATATTGGGGAAGAGTTTTATTTGGCTCTTAGGGAAGGAAGTCAAAGATCAGAAGCATTTCCAAGCTCTCTGAAGGCACGAGCGAGCTGGTGGGCCGGGGTGATGTACAGTTAATACGCTTGTACTGGGGGGGTCACATCTTTTGAGTGAGTTCCTGCACCAGTGACCTGCAAGAAAACTAACATTCCAAGGGGTAAAGGGGCAGGCCTGTAGATTCATAACTGTTTACAGGAGAATCGAGCCCGTTTCCGCAGCGGGTGCCGGTGGCAGCACACAGAGGTCCGTGCTGGTATTCACACCCATCGGTGCATTCCTAGAGACTGTGAACAGTGAGCTGGAAAATTTGTGAGGGGAAAAAAATGATTCAGGAGAGCCAAATCTAGGGCTGAACGCAAGAAGCTGAAGAGGGTTCCCATGATGCTCATGCATAAAATGGCAGATTACATTCAATTCAAATAGACGCGGAGCTGAATTCAGAGGAAAGGGTGGTGTGTGCGGGGTGTCGATAGTGTTTGTCGCAGCTGGCAGCGGAGCCGACGGGAGGAGGTGTGGGAATTCTGGCAAGGAGCTGGCTACCGAGCTGGCTGCTCTGTGAAGGAGGGTTTGTGGGGCAGCGCCCGGCTCGGGGGGGGTGAATGGAAGGGAGCAAAGCAGCCGCCTGTGAGAGAGGGAGAGGAAATGTTTTGCCATTTCCCACTGCAGGAGAACTGGGCGCGTGGACGGATGCGATCCCTTCGCATCTCTTTATGAATCCACCTTCACGTGAAGCAGAGTTTGTTCAAAATGGGATTAGACGAGTTCACGGTAAAAATCGGGGTCCAGAAAGTTCAGTCCAGGATGGAAACTCCTGTATTTCCAGTGAGTCAGAACAGCCTGGTGTGTCCTGTCCATGGGTGAAGGACTGGGACAAATTCAGTTACACGAAATCGGTGACATGACTTCAGGCACAGATGTGACGTAGGAGCTGGTGGAGCAGAGGGGACACGAAAGGTGGCTTGGTACATCCCTGTGGAAGGTCTCTCTGCTCAGTGCTTAGAATCATAGAATGGTTTGGGTGGGAAGGGACCTTAAAGATCATCCAGTTCCAACCCCCCTCTGCCCTGGGCAGGGACACCTCCCACCAGACCAGGTTGCTCCAAGCCCCCTCCAATCTGGCCTTGAACCCCTCCAGGGATGGGGCAGCCACAGCTTCTCTGGGCAACCTGGGCCAGGGTCTCACAGCAAAGAATTTCTTTGTAGTATCTAATCTAAATCTCCCTGCTTTCAATTTGAACCCATTGTCCCTCGTCCTATCGCTCCTCTCCCTGATCAAGAGTCCCTCCCCATCTCTCCTGTAGCCCCCTTCAGGTACTGGAAGGCTGTGGTAAGGTCTCCCCGGAGCCTTCTCTTCTCCAGGCTGAACAACCCCAACTCTCTCAGCCTGTCCTCCTGCCATAGGGACTCCAGCCCTCTGACCATTTTCATGGCCCTCTGCTGGCCCTGCTCCAACAGGTCCGTGTCCTTCCTGTGCTGAGGACTCCAGAGCTGGAGACGGCGCTCCAGGTGGGGTCTCACTGGAGCAGAGCAGAGGAGCAGAATCCTCTTCCAGCAGAGGTGGTCTCTGAAGCTCTCTCTCTTTGGGATTGGTGATAACGCTGGTTGCTCTGCCTGGTTTTCCATGTTTCTCAGCTTCTCTTGGCTCTGGCTCCTGAAGGGGATGGTGGCATTTCCTACATGAGTAGGAAATCTCTCCTAGAGCGTGAGGGCAGGAGCCCTCTGCTGTGCCTGGGCTCACACTTGGAGGCTGGTGACAAAGGGGTAGATAACAGGAATTTGACGTTTTTTTCCTGAATGACTGAGTCTGTGACACAAGACAAACGTCAAGCCACTGAACAGGCAAATCTATATCTCAGTTCTGCTTTTCTGTGAAATGAGATGGGTTTTTTACATGCCAGCTCTGGTTGTTGTAACATCTTCTGCATGGTTAAAGCAGCTACGTCCCCAGGAGCTTGGTTCCATAGGGTCCTCAGCAACCTTGCCAGAAAATAAGATGTCAGAGAGCTATCTGGGGACAAATGTTCTCAAACTTCTCCACTTTTGTGGGTTTAAATGACCAGCTGCCCCAGTCCTGGTGGTGCTGGTGGCCACGCTGATGCCTCAGCTGGTTGTGGAGCTCAGTCCCAGCTCTGGGCTCTTGACCTGAGGTTGCCTCCTGCTCAAGTCATATGCTGGAGCTCTGGAAACAGTAGATTGTGGCAGATCACTTGTGAGCACGATTAAAGCCTGCCAGTCCTGCCCTGCGGAAAATAGGTTTTGCCCTGCAAATCTGAGTGGTATCTCTTGGCCAGATTACAAACTTGGCTGTTGAAAATCTATAAATGTATTAATGCTTTATATTAAAGCTTCTGTAGGGTATTTGAGTTCCTTTGCTGCACAGTCTGATTACAGAGTTATCCTCAGTCACACAGCACAGGAGAAAGTTATGCAGTGGATTAAAATTCAGGTATATTCTGGGTCGCCAAGAGCTGTTGGAAATGGGGGAGTGGATTGGCAGGTTCTAAATGAAGACATGAACACAACAGATATGTTGGAAACCTGGGCAAGGTGGACAGTCCCTGGGGCACCACAAGCCAAGGGATTACAGAGGGCTGTAAACTGAAGGAAGTGGGCAGGCTCACTGTCCCAGTAAAAACCAGAGACACTTTGTGGGAAGAAAGGCCCATTTTAGATACAAAGGTGATGGAACTAGGTCCTTGTGTCAGCGACGCATCCCTGGTCTCCTGCCCAAGTAGCACACTGAGAGAATCTGAGAAACAGGTAAAGAAGAAGAGAGAAGATTTTCCTCAAATATATCAGAAACAGGAAGTGTGCCCTGGAGTTGGCAGAACCAGCACATGATCAGAGCATAAAAGGAGCAATTAGAAAAGACAAGCCCATTGCAGAGAAGCTGAAGCAATTATTTGTGTTATTGTTGATTGTAGAAGAAAACATGGAGATTCCCATGCTGTAATTAACCTTCATGGGGACTCATCAGAGGATATGTTCAAAACTGAAAAGCCTGGAGCAGAGATTATGGATCCAATTGATGAAATGGACAGTGATAAAACATCCGGTCTGGTTGTCTTGCTTCAGAGTTCTTAAGAAAGCCAAGAATGAGTCTGCTGAATTAGAAAAGGTGGTGTGTAAGTGCTTTCTCAAACCGTCTTTGCATCTAAAGGCTGAAGTATGGAAAATTTGAAAAAGAGCTCCAGAAAAGATCTGGTTGTTTTTTGTTTACTCCATAATACCATAGATACCACAGATTGGTATTTGTAGGCAAACGAATGTACATGATTCATGGGGGAAGAAGCAGTGGAGTTCTCTGATGCAGAACAGCTACTGCTGCCTCATTTTAATGTCCTAATTATCAATGACCACAAGCGTTGGGGGGGGGGGGTGTGATTGCTGCAGGACTATTTTCTCAGGTATCATCTAGAGAAAAAACAGTAGATCAGCAAAAATGAAAATGGGAGTAGTACTCTGTTGTATGGAGTCACCTGGGCTGGTTGGTGAATTGGACTTGCTGAGCACAATGTGTTCGCTTTAGTACGGGTAATTGCAAAATGATAAAACAGCGCTCACATTTACACGGTGGGGACTATTGTTTGGAAGAAGAAGACGCAGAAAAAAGCTAAGGATCCTGAAGTATAAATGACAAGTATGAACTTGAGGAGCGAGCTGGTGGCTGAGGACAGGAGGAAGTTTACGCAAGGAAACCCTGACTAAGAGCAGAAAGAGGAACTGTCTTTTTGTTCGTCCCCATGATGTGGATGCTGCACCCAGCTACAGGACTCCCACGTTTAAAAAGTTGTTTGGAAATGGCAGACAAACAGCCACAAGTAAAATGAAGAGGCTAGAAACTCTGCTTTTGAGAGAAAGTTCCAAGAGCTCGAAGTGCTTTACCAAAAAGACCAAAAAAGAATCTGATTTTCATCTGCAGTTCACTGCAAGGGCGGAAGATTTCTCACAGTGGAAAACTGAAGAATCCCAGCCAGGGACCACGTGAGGTCAAGTGGCTGAAGCGAAGCATAGATTCAAACAAGAAAGAGGGTGCAAAATACTAGCTGTGCAGAGAATGAACCATGGGGATGCTGTGAAGGCTTCTCTGTCATTTAGGGTATTCGTGCCCGAAAGATGTGTGGCCTTTCCTCTGGGAGGGGTGGGCTGCGTTTGGGGAATCCCTGGGCTAAATGATGAGCTTGGTCCCTTGGAGCTGTGTTATCCAGGACAATAACTTTTGCTGGTGGTCCCAATTTTATCATTAATGCAGGCTTTACGTAGCAGATACCCAGCTGTACTGAAATTGGAGGAATTAGGATGGCTCTCTCCTCCTTAGCCTTGGGTTGATCTCATCCTTGGACATCAGGAATTGCTCTCCAGAGTGATAAATGCCAAGCTGTTTGGAGAGAAGACATTTCTTGGAACAGAAATACAGAAATGCTCTCTTCTCTCTCCTCTCTTCTCTCTCTCGTCCTTCCTCTCTCCTCCTTTCAGCTCACATTTTCACAAAATTCTGCTCTGGCCACAGATAACGTGTGTGAAATTCAAACGCAAAGAATTTTTTTGAGAAATATAGGCTGTGAAATTGGGCTTATAAATGAGCGCAAACTACACCCTTAACTGTGGAGTCCTTAGCCTGGCTTAGAAGGCTGCTAATCCCCATCTGCCATAGAGGTAAATGGCCTGAGGAGACTTGGACTGTTCCCATTACAGCTGGGTTTTGTGCTTCCATGTGTGGTAGTGCTGAAATAATTTGCTTCTCCTGTAATTAATTACTCTTGAGTCTACCCAACATGTCTTATCTGCTCCTTCATATGAAAAATCCTCCTTGTCCTTGACTACCCCAGGTCTCTCTGGAAACTTCTGGGCTCTCCTGGAACCAGACCTAGGTCCAGGCTGGTAGACTTTACCCTGGGCAACAAGGAGCTTTTCTCTTTAGCCTGTGCTTGCTCAACCCTGAGCTCAGGAAGCTGGAGACCCGCAGGGCAGGGGGCTGCATTGGGAGCATGCTCCATTTTCAGGTGGTTTCCCTGTTCTCTACTCCAGTGTACAGCTCCTTTGAGAGGTCTCTGCTCCAGGAGGCAGCAGAGCCGGTTGCACCAACCATTCCTCTGTTTAACTCCCTCCAAACTCTGCTGCTTGATGCTGAATTTGGAACTGGCCTGCACAGCTCGGGAAGGAGCCCTGGGAGCCATTGGTGGCTCTGAGATCATCAGCTCTGTGTGCAGCAGCAGCCAAAAAGCCAACGGCGTGTTGGGCATCCTCACGGAGACACCAGGCATCGCTTTGCAGCTTGTGAAGCTCTAGTCTCTGCATCTCACGTTAGGAAGAGGTGCAGAGAAGCAGCTGAAATGGTGAAGGGGATGAAACAACTGCCTTACCATTCTGAAAAGACACAGACTGCAGTTTGCAGAGAAGGTGGTGAGAGGGGGAATGTGGCTGGGGTTTATAACATCATGGAGGTGGCGAGTAAGATGAAGGCGTTCACCGTGTCTGTCATTCACCAAATCCCACAGCACTAGAACTATGTGCAATTGATGAGTCTAAAAGGAGAGCAGTTTAAAGCAGGTAAAAGACAGTTCATCGTTACACAGCAGGAGGAGAAAGTGAGGGACTTGCTGCTGGAGGAGGCGGAGGAAAGACAGCCAGGGCAGGGTCAAAAAGGGATCTGAAAACTTCAGAGGCAGCAGGTCCATCAGCAGGGACTGAAGGCAGCAGGCAGGGACATCTCCTCTGCCATCCCTGAAACAGTGGCTGCAGCTGCTGGGGAAGGGCAAGGAGGATGCCCGTGGAGAGGCCAGGCTGGTGTGATCCTAAAGGGCAGATCCTTTTGGTCCTGCCAGAGCCAGCCTGAGGGTGTTGGACACCTCCAGTGTGCGTGGGGAGTCCCAAGGTTGGAGCCGTATCAGCCACAAGGTCTGTCACAGCTGCTCAGTTTCTTTTGCTTTCAGGGCCGTGCCGGAGGATCAGGCAGAGCACGGGGCTCGTGAGGAACATCGTGGCAGCCCGAGGAAGGGGATCTCGGCAGCGCTGTGCTGGGAAGCCACTTCTCCTTTCGTACCAAAGAGCTCGCAGGTATTTCTGTTGTGCAACTGCTCAGCCACTCTCACAGAGGAAAAGCAATGTTTGTTTGAAATACCATGCTTTTAACAAAATACATCGCTGACCCCAAGATGAGGATAAGCTGTTTTCTTGTAGGAGCAGACACAGTTGGAAAGCTAGAACCAAAATATTTATCAGTGACTAAAACTTTGGACTCTTGCTTTTCGAAAGTTGATTTTAAAACCACCTTTTTAGATGTTGAACTTCTGTGGGAAAACAAAACCATTTGGGAGAGCTGCAGTGGTTTTCTGTGCCGTGTTTCAGTGCGAGCTGCTCCGTGCTGGAGGGAAAGCCTTCCCCGTGAGCAGCGTCCTCGCTCCAGCCTCCCGGGACCTCGCAGCACCGATGGGGATTTGGCCCTTACCCAGAGCTGAAATCAGCCCCATAGGCAGCGGGTGTGCGTTTGAGTGGGATGTTCTCTGACTCCCGTGTTTTGCTTTTCGCTCTGGATAAATTCATGCTGCAAAATTTTGCTTGAGTAGGTTTGCCAACCATGTCCTGGATGCCAGGCCATTACCCACCGTCTTGCCCCATGTGCGCATCAACAGCCAGCAAGAAAATGTCTTTTCACCCCAGCTCATGGTGTTTGAGATGCTTCTTCGCTGTGCCAGCAGCAGCTCCCTGCTGCCTGCCTCCTGGACTTTGCTGGAATCAACACTCCTCTGTGAGCATTGCGACGGAGGGAGACTGAGAGTGAAGAGAAAGGACACAGAGAGGAGGAAGTGCTTGAGGAACGGCATTTACTTTGAAGGTTTTTCTGCTTTTTGATGTGTCCCTGCAAGCGGGGGTCTCTGCCCCTCCTGCCCTGCAGACCTGCTGTCCTCAGAAGCTGGCACAAGTGGGTTTGTGGTCGTGAGGTGACATCACCTCAGAAATTACTCCTACTGCAAAATCACTATTTTTTTGCCACTTATTTTAATCTGTGCCAGTTCTCCACAGCGGAGTGTCTTTGTGGCCTGTCCGCCGCTGATCACAGGGCAGTGCAGGACCAACTCTCATTCACAGCACTGGCTTTTCTGGCCTCGGATATTTGCCCGGCACAAGCACGGGTGCCCACAGCATTTGCTCAGTCTCCATCTTTGTCCGTATCACTGTCGCTGACTGCGTTCTGCCGGGGAAGACGCTCTCTGAAGCACAGGGTACGAATCAGCCTTCGGGGTGGGCTGTCCCGGGCAGAGGGTGAGGGCTGCGGGGTCTGGGGGAGGCTGGACTCTCTCTTGGGTCATTCTCTGACTCTGCCAAGTTTGAGAGCTTTTATTCCGTATTGTGGTCCCCGCAGTCTATGTGGCCAATGGCAGCAAGTTTGGTCATTGTTAATGTTGCTGTTGTCACTGCCTGAGCGATGTATAACTTGTGTTTTAAATGGTATCTCATCTCTGCTACGTTCTGCGCTGAACTGCAAATCAGGCATTGTACAGAAGTGAGGGAGCGAGGGCACGTGTGCGTGGGGGTGTGTGTGTGTGCCCACGGTGGGAATGCGGTGCAGAAACCCACGGTGGGAATGCGGTGCAGAAACGCACGATGGAAATGCGGTGCAGGTGCCCTCTGTGCGGGAGGGAGCGGGAGGGAGCGCCTTCGATTGCCGATTGCCTCGTTAGGGCGGCTGCACGGGCAGCCTTTGTTCGGGAAGTGATGCACGGAGATTTTGAGTGCTGCTGAAGCGCTCGGCTGACTGGTTTGTCCTGACAGAAGTGCCTGCGCGTTCTCCCATTGCAAGAGCTCTCAGGAGTCACCTGGGAACTGGGGATGCAGCAGAGCTGGATGGAGCGAGTGGGCCTGCTATTGACTCTGGTGATGGTGAAAAGACAGGGCTCCCATTTGCACATTAACCCTTGCAGTGCAAGCCCAGCAGTGAGAGTTCCTGGGGATGGACCCTTCTGCTCGAGATCAGACCTCGGGAGGTCATCTGGCCCGTGGCTACAGCCACGTCAGGGTGTTTTCATCAAAGACTGCTTTTACTCAATATCCATCTCCGGAGCTCCTGAGGCTTCAGACGAGTGCCCCTCTCCCTGAAGGACGCCCAGTAACTGCTTTTCTTTCCTAAACTGTCATCTCTGCACTGTCCGAAATCCAGCCATTGCTGCTGAACACATCAAGGACAAAAGCAGAGTTATGAATCCACTCTAGCACAGAGATAAGACTCAGTATAATTAGAAACTTTTTATGTGGGGAAATGAATCAAAGCTTCTTCTACTCCTGGGACATTTTAACTCTTCACAGCTTCTATTAGTTGTAGAACCATTTTTTTTCTCAGTTTCAGGCTGGGAAAACCTGGAATAAGAAAGACATCCACACTGAACTGACCCTGCTGAGCTGCTTGACCCCATGGACACGTGAGTGATGATGGAGCATGGTGCACATTTGGGGACATCTCTGGGCTGTCACACGGAGCACTGGAAAGTAACTGTAAGACTGCAGAGCAAATATGTCATTTGGCTGTGTGGGTGGCCAGGGCTTTCGGTCCTGGTAAGCAGCTTACAGCACTTCCGCAGTCAGGGACCAAACTGGGAGCACTGGCTTTATTAGTTTTCCAAAAATATTCCTATTGTCTCTATTGCAGAAGGCCAGGGGGTTTGCATTGACCAGAAAGCGTGGAATCTCAGGTCTTGTTTGGGCTTCAGGTGGTTTTAGCTGCATTTAACAGTTGCCCGTTGGTCAGTAACTATTGCCCAACTATTGTAGCTTGAGCTCTGTGAACATGCGTGAGCCCAGGCTTTGCTGTGTAGCAAACAACAGCCCTTTCTGTTCAGTGGAGCTGGAGGAGGCTACTGGGCAACTTCCAAACTTCAGCTGGGAACCAGCAAGAAGGCAGTGTTAGTAAAACACATGAAAATGGATCCAAGGATGCACAAGACTGAGGGGGAAGAAATCACTGCCGTGAACGGCAGACTCTTCTTGGCAGTGACTTCAGGGTGCTGATGACTTGTCATAACCCTGCTCTGCTTGAGGAACCTGACCTTTCTCCAGCGTGGGGTTACCAGTGTCAAATTGTGCCTGACCATTTTGATTGCCTTGTGTGAGGAGACAACAGATGAGAGCAATGGGTATTGCGTACCTTGGCTTTAGCAAGGTGTTTAACCCTGAGAGGGTTAAGACAAGAACTGAGGTCTTAGGAAATACCAGGAGTAAGAGAACTTAATCTTTGCCTGTGGCAAACAAACTGTTCTATTCATGCTCTTGGTTTTCTTCTGAGAACACCTTCTCAGAGCACCCTGGAGTGAGCGAAGGGGGTCTTGCTGGGCAGGACCCAGCTGCGGTAGCAGCGTAAGCACTGAACAAGGTTGGGTGCTGCTGGGTGCCCAAGGATGTCTGGGACCCGGGTTGAAAGGGGAGAATATGTCTCCTCGTGTCATAGGGTGCTGTGAGAATTCATAACCTCCCTGATATTTCCAAGACTTACTTCTCTGGGTGATGAGCGCAACAGATAAATGCAGGAGGAAGTAAAGATTCCCTTTTCAGAGCAGGGTTTGATGTGTAGTAAACAAGCCCCGAGGCTGTACAGTGAATGATGAAGATACAAACTGCTCTGAACAGTGCAGGAACGCAGCAAAAAACAGTGTAATGTGTAGCTGTCCAGAAAAGATTGGTTAATCTGTCTGGAAATAAAGATGTGGAGCACAGGCAGCACCATGTCAGTGTGAAATCAGTGAGGGCTGCAGGTGCTGAGCTCCACGGAGGAGCCAGAGCAGCCGAGGGCAGGGCGTGCGGGGCAGAATGGACAGAGACCGCTCGGGGAGAACGGGCTGCAAAGTCCTGGCCCCCAGAGCTGGGAATAAGCGGGGTTTGTGAGACAGAGCCCCAGGAGACGGAGTTTTGACACTTGGAATTTTGCAAAGGAATCTGTTGCGCCTGGGATGCAGCGGTGGCGGTTTGGGTGTGATCCTGCCTTGAAAGAAGTCTGGGATGGATGGTCATCCCTTATATGTTGTATCCAAACCTGGAAAAACGGGGGAACAAATGCTAATAGTGACACGTGGGCCCAGTCTGGCCGCTGCGATGGAGCTTGTACCCACCCGGGGCTCCGCGGGACCACGTGAGACTCTGCTGTGCCCCGGAGCTGACCGGAGAGCACTGACTCTCCTTGGAAAATGCAAATCACCCTCGTTTCTACGTTTCGTCAAGTTGTATAAAGATGCTTCAAGTTTATGCCAGGCCAACGTGTGAGTTGTTCTCTGTGTCTGCTCTGCCCTCCCCACCGCTGTTCCCTTTCTGCTCCAGGGATGAACACAGCACACTGTTAGACCACAAACAGATTGAGTGAGTTTCTTTATTAGTTTGATAAGACCCGTTAGTACACCTGTGCTGATTGACGTTAATTAGTTGTTAATCTTTCCTAGTTCTCCTGTATCATCCCTCCCGTGACTCCTGGACACAGGGTCAGATGACAGGACTCTCCGCCTGCGCAGCTCCACCGGTACCCTGAGCGATGCCGGGGGTTTGTTCCAGCAACAGATGCTGACCATCCAGGCACAGGTTATTGTTTAGATCAGCTAAATTACCCAGTGACCCCGGCCTGCTTCCCGCTGCACCGCCCAGCAGTCCTGCCTATTTACCATTTAGCTCTGAAATTGCAGTAACGAGATTACTTGATATAAAGCAAAGCTCCACCAGCTTTCGCGCTCTCACTCTCCTCCTCCCGTTCTGCACAGAGGGCTCTCTCCCAGGAGGAGTCAGCAGTGGATTTGCTGCCAGAGATTGCGCTCGCTCTGGCTTTGCCTATATCCTTCAAAGAGAATCACTGCAAGGAAGGAAGAGCTGTTAGTTTAATCAGACTGTTTATCCCTTCAAAGTGAGCAGTTCGCTTGGAATAAGTAGGGGAGCTCAGTGGGCTCAGCTAACGGCAGCTTATCCCAGCAATTTGTGCTTCTGGAGATGGCTTCTCCCTTCTCCTGAGGGTGCAGGGAGGTGGTGTTTGGGAGGTAACGCTTGGTCCCGACATGCAGAGCAGGGGTATAGCTGTTGTTGGTGCAAAAAACGCAGTTATAGAGGAGATGTGAGAGCTTTTGGGAGAAACATATTAATTGCCTGGCTCATCACCAGGCAATGAGCATCTGTGGGGCTGACAGCAACGGGGTTCTATGGATGGGGGCCGTGGGACAAGGGTCTGGGGCTGGGTCTGAAAGCAGGTGGCCGTGGAGAAGGGCTGGTGGCTCCATCGTGCACAAGGACAGATTACACTCGAATTTACTCTCCCAGCAAGAGATTGTCTGTTCCCGCTTGGGAACATGGTGCAAATGGCACTTCTGAGGGAGCAAGGAGAGCTTTTAAAAAACCCTCCGCTGTGTTGAATTCCCAGGCTGAGAAACAAACCCTCAAAGCAGGTGTGATGGCAAAATGGGGGGTTTTGCCCCAATTTGGGGCAGAGTGAAGGCCTAACTTGTTGCAAATGCGGTGCCTTCACAGGTAGATGTGATTTTCTGTGCGAACATCAGAGGATGGGGCTGCGTCTGCACAAAAGGTGGCGGGAGGATGGGGCTGATGCCGCGCGGGCGCTGGGGAGCGAGCGGGGCTGTGCGCGGGAGCGCGGGCGAGCTCCGTGTCCACCAGCACCACTTCATCCCGCACCAGCAGAGCCCTGGTCAACCCCTCCTCGATTCCTGCCCGCGTGAATCGGAGCAAAAATAAAATTGAACCTTTTGGTGGATGGTCATTTGGCTGCAGCTGGATTTCCCCAGGATTCCAGAACACGAAAGGGGACTGGGATGCCGCCCTTAGACTGCCCTGGGTGCTGCTGAGGAGTACAGAGACGGCAGATCTCGTTAGACCAGAGGTGTGTAATAGAGCCTGTGCCTTATTTCCCTGCTCTTTGAGCCATAGCCACAGGGAGTGGGGCACAGCTTTCTCTGCACATGTCCTAATGAATGGATAAAACAGGATTTTAACTCTTACCTGGCTCCAGTTACTTGAGGTCCGTGAGGGAGGTTATTCTATTGCATTAGAGCAGATGGACAGAGTGGCTGGGGACACATCCAGACAAGAGCTGCTGTGTGGTAGAGGAGAAAAATGTGGGAATTTGACAATTGAGAATAAGGTTGGGGAAGGCAGTACCTGCCTCGAGGGAGGCACTTGGTCAGCGTGTCTTCCTTGCCCTGTGCTGATGGAGTCAAGGTGCTGCAGCTGAATAGCTGATGCTGGCACTTGCACAGGATCTTATACATTAACCGCACTGTCGTTCTGTTGCAGATGTGAAAAAAGTACCCTTCTGAAACTACACCAATCGCAGCGTGCAGTATGCAGGGTCTGACCCGGCCAGGTAAGGATACGCTACAGCTCTCTCGCTCTTGCTCATGACTATTTCCTATCTCCGCTGTAGCACCACCAGTGAACCCCATTTATATTATGCTGGGACTTTATTAGGTGCTGCACAAGAAACAAAAATGTTCCTTTTCCCAAAAGCAGCTCAGAGGCCGAGCGTGGGATTTGGGCTCTGGGCACCTGTAGTCTGTAATATCTTCTCTGTATCTCTTTGGATTTTGTGCAATTTGCACTATACAGATCATTAACACAAATGTGTTGGTCAAATCTCTGTGACTAACTAGAAATTGAGATTTTATTCCTCCCTTCCCTCCAGTAAGAGGCAATAGACCCCATGCCTAAAGCTTATTAGGGATCCAGATCGTGCCTGTGTAACCCTTGGTGAGTTCCTGAAGAGTGTGTGTGTTGATGATGAACTTCTGATTTATAAACCTCCTATTTACAAATTAATTCTCAAGCACAGACACTTAGGCTGACCTGAGAAACCAGCACTGACAAATACCTTTAAAGCCCGTTATATTCTTGCTAAATCTACTGCTCTCTCTGGCCTCTGCATTGGCAAAGAGCTCCATGTAGAAAACATATCAATGGTAAAATTAAAAGGGATAACAGTTTTGTTGCTTATTATCTGAGATTGTTTGCAGTTACTACCATCCTTTTAACTTGAGGCCTGAGCTAGAAGCCAAGCCAGAGGGCAGGTGTTTACCCCCGATCCTGGTGCCGCCACCTTCCTTGCTGTATGTCTCGTTGTGTGGTTGTGGAGAAGTTATGGCAGAAACGGGGCCCGTCCCCCGTCAGGGGCAGCTTGTGGGCACCGGGTGCAGCTCCTGGGCCAGACTCTGGAGGGGGAGAGCTTTGCTGGTGGCAGTTGGATTTGTCATTCTTCTGCCATCAACCAACATCCTTTGAAGACCATAGCAGACTGGGCAGCGGATGGTGTGCAATCTAGTGCCTGCTCTTGCCAGCAGTGATGCCCTTGTGTTTTCTTGGCTGTGCCTGGGCTAGCTGAGAAGTCAGGACAGGGTCTTATCTGGGTAAGCAACAGGCCCTTCGTTGATGTCTCCATGTGAATTACCCACTGCCTGCAGTCTCAGGATCCTGGAGGTTCATCTGGCTGTATTCCCTGGCACCTTGACTTTCAGGAGAATAAATTTACTCTGGTGCCTGCAACTGCATTAATTACTGAGCGTGCCTGGAGGAGCTTGAGTGAGCTGACCGCTTTTTCCCTGAGGCCATCTGGGAACCAGAAAAAAGTCCCCGTGACCTGAAAATCTGGATTCCCTAGGAGCATGCCTAATCACAGCAAGAGGAAGGCGAGATAAACGTGTGCAATGTCCCAGAGCTTTGAATATCCATCCAGGAAATGGGATACCTGCCGGCCTCTTTCTGCCTACAGGAGATACGGACCCCCGTCTGGCACTGCATCATGCCACGTCAACGTACCTGCAGGTAACTGCGCGGCTTTTTCAATCCCTGCTCAAAACGTGCCTGGCCCAGACATGGGTGCTGTTGGGCTGACAACATGCAAACGCTCCAGCGTCAACCCAAGCCCTGCGTACTGAGGTGAACATCTGGAGCAACCCCTGGCTGGCTTTGCTAGATGACACTGCAGGGCTATCGCAGCTGTTTTCTCCTGTAAAGCTCAGAGCCTGCAAGACAAGAGGTACCTTGTTGCGCTGCTGGAAGCAGCATCATGTTCTCACAGGCCCCCGAACTCGCTGCTTGGAAAGCTGACACTGGAAGATGCTTCAAAGCTGCCCCAGTAGCTCCCAGTAACCTGGAGTGGGATGTTACTTTGAGCAACACGGTCTAGTGGGAGGTGTCCCTGCCCAGGGCAGGGGGGTGGGACTGGGTGGTCTTTAAGGTCCATATTCTGGTTGCAGAACAGACACTGGCTTCATTTGAATCTCTCTTCAGACCTTGCCAACTAGAGCTCCAGGCTTTGGTTTGGCTACCTTAATACCGATCTCTAAGTGCTATCTTCGATTCCCCAGGCTGCTCCACCTGGAGACATGAGTCTCTCATAGACCCTGTGTTTGGTCTCCCAGCACTGTGTGGGTGTCTGGGATGTCCAAAGCAGCACTATGAATCCCAGTTCCATTGACTGTGGTAGGAAGCTGTACATCCTGCTGCCTTGTAGGCATCCAAATTTCAGCTGAACCCCTCAATTGGCTCTCCCTGGCCGAATGTCATCTCTAAGTGGAGTCTGAGGTGGCAGCTGAGATGGTGGTGCTGGCACTGGGTATATCCGTGATTAGATAAGATGAATCTTGCAGGTGGATTTAGGGTTGTGTCCGTTATACCAGTTAGCATCGTCGGAGAGCTGTGTTTTGCAGGATGCTTGGGAGACCTCCTGGTGGTGGCGTGTTTTCAGTGCAGATTGAGACCTGCGGGTTGTGATGCTTTCAGTCCATTTTATAGGGGTGGTGTTGATTTTACCGTTGGAGTTTCGCAATCATAATGTCATATGGGACGAAATGAAATCCTCTTCACATTTAATTATCATTAAATTATTAATTTACCTTTATCACCCAGATTTATCATTCCACCAAGATAACAGGTTATGCTGATAAAGTCTGTTTTCTATGAACTCCTGTAGAACAGTCAGCTATTCCCTCTCCGACTGACAGGCCTGTAATTACCCAAATCTTCTCATTTACCTTTCTAAATATTGGCGCAGAATTACCTTTCTTCCCATCTGCTGGACCTCCTGGCTCTGTTCTCACTTCCACCCATAGATCTGCCTTGTCTGACTCTCATCTGACTCTCGTACTAGCAGACCCAGGCAGTCTGCACAAGTTTTTGCCTTCGGTGAGGACAGGAACTCTCAGTTATCTCCAAGATTTCTTCCTGCAAGGGAACCCCATTTCTGCCCATCCTGAAAGGTGGGAAGCCACCCCTGGGTTTGTTCTTCCTTTTCTGTGAAGCAAGGTGTGACCTCCTTACTGAGAGCAATATTTGCAGGGAAATCTGGGTCACTAGATCAGTCTAAAGGGAACTTGCAATAATTTTGTGGTATCTTTTGGGGAGGAGAAAACGGGTCTTTGGTCTCACAATGATGTTGTGGAGGCTGAGAAGTTTTCCAGCGTTCCACACAGGTAGAATGTGGTGTCCATCCGTGCTGATGATGTGATGCTCCCTGGCTGGTGCTCACACATCATCCCTTCCGGCAAGCCTAGCTCAGCTTCTCTTGTGCATCACACGTGGCCACTCCTCATGTTTTAGTCTGTTTAGTTCCTTGACTGTTTTCTCAGTTATAGTCTTCTGGGAAGCAAGAAGCCTGGAGTCGGGAACTTGGGAATCCAGCTGACAGTCCCAGGCTCTCTTTTTTTCTCCCTGCAAGTTTAGTAAACCCTCTGCTAGGATTTATAAGCAAACCCAGGTCTGTGCCCAAGTCCCAGCCCACGTGTGATTTTGGCTGCTGGCTCTTCTCACCTCATTTATCGTGTGAGTGATCCTCTCACCTGCCTCTTTCCCAAGGAGCTCCACAGAGATCTGCTGCTGAACAGAGACCCTCTCTGTGCCTGGCACTGCTGGGCGTGCAACCAAGGAATTAGAGCGACACAAATGGCAAGTTTAACCAACTAATTACCCTACACTATACAGTAAATAAAATAATTGGCTTTAGACCCCTCTCAAAACCTCTGCTGTCTTCCCGACAGAAGGGTCACAGCATTTAAACGCCGTGCGCACAAGCATTAGGCAGCACCGGGGAACTGGAAACCACAAATACTTTCTTCTCGGGCAAACATGATAAACGTGTATTTACATAAAAATGGAATCAGGAAAAGCTAACAAGTGTTAAATACCAACTCTGGAGGCTCTGATATGAAGGGAAGCACAGAGTATCAGGAACAGATGGATTTGAAAGCTTGCAGAAAGACTCATCAGAGCAGTTCCAGCTGCCTGAACTCATCTATAAAGCAAAAAGGAAGAGGTGGCCAGAGAACATCACCAGCCGTAACACATAGGCTGGGATTTTACCTGACGTGCTTCCGCAGCGTCTGGAAGGTATTAGCAGGTATTTGACAAATGGGGTCTGGGTGATACTAGATATTTGGATTTACAAAAAGTATGGGAAAAGCCCTTCTATGACAGCTCTGAAGGAAATTTAGCGGTCACAGATTAAGGGGAGAGTACTTGCAAGGACTAATAGCACGTTAAAGGATGGGGACCAAAAACTAGAACAAGTATTTGGTTTTCATGGGGAAGATTAAGTGTCGAGTGGTGCGAAGATCTGTGCTGGAGCTGGCAGTGCTCAACGTGTTCACAAGAAAGGAAGAGAATTGTGAATGTCAGTGTTTTTCACTGGTACAGTGTTGTTTAGGATCGTCAAATCTAAAGCGGTCTGTGCAGCTCCCGTGTCCTTGGGCTGCATCCCGAGCTCTGAAAGAGATCCTGCATGTTTTATGGCTGTTTGTTGTTCTTGGCCTCACTTGATGCCCTGGCATCCAGCGCCCCAAATTTAGCATCATGGGACAAAAAGTCACTGCAAGGAGATCTGTAAGGAGACAAGGAACTGTAGGAAACTGAGTCCTCACCACATGTGTTGGGCTCTACCAGGGCTCCTCATGTTTGTCCTGGAGAAAATTTGCCAGGACCAATATTCAGCAATGGCTGCAGAATTGGCTGGGGATGTCTTTAAATACACTGATATGCACCAGATACTCATGTTTGGGGTTTTTTTTTGTTTGTTTGTGTTTTTTTTAATATCTTTAAGGCTATTTAAGTTTATGCTGAAGGCGGGATTCAGCACCTGGGGCCACTGGTCTGTGAACAGACCCAGAGCTGGCCCTGTAGCCTTGGACATGCCCCCTGCACTGCCACCATAACCGTAAATACTTACAATTCTCTCTGGGGCACAGAGTCACTTTTTTTTCTATTGCATTTCATATTTAATACTCCTTAAAGGCTAGCAAGTATGTCAGCACCTTCATACTGCAATGCACTGTAGGACCAAATGTGATGCACAGATACCACGAATGACGATTGGACTGCATCCCAGTCTCCCCATCCTGCACCTCTTCCCTCTGTTTTAGGGAATTCATTCCCAGGATCTTAAAGATGAAGATCTTATGCTCTTCTTTGTGATATTGAAAGAGGCACAAGAAGGTCTTTGAAATGGGTTGCAAGCTTAATGCTTAGGAGAAATGCTTAATTTGAACTCCCTAACATGTTCTTGATCAGATAAACGATGAAGGGCTGCACCTAGAGGGGACACAAGTGTATGACCAAAAGTTTGAGAAAGCTTTAAAAATTAAAAAAAAAAATCCTCAAAACAGCAAAATAGACAAACTTGAGGAGGAAAAAAAAAGTCAAGAAACCACACAAGAGGGTCCTATTCAGTGACATATGAATTTGCCAAAGCTGCAATAAATAGACAGTCAGAGCTGAAGTGTGAAGTGTGGAGGTGTACTCCCGCTTGTAATTATAGAGAAACAAACTTTGTCATCCTTGTGGGAGAAAGCATCCTTATGAAATGCCTAGCATCCACCTTGTTGCTGAGATTAATAAGCTGGATATTTACATGTTAATGCAACACATCTTTGCTCAGACCATCATAATGCCATTAAAAATAAGTAAATGCATTCAAAGGATTGTTCAAAGAAAAATTACCTAGTAGTGGATAAAAAGAAGCCCTGAAAAAAGACACCCAGGAAAAATGGAGAAGGCAAGAGATGATGGGCACAAACTGCATTAAGGGAAGGTTGAACTAGAAATAAGAAAAAAAAATTCCCGTGCAGGAGAGTGGTCAAGGACCAAGGAGAAGATCATTCCTCCCAGATATTTGTTCAACCCCATCTTATAAGGAAGTTTGTCCATTCTAGCCCAGGTTGGTTGTATTGGTATGTATCCAACCTTTGTCCGTAGAGCTGCTATCAAGCAATTTGTTCCGGAATATGTTTCTGAAATGGGCTTTTCTTACATAGGCTCTGGGCAAGTGTCCTCCCTAAATTGCAGCCTCTTTTTTGCAGACTATGCCTCCCAATTTATCAGGGTTATTTTGAATTCTAATCCTGGCTTCTAAGTTGATCCAGCTGCAGATTTAATAAGAAAAGACTTTATGCCATCATGAAAGTCAGGTATGAAACACTGAATAACGCTAGGCTTCAGACAGATTTCCTCTTGATATATTTTCCCATTTTGAGCTAATACTATCTCCCAAGTAGATTTTTTTTTTTTCAGTAGTAGATGATTTTGCACTCGTTTTAGAGAAGCTTAACTTAGCTGACTTTCTCTACCTCATCTGTAGGAATGTCATACAAGATGGTGTCAAAAACTGCGTTGAAATCCCTGTACATAGCATCTTCTCTGGGACATCGGAAGGATTCTTGGAGAAAACTGCTGAACGCTCTGGGCCTGCAAGTCCAGAACCCCTCCATAATGAAAGTCATCAAACCTGGCTAATGAAAGAATTAACTTCCTAACCTGTTATCTCCTTCCCTTGCGTCACTGAAGATTTCTCACTTCTGCCACTGGACCAAATGGGGGTAGCTCCCTTTTGAGTAAAGGCTGTAGCAAAAATAGCCTCGTGCCTCTCGACAGCATTTCTGCCCAGTGAAGCGCCGGAGCACCCCTCGCCATCGCCCTCTGGTACGGGCAGCGCCTCCAGGAAGGGTCTCAGGTGTCTCGAGTTCCCCGAGGTTGTGTCTTGTTTGGGGCCCAGACCTTCCGACTTCGGGCTTAATTTCCTCTGCTGTTCTCACCTGTCAATCACAATAACCAAAAGTATTTCTCCTTTCTTTTCACTTCTGTCCTATGCTTGATGTCGATGCAAAGTTTCTAGTTTTGAAAAGTTGGTCTGTTACTAAATTCCTCCTGCTGCTTTCCTCATCAGAAGGGTTTTCAGTTGTTTCTCTAAGTCACCATGAGTTCTCTTTCCCATCTGCGTAGACTTCCCTTCTGTGGGCTCTTCCTCACCAATTTTACCAGTTTATGAAACAGCTGGATTTTTTCTTGTTTTTCTTCCTTTTTTGGCCAGAATGAAATCTAGAAAACCTCCATCTGTAGGGGTTTTGTTTATCTGTTTTACCTTTTGGATAAGAGCTGTTCTGCCAATGCAGTCATAAAACTTGCCAAGCAATCAGTGATTTACAGGATCCCTGTCAGGCAATTCTGAGTAGCTAAAATCCCTTGCTGCCACCAAATACTGTTTTTTTGGATGATATCGTGAACGACTCGTTAAAATGACTGGTCTGTTTTCTCTTTCTAGCTGAATTTCTGTATGGCTCTGCTCTAATGGAACCCATTTTTCCTTCTTTAATTCTTATTCAAAGACTATTTCCTCCTGCAGTCTCATACTCGGTGAGTGTACCTGTGCTTCTGAGATCCTCCTTGTTTGCCCTTCCTGAACAAGCTATACAGTTGGATATTAATATTCTAGACATAAGTTATCCCAACAAGCCTGTTATGCCAATTAAATCAGAATTTTGCTTTGTATGAAGAATTTGAGCTCCTCCTGTTTGTTCTGTTTCTGATGTTTGTATACACGGATTTTTAAGACTTTAGCTGCCTTGTCCACTATTGTCCTTGTCCTCTTATGAACTATAAATGGTTCAAAAGCCATCCTGAAATCAGTATGGTTTCTTGCTTGTCAAAAGGTTGTTTCAGAACATTACTTCTGTGGTGGTTAGAATCCTATTAATTTTCAGCCTATGTTCATGGCAAATTTATATTTATTTATTCTTGTGCCAATTTGTGCTTTGGATTAAATAGGTCTTCTCCTTCCATGGTGTTTACTTCCCTGTCGTATTTATGGCAAGCATTTCTGCCTCTCCTTAGCCTTCACTTTGTTGCATTGAACAAATTGAGTTCTGTCATTTCTGATGGACTCCCATTTCTGGGCAGAAATCCTTAGGATCAGTGCCTAAGCATGTGCCTGTTCCTTTCCTCTGCTAAATTGCATTGGGGTGGTGTTACTCCAGACCATGAGATCAGGCAGCCCTTCTCGTGCAGTAACCTTACTCCCCTTTGTATTGACGATGCTTCAGCGTTAGGCCAGCTACAAATTTCATGCTAATTCCTGCTGGAATCACTCAATGAAATATTAACTCCCAGATGGCTGTTTGTCGGTGATCCGTTCGTTGCTGATGAAGCCAGCAGTATCAGGCATCTCGAGGCAGGGGGCACTTGCTTTGCCATCAGCAGCGGAGCGAGGGCTCCAGGAGATGGGATTGTGGTCAGTGTCTCCGTTTGCTGTGAAAAGGGGAACTGCTGGAGACCACCCTGGGCTGGGGCTGGGGTGTGGGTACTGTGCTCATTTGCAGCCCCCTGGAGCAGGAGCTCAGCTCTGTCCCCA
Source organism: Xenus cinereus (assembly GCA_025774025.1). Taxonomy (NCBI): domain Eukaryota; kingdom Metazoa; phylum Chordata; class Aves; order Charadriiformes; family Scolopacidae; genus Xenus; species Xenus cinereus. The sequence goes on along the minus strand of JAOXJK010000016.1, from coordinate 2,357,379 downwards.
GGACAGTGACTTGAGGTGGCAGAAACCAAGAGGTAATTCCAGAAAAGGATCCTTTTTAATAAGGCAATTTTAGCTTAAACTGTAAAACTTGGCAGATGCTGAAGACAAGAAGTCTGGCTTGTCCAAACACAAGTGTTTACTGCTGTTGTCCCAGGGCTGCTCTAACAACCAGGAGGAGTGCTGGAAATTAACAGGCTGAAGCCCTGTCAGAAACTAGGCAAAGTGGGTTAGCGTGGTGATGAATGGGAGGCTGCTCTCCTGTCCCGGCAGAGCACGCCTTGGATGGTGCAGGATGGTCCTGTTGCTGTGATGGGCACGATGGACACGCCGGGCCTGGGCTGCACTGCAGCGTCCCTTCCTGTCCTCCCCTCTGACGGGACTTGTCCCACAGGCTGTGCCACCACCATGGGCTCTGCCCGGGATGCACAACACACCGTTGTGGGGCGTCTCGAGTGGCCCTGGGTGTGATGTTCAGGCTCTGCAGCCACTCAGCTCTGACCCGCCACTGGTCAACTTTAGGTGAAGCTGCCTGTGCGTAGGTGTGCATCTCCGTTGGTGGTAAATGTGATGTCTTGACTTCTTTTACAGTCACTGGAGGCAGAAAAGAGTTTCGTCTTGCTCTGGGCACCTCTTATTTGACAGGTGAATTGCTCTGGTTCAAATAAATGTGAAGGCAGAACTGGCCAGAACTTTGTGGTGATCTGTCTTGGTCTGCTCTTGCAGCCAGCTTTCTAAAGGAACCAAGAGGTTTTGAAACTCAAACAAGCCAGGTTTTATTGTAATATGAACTAAAATACTTGACAGAGATATCTCAAAGAGACAGATCAGATCGAATAGGATGAAAAAGGGTTTATTTAACTCTCCCCTGTCTACTTGCAGAAAGGAGTATTGCCTACAGGCTTGTCTTTAGTCGTCTGACTCTGAGGTGCAGAGAGGAGACTCTGCACCATCTCCTTTGAATCCAGGGACGTTTCTCCTTCTTCCAATAGTGTCTGCTCCCTGCGTGCTCCTGTGGTGCAGATGTCCTAGTACCTCCTGCCACATCTGCTGAGCCCAGCCAGCTCTGAATTCCCGGTGTCAGTGTGGACAGAACCTCGAGGAAGATTTGTCTGTGAGGATGATGGGGAAGGATGCTCTTAAAGGACCCCCTCTAAGAAGCCCAGCCCTGCCTCAGGTACCTCAGAGCTGGTGGTGGCTCTTCGCTAAGGACTCTTGGATGTCCCACCTCCAGGCCATGCCCAGCTCCTCCAGGTAGTGAGCTCCAGCCCTTTATTTCCTCTGTGGGCTTTTCCCTTTCCCCATAGGCAATGGTGCATCTCCCCAGAGTCTGTGTTGTTTCTGTCCAGAGTGACTCACTCATGGGTGCAGTTCCCCAGAAACCCATGGGAGAGCAGCCTGTGGTGTCCTTGAGGATAGGTCCTGCTGTCTGGAGAATGCAGCAGCACCCTTGGCTGTCTTTGCAGCAGCACAGCCTGGCTGCCTTGTGATGCCTCTGCCAGATGATGGAAGGAGGATGACTGGAGGCAGGGAAGACCTAGAGGCCATGCAGGAGATCCAGGGGCTGCAGTAACTCGAGGTGACTGAGGTGTTCTCTGAATGCAGTTGCTGTGCCAAGCTGTCTCTGCAAAGAAGGTCCTGTGGTGCTGGGGGGGAGAAGCCCCGCAGCGCTTGGCGGACGATGATCCAGCAGCAAAGAGGCCTCATGGTCTGATGCGTGGAGAGTTGTGTAAGCTCTGAATAATAACAGAGCTGTTAAATACAACTTCTCAGGGTTGAACGCAAAAAAATAACAAAGCAATCATCCTGGCAGGCACAACAGGAGCTGGAGGGAAGCAAAGCGCTGTGAGGGAAGGATCTTCTCGGTAGCTTGAGCTCCTGTCTTCCCCAGCAGCAGTCAGAGGCAAAGCTGTGTTGAGGGTCTGAGCTGCAACCTTCCCCAAGGGCTGTGCCAGGCCTCTGGTCTGTCTCCGTTCTGCTGCACTTCAGGGACTTGCAAACTGTTACCACCAACCTGCTGTTGGAAAGGGCGGCTCAGCGATGGCCCTGTCCTGCGTTCAGGTTGTGCAGCGGAGTGGGAGGCAAAGGAGGGTGTGCAAAGCACCAGGGCCGTTGTGAGGATGGAGAAGCCAAGGGGTCCAGTCTCCTTGTGGTGTATTCCTCCAGGACACAGCCAGAGGTTTTTTTCTCAAATACATCATATATAAAAGTATGACTCCTCCCCAAGAAGAACCTGCTAAAGGCCTCTGAGGCTGTGCGACTCTTGCCCAACAAGGCCGCAAACACAACCGTCCTGCTTCCAACTGGCTGAGCCACCGGTCCCTGAACCCCCTGCATTCCTCTCCCTGGGGGTTCGCACGCAGCCCAGCTGTGCCGCGGGAGGCATTGCGGAAGGTCAGCACTCTCCCTTCCATCCTGGGGGAAAACTCTGCTGCCTCCCTGCAGAGATGGAGGCCAAGTGCCTGCTCTGGCGAGTTAAGCAGCATGAAGGGATTGTCAGTGGATGGTCGTCATCTCTAGATGGGTTTGGTCCAGGCCAAATCACGTTCTCCCAAACTGTTCCTGGATGAGCACGGGGAGATTTTTCTGGGCAGGGGCCATGCTCAAGAGCAATTTGTGCGTTGAGCTCACTTGTGGAGGTTGAAGAGAGTTTGATAGCCTGGATATGGGCCGGGTGGTGCCAGCTGACGTTAGTGCTGGAGAACAGTCCTGGACGTATTTAATTTACTAGTACAAAGAGACATCCTGGCCGGACAAGCTGTGGAGCTGGGCTGGTGAAGGGCTTGGTGCCACGTGTGGAGCAGTGCCCGCTGCACGGAGCAAGGTGTGTTCACAGCTGGAGGACTCACGGGAGAAGCACGTGGACATCGCAAGCTCCTTAGACACAGGCTCCTCCGAATGGAGGCGGGCAGCTGACACAGTCACAGCGATGGTTTGAGCACAGAGATGCACAAAGGGGCAGGCTCTTGTCGTGTATGCAGCTTCAAGCATTTGTGTCCCCTAGGACACGAGCCCAGTGTCCTTGGCTGTGCCCGATGGGAGCACACAGTCTCGTGCTCGGCTCAGCTCCGGGACTGAACACACCATGGAGATGCTGTCTGGAGAGCGCTGCCGTCTTCAAGGTGAGCGGAGACGAGCAGGGGACCTCTTCGGTCCAGAGACAGCCCGGGAGCTCAGCGTTGCTGGCTTGAGGGCAGCAGTTCTGGTGCTTGGCTGTTTCCCTGTGATGGGCTGAAGCCATGTGTGCTCCTCCCCGATTCCGGGAAGAGGATGGTGCCTTTGCAGCTGTTTGTTCTTGGGAACTGACAGTCCCAGGAAAGCTGCCAAATCTCCGGCTGATGGATGAGCCCCTCTTGGAGCCTGAAAACCTTTCAGACAAACAGAGCGGAGCTCTTTAGGGAGCTGCATGTGGGGATAATTCAGAGTGAAGGGGCAGAATTGAAAACAGGATCACTGTAAAGGGTGGTGGCAAAAATGCTTCTTCATGTGCATGGGAGTCCCCAAAGCTGTGCTGGGAATAGAGTCTGGGAAACTGGGTACAGGGAGAATACGAAAGGAGTTAAGACACAGTGAAGATGTGAGGCCCTGGCATGATGGGGAAGCAATGTGCCTTAAGAACAGGCATTAAAATGGGCTAATTCAGAATGAAGAGAATGAAATGATTCCTGTCACGGCTGGAGATCTGGGGAACTCCTGGCCACAGTGTGCCACTAAACAAAGTCACTTGGGAGTTGAACGTCATCTTCTCTGGTGCTGTTTGTGGGTCAGTACTTTCAGCAAACCTGGAGGTACCTTCAGCTGCTTTCTCAGTTGAAAGGCACCTCAAAGGGAAGCCAAATAACCCCAGATGCATCAGGGAATCGTGCCTGCTCGCCTAAGCAGCATTACTTGCATCCTGGGTTTTCTTGAGGACCATATTGCACTAATGAAATAGCCATAGCAAGATGCAAATGTGTCTCCCCTCTGTCATTTATGCCCTGATGGCCTCAGAGCTGGTGCCCGTGTTGGAAGGACAAGTGGAGGAAGGACTGTGCAGCTGATTGGGCTGGGGAGCACAAAAGGGACACTGCTAATGGCACCAGGAGGTCTTTGGGTTGGGGCCATATGGCCCATGTGGGACTGGTGCTGCGTCCCTTCCAGAGAGGAGTCTGAGTCACACAGGAACCCAGTTCTGATGCCAATCTGGTAGGAAAACACGTACATCTAGAGCCCAGCAGAGCGAGCGCAGCGCCCCAGGCACAGCCAGCTCTTGTGCCCTGCCTGGCCGGGGCATGGACCGTGTCTTGAGTGCTTCAGCCCTAGGGTTTCCAGTTCTTGTTTACGTGCTTCCCTATTTAACGAATAGTTCTGCAGCTAATTACTGATGGGACTATTTATAGCAACCTAGTTCTCCCTAATAGGTCTGTTTGCTGCTCCCTGCCTGCACGCTCCTTTGATATAAATAGAGAGCCAGGGAGGTTGTAAAGCTGGAAGATACAGTTTGCAATAGGAAATACCAGGGAAAGGGATGGATCCTTCTCGCCCCAGGGTCCTGCTGTCCTCTGCTATATTACACCATCTTTTGTAGACTCAGCCAAGCCTGTTGTGGAAGGAGTGGCTCTCGGAGCCATGCTGGACCTGACTGTGCCTTGCTATGGGATGGAATCATTGGGGAGACCATCACCTTAGGGCCCTAGCGTGGCCAGAAGAGGAGTTTGGACCGTTGCCGTCAGTGAAACCAGGAGCTGCAGGGATGCATGTGAGTCAGTAGCAACGAGACCTGGGTGGGATGTAGGGAGGCCAGCGTGGGTGGGAGAAGGGAGGCGAGAGGGTGGCACACCTTGGGACATGTCACGTGAGCAGCAGTGCTGAGACCTGTGCAGTCTCACCTCCCAGGGAGCTCTGTAGCAGGAGGAGACCAAAGCTGAGGAGAGGGACAATGGTGAGTATTTCTGCAATCGCTTTGCATTTCTCTGGCTGTTAAAGCAGCAGCATTTCCTCGCGTTGCTTCTGCTTAGCCAGGGGCTGGCTCCCACCACTTGTGCATCCCTTTTGCTATCAAACTGGAATCCAGAGCCATCCAGGGTGGCTCTGCTCCAGGGTGTCTAAAAAGAGATAGGAGCTTTGGTTTCCAAAGTTTTCCTGGTTTTGTAAACAACCAGAAGGAAATACTTGACTTAGCATGGGGGTTAGTTGAGGACACTGTGGATGGTACCAGTCTGCATGGACTCAAAAGGCAGCTGAACAAATTAATGGATGAAGAATGCATCAAGGGCTGTTAAACCTGAAGATACCATCTCAGGCTTGGGAAATCCCTGAGCCACAGGTCAGTGGCGGATGAGAAAGCATGCCAGGGATGCTTACCTTGTTCTTTCACCCTTCCCTTGCTGTCTGTTGTTGGAAATGGTGATAGGCAGACCAGAGATGGCTGTTTTTAAATTCTTCTGGTCAGTTACTAGTCCCCACGAGCCACCGCTGCTTTAAAACCAGAATTTTGTCTCTGCAGGAGACCCTGTCATGCTCAGTTCGCTCCTAGTCTGCTTCTTCCATGGTTGCTGTGAGCCCCCCTCTCTCATGTCAGATTAAAGACAGGAATGAGCCCGAGTGTTTGAGAGAAAAGACCGTGTTACCTGGGCTTGTCTGGACACACAGGTCTGCATTTCCAAATGGCCTCTGATGAGGGGCACAAATTTCAACAGATTGGGGTGGGTTTCCAGAGAGTTTGTTTCTGTTCCTGCTGCAAGTCGATCCCTTGTGCACAACAATTGCAAACTTATACCTGACTTTGCTGGAGGTGGGCAACCAAAATTATTGACCCCGTTTGAAAATGGGAAATCTATTTAAGGAACTGTGACTCAAACGATGTACTTTAAGATATTCTAGCGTGTTCCTCTTTGTCATATTTAAAGAGCTGGAATAGCAGATTTGTTTCATCCCTGAAGAAGATGCTTGTTTCTGAAGTTATTTCCACAAATTAGAAGCATATGATGCTCTATCAGTAATGATAATTAAGTGTTCTCATAACGAATTGCAAACTTAGCTGTTCCATGGAACTACTTGTAAGAGAAGGAATTACAGAGCACAGTAAAAGTTAGTGGCCCTGGCTCATTAGTGGCAGAGGATTGAATGGTGAATGTACTTGAAGCATTTGGTACTGTTTCCTGAAAGACAAATCGTTAGCGGAGTCTGATTCAGTTGAAAATAAGGCAAGGCCTGGCTGAGGTCTGTCTGCAGGCTGCAAACCCATGTGCGATGCTGGAGCTTGTGGAAAACCGTGCAGGGACAAAGCCGCAGGCGCGAGATGGTGCTGACTGGGGGTGTCCCCGAGCAGGGGTCCGCGTGCTGGAGGCGACGGGAGGGGGAACCCTGGGAATCTTCCTCAGCCAAACAGCGCTCTGCTGCCTGCAGACGCTGCAGGTTAACCAGGTTTTTGCTCAGATCACAGTTTTCCAGCTTGGCCTGAGTGCACAGAGGGTTTTTGCCTCTCCACCTTCCCCTGGCTGGGAGCAATGCCTCCGGGTGCCAAGCGTCAAGAGAATTACTGCTGTTGGTCTTGGGGCAGCCGGTGCTGAGAATAAGGCTGTCCAAACAATGATGAAAACAAATCTCACGCCCAAAACGGCAGAGCTTTTGAAACTTGACTCTGGGTTTGATGCTGGGGTCTGTGGTTGCTGAAGACTGGACGGGACAGAGCCTGGGGGAAAAAGTGTGACTCTTCACACTGCTGTGGTTTCTGGACACAGGCTCTACACCGGTCCAGTGTCAGCAAGACGGCAGCCAGATCACTGAGGAGCTCTGCTGGTGTAACCTGGCTCTCTCTGGTTTCCTGCATGTTTCTTGCTCGTTCCATATTCCCATGCCAAATTTTTAAAAGCTCTGCAAAGGGGTGATGCTTGCGAGGCCATTAGCGTTATCACTGGAGTAAACGAGCAGGCGGAAGCTCTAAGAGTTGCCAGAGGGAAGCTCGGTGGTGCAGGGACTGTGCAGCCTTTGTGGACTGGACAGCAGGGCAAGTGACTGAATTGCTTTGGCACGGGCTGCCACGACCGCGAGACCAGTTCCTGGAGCCGGGAGCATTTGTCCCATGCACAGCAGTGGATCCCATTTGCCTCTGCTGCCCCTTTCCCCCACTTTCAACTCCAGACCCTGGGCATCCCCCATGGTCAGGCTGTGGATGGCACTGAACCGGGCAAAATCTTTGCCCCCACCTTGGGTTTGGGCCATCGTACTGTGCTGGGTCTGAACTGTGCTGGGTCTGAACTGTGCTGGGTCTGAAAATTGCTCAGCTGTGAGAAAAAGCTGCAAGAAAGTTTCAGGAGGTAGCTTTCCCCCGTGCACTGGTTGGACTCACATTTAAGCTCAAGCCCTTGCCCTTGGTCCTTGACTGAGCTACTCGGTAGGTTTGCCTGAGTCTGGCTCCGTACCCAGCCACTCCCGACCCTGACCCGCTCGGTTTGCCCTTCTCGCTCGGGCTGTTAGGGGAGCATGCCCCTCGCCAGTTCGGCTGATGCCCTCACTTGCCTTGTCCTCACCCTTTGGTCCTGGCTCACCTTCTGTTGCCCCTCAAGGGGTGGTGGGCTGGAAGTGACCAGGACAGTGGTGGATAGGGAAGCAGGGCTGGGGTCAGCATGTCAGGATGAAAGAGGGATATGCTTCCCCCACGTTTCTGGTGCTTCCCTCGGAGCAGAGGGATGCTGCACCAGGTAGCTGCGAGCTGATGGCATCCCTTCCCCTGGCTCCTGCCCAGTCCCTGCTCCTCCATCATTGCTAGTTCTCCTGCCTGTCTGCAGGCGATCTGCAGTATTTCTGCTGGATGTGTGCAGGGCCAGGAGCTGGGCTTGTGCCAGCAGCCTCCCCCTGCTCCGGCCAGACAGCGTCAAGGCTCTGCACCGTCGTTTAAGTCAGAGTCTGATGGGAATGTGACTCAGTTGGCATCGGAGCCACAGCATCAGGCAAAGCCGTACAGACAAGGGCGGCTGCAGCTCCGCTGGCTCCAAGGTGTGATGCTGGGGTGGGATGGGAGCGTTCTCCTTCCCTGCTGTTCCCAGGAGACAACGGAAAGGACCGCAATTTGTCCTGCAGTGATAAAGCATCTCATCTTTTCTGCATGTCCAGGGAAAGGCCAAGGATAATCTCCTGCTTTTGCAGCTCCTCTTGGCCCGACATCTCTCCCAGCCCTTTGCTCTGCAGCACTTGTGGTGTGGCAGCAGGAAGGAGGGACCAAACGCTACCTCTTCATCTCCTGATACAGATAAATAGATATCCAAGGCTTCTACTAGGGACTGGTACATTGTGGCTAGCCTGGTCTGTGCCACCCACGCCGTGGACTTTCAGCACAGCTCTGAGTGGTGTTTCTTATCAGTGAAATCTCTTTTGGGGTAAGGAAGGGCATGTCCCTGGGATGAGCTTTCTCTGCTGCTCAGTGTCTTGGGTACTGCCTGCTCTTCCACAGCTGTCCAGGGAACAGCTCGGGGCAGGGTCTTGTCTTGGCTCCGGACTCCTGCATGTGCTGTTCTAGACACAGATTCACTGGAGTCAGCTCTGTGATGACAGAACTCTGGATTCAAGTCCCAGCTGGGTTTCGGGACAAGGCTGGGGTTCGTAACTGACCTTGTGCCCTACCTGCTGTGCAGAGGAAACTAAGACCACAAACCCGCGGAACACCCGGTGCTTACCCCATGGTCCGGGCAACCTCCACGGAGTGTGTGGCCCCTTGGGGCTTCGCTTTCTCCAGGCAGCGTTGATGGAGAGGGGCTGGTGCTTCTGGAGGTGTCATCGCCTGCGTCCAGAGCATCCGGGGCCAGGACAGCAGAGGGAGAGACAGCGGCGCTGAAGGACACAAGATGCAGCCGTGATGGCATTCGGGTGTGCTGAGCCCGTGCTGCCCAACACCCAGTGCCGCTCTGCTGGAGTCTTGCTCCCCGTTTCTGTCCACCTTGGGTGGGAAATGAAATGGGTTTGCATGATGAACATTATCACATTATCAAATCATCCCAGCCTAAAATTAGTCCTTAATGCAGGAAGGGGAAGGGCTTTGCAATGTGGAGTTGAATCAATAACAGCTTTTCTCGATCTCGCCATACCTCGCTGTGGCTGTCCTCAACAGCAGGAGTGACACACTGCCCACGCTCCCCTTTGTTTAAGCAATGTCAGTATTTGGCTGATGATGTTGAAGCTGAGATCAATACTTACCAGGTTTTATAGTCTTTCATATGCCAGGGAAAAGAATGCCATTCCTTCTGTCCAGAAACAGACAGAAAGATTTGATGGTGAAGGAGAGAGAAATATAGCGCTGGGATATAACTGATGACAATCGTGAGATGCTGTAAGGGAACAAGAGGCGCAGGCTCTTCAGTACCCCTCTTGCTTTCTGGGCTCTATTGTCCCAGCAGTTTGAACAATGAAGTAGGATGGGGCCAGGGAAATAATCTTCCTGCAGCCTTGCTGCCTGTTTAGCTCTCAGCTGGCTGAGCATTGCTTGGTGTGTTCATGAATCCTCGTCAAAGATTTATGCCCCTCTTTAGAAGTGCCCTCCTTAAGCAACTCTTATTAACACAAGAGGTAAAGCCCTTCAAGGAGTGTGAGCTTTCTCCTATAAGCAGGAGAGGAATTACTGTTGTAGCCTGCAAAGAAATGAATCCTGCCATGTGAGTGCTGGGACAGGGCTCCCTCCCTTGCAGTCCGGCCCCCGTCTGAGGGAGCTCTGGCTTCTCCCACCATTGGCATGAGGTCTTCAGGGCAGGGGGGATGTGCCAGAGCCTTGCACTGCAGGAGGGAGACAAATGAAATAGTAGATGGAGAAAGATAAGCAGATGGTGATGGTGGGGAGGAGACCCCAGTCTGAAATCACCAGCTCAGCCATAGAACAGCTCGTTGGGCCAGAGGGTGCAGTCCTTTCCCAGGTCTCTCCTACCACGACCAGAGTCTGGAGCCAGCAAAGGAAATAGATGCTAATGGCTGGAGAAGTGCCAAGCCCTGATTCATGGTGCCCTTGCCTGCCCTGCAGCCATCATTTGAATCACAGAGGCTTGCTATTTGAAATAAAATGCAACGAAGACAGGAGGGTTTTCTCACCTTCTTCCTTCTTTGCTTTCTCTTTGCTGCAGGTTTGTGAGGCCTGGACTTCAGCCAGGATGTCCTGGAGAGAGGTGCAAGGCTTCCTGCATCCTTTCTTATAGGTAGCAATGGCAGGGGCAGGAGGGGCAGGGCACTGGTGCCCGTGGGGTTGGGAAGCCTGGCATTGCCAGGTGGGGCTGTCTGGGGGTCTCACCAGCGTCCTTGGGGGCGTATGTGGAAGATTGTGTCTGTCCTCAGCCGTGTCTGCCCTGTGCGAGCAGCTCTGATTTAGTCCCGTCCAATTCATTCCTGTACAAGATGTATGTAAATGCACGGTCTGTGCTATTTAAATGGTGGGAAGAGGGAAAGTCCCTTTGAATATTTACGTTAGAGACTATGAAATTTAATCAGCAATATTAACAAGTGAAGAACCCTGCTGAGATTCCCAGTGAATAAAAAGGTTTTGACAGAGAAAACGAATAACCTGACAGTAGCCGAGAGGGAACCTAGAGTAAAATTGCTTCAAAGGCACTTAGTCCAAAAAGATGCAGGAGAGAGCTCTTCCTTTATGGTGCCTTTAAAACGAAGGACTCCTGGGAACAGCAGTTGCTGGCTTCACCGTCCTGACTCCCCTGTAGGACAGTGCACGTGTGGAGGTGGGTACTGTGTGTCCGTGCCGTGTCCTGGGCATGCAGAGCCCCTCTGCCCCCCAGCTTGGGTACCAGTGTGTCTTGCTGGATGCGGTACTTCGCGGTGTCAGGATTTTCAGGGCAGTGCAGCGTGTCACTGTACCACTTGCTGCCACTTTTGACATTCTTCACGCATGCTCTGTGCTTCCGTTGTGTGTGGGGTGTTTGTAGGTGCAATTTTTCATGAGCTATGTGGAGGATGAAGAGCATGTGTGGCTTGAGTATTGTACAACTGGGCACTGTGGTGTGGAGCTGGGTGCATTGCCTGCAGACCGAAGCCTGGTGTTAGCTTTGAGGTGCAGAGCTGTGCATGGGTTGGGAGCTGTTGGCTTCTCTTATGCTTTTCCCATAGTGAAACAGTAGATGAGGCTGGACTGTGCCCACATGTGTGAATAACAGAGAGATTAAGGCCCATGGTGCAAACATCAGAGGGCTGATGGTGTCTGCCACAGCCGCAGTTTCGACAGCAAAGGCACGGACCTCCTGTGGAAGCATGCAGATTTTGAGATGCATGTTGTCCCTCACTACCAGAGCTTGGGGAACACCACAGCATGAGTACAGGCTGTGCCCCCAGGCCTATGTGGAACTAATTTTCCTGGGTGCTTTCCAAGAGTAGCCACAGAAAGCCCTTGAGGTTACAAAACAGCTGATGCAGGTTGACATGCTGGAGATGCAGACATCTCCAAACTCATCCGAATGGAGCTGCCTCCTGGCTAGAGGATCTCTCTTCGTTCAGTTACAAGGACAGGTACATAATAGCTCCTGACATCTCCATTTAGTCAGGGAATTGCATCTTGTGCAAGAGACCAAGCAGAAATTTTCATCTCTGATCTGGCAAGTTGGAACCTGAGCCCAGACTTTCCCCGTGCACAGTGACCAGTGTAGGGAAGAATCGTCCTCGTCCCATTCTCATTGTCTCCATAAAATGTTTCTGCTTCAGCAGAACCACAGGTTTGCCTGAATTTTCACAGCACTAACACTGTCATGATGATGTTTTTACCCTTGTGCAGGATATGCACTTGCTCTGCGTGTCAGGACCAGGATCTCTGAGTATCTCAGCAGCAACAGCATAATCCAGAAGTACCAAGTTGGCTTCTTCCCCAAGAAGTGAACCATGGGCTTCACCTTTAGCCTGGAGATGCTTATTAACAAATATGTAAAAGAATTAAAGTTGGGCAGAATGCTTGTCTGCATCATAGACTTTTAAATAGCCTGTAACTCAATCTACTACTCAGAGCTGAACATTAAATGGCTACAAATGGAACTGGTGGGAAAACACGACCTCATTAAATCCATGCACCATTCATCTCAGGCTGGATGCAAACAAACCACATGCAGCTAGGACTTCAAGCAAAAAAAAAAAAAAAAAGGAATAACAGAGAGATGGAGTCTCAGCCCAACAAAGGTCATCATCTCTGCTACATCAATTACTCCCTATCCCTACTGGAGCAGTCTGACTCAATCACATGAGATTCTTGGATCAGCCTGGAAAAAACAAAAATGATATTTTAGAAAAAGCCCCAAACCAACCAAAACAGTATTTTATTTTTTTAATTTTTTTTTATTACAGAAGCAGACATATTAAACATATCCTAAATTATACATACATAAGGCTCATTACAAACACATCAGGGAGCTTAGGGCTGGTTATAAAAACATTACAAGGGAAAGCTTTGCAAGTTTGTATGCAGTAAAGAAACCACTGGATAGATTAAAAAAACAGTAAAACTGTAGCTAAAACTACTTAGTGGTGGAACTCTACTCCTTCTCCTATTTGGGACTGAAGGCTGATGTCCAACTTTAGCAACAACCAGACTGAGTGAACTAAAGCCCGAGAGAAACATTGACTGTACCAGTTTGTGAGAAGTCCCTCTCTGTGCTCAGAGACAGCGGGGTCGAATAAAAACTCAGTAGTTCAAATTCCTCCATCCCTCCTCCTGTTGAATTCAGCCAGCAAAGCAAACAGCTCTGTATAAAAGGATGAAAAAATCTTTGATATAGTAAAATGCAGATAAACAGGGCACTGGAAAAGGCAGTCCCACGGTGCCACGACATGGAACTGTCTCAGATATCTGCCTAGACCTGGCACTGAGTCACTGCGACTTGAAAAACTAAAGCAGATTACCAAATACAGAATTAGATTGGATTTAACATGAAGATGTATTTTTCTTACGCTCTTTCTGTATGGTTTTACTATTTTATGTAATCTGATGTGATTTCATGTCTGGACACTTATTTAGCAAAAGGTGAGTACCTACAAGCAGCTATTATTTGTTACATCCCAAACAATACACACAATTTCTGATGGGTGTAACTGAGGATTGGGAACACAGGTAAGAAACTCAGACCCGCCTGATAAAGGATATTGGTAAGCAGATCCCAAATAGCTGAGAGCTGTTTTCAGCAACCATAGAGGACATGTCTACAGAAAGAAATAATTACCAGCTTTGGGGCAGAAGGGTGGAGTCAGGACAGGTTCATAGCAAGGAGCATTTTGCTGCTGAGCCAGCAGAGGATGCTGCAGAGGTTCATCCATGAACCATCGCTGGGTGAAGGTCATAAATACCTTGGATACCGGCTCCTGTGGTTGACTGCTTTCTTTTTCTTTTTTTTTTTTTTTGACATTGGCATTCCAGTAACTAAGCTGAATAATGTGCATCTCCTTGCTCATGTGTTACTGTTACAGGAAGAAGTTTCTTCATGATTCATTCCCATTTCATACCCTTTGACTGCTTGTGAAAAATACAGCAGACACATGTAGAGAGGTGAAGGCTCTTGCATTTTGCATTGGAGGAGGGATTCATCTTGCCAAGAGTAGACAACGTAAATGTAGGTGCCTTAAATTTCCTTCAGAATTGGGAGCTCTGCAGAGACGTTCAGTTTGCAGATGAGGAAACCTATAATCACTCACCCAGCTGAGGCTGTCCTAGGTGTGTGCTGTGTGTCTGAACACTCTACTGCAGTCAATGGAGACATGGTCAATGCAGCTGCTGGAGTCTGGGGAGGGATTCAGCCCAACAAATGCAATGTCTGGTTTGGCCTGACCTGATTTTTGTCTGCTGGTGAGGGATGAGGATACAGGACCAAGGTTCATTAGCTGAGGCATTTATAGCCATTTGAAATAACCTGGGATATCCAAGAAATCCCCTAGTCAGTATGGGCAGGACTTCCCAGAGGAACCTTCCAGAGAAGCTGCTGGACTTGTATCACTCACAGTGCCAGACGCTAGACAGACATGTCTTCTTCTGCAGCTACGTTACATGCAATGCTCCCTCTTCTGCGCTGTCTTGGGCCTCGATTCACCTGTGCAGTCCATTAAGTGGAAGGCTCTGGGGTCTGCAGACCTCCGTTGTCAATATTATAAGTAGATCTTGGGGTGTGATTTGTTTATGGTAACGTTGATGTCTGGGGCTCAGCTGCTCACACTAAAGCTTTTAGTACTGAGATGCTCTGGACTATCCTGCCTGGCCAGCAGTGGTCTCAGAAGGTGTACGGTGCATCTCTGTGGTATCCCAGCACTTCTAACACAAGCCCAACTGGGCTGTTGCTGCGCTGGCCTCAGATGATATTTATGCCTGGCCTCAAACACAGTGTGTTCTGCCGAAACCCTGGTAGCAAAGCAGTAACCACAATAACCTGACTTATTGACTCAAATCTCATGCTTCAGAATCCGGCACAAATTCTGGAGAACGTGGGGCTTGTGGTACTGCAACAGCATCAGCAGCAAACTGTGCCCAAAATGAAAAAAAGGGGTTTAGTTCAAAATTCATGCTCCAAGCTGGTAGAGCACGTTCTGCCATGGTACATCTGAGCTGGAGATACTGTAACGGGTAAGGATTGATTACTCCTCTCAGAGTGCCCTTGTAGCCAAGAGGGCCAGTGGAGTCCTCGGCTGCACAGGGAGAAGTGTGGCCAGCAGGTCGAGGGAGGTCATTCTCCCCCTCTGCTCTGCACTGGGGAGGCCACAACTGGAATCCTGCGTCCAGTTCTGGGC
>JAOXJK010000016.1:2316511-2342564 GCA_025774025.1 Xenus cinereus | reverse complement strand
GACTCTGGTGAGACACTGGCACAGGTTGCCCAGAGAGGTGGTAGATGCTCCCTCCCTGGAAACGTTCAAGGTCAGGTTGGACAGGGCTCTGAGCAACCTGATCTAGTTGAAGGTGTCTGTGCTCATTGCAGGGAGGTTGGACTAGATGAGCTTTTAAGATACCTTCCAACCCAAACTATTCTATGATTCTATATTCAACAAGCTATTCCTCCCACACTCACTTACAAGAGGGACCCCCAGTTCCAAGTAATAAATTCCCTTACATACAGTCCTTTCAGGGTCACGCATACAGCAGCTGGTAAATAATGTAAGAGTTTTAATCTCATTGTCTAAGTAGCCCATTAATGCTAAAAAGGAGTTACAAGAATGAAGTCATCCTTGAAATAGAGACATAAATACCTATAAAAATTTTCTGTGGCTATTTACAAAGGGAGGAGCAAGAAGATCTGACAATAACCACCTGTAGAGTATGGGGTTTATTAAATGTTGCAGCTGCACCTCAAATCATTCTGAAGCGTAACATTTATGCCTCCTTACAACACAGCTGTGGGAAAAAGCATGACACCAAGGGTGCAATAATAAATAAATGTAGTGTGAAATAACGCCCAGAGCTAGCACTGAAACCCAAGTAAATTATAGCTCATTAATAGGGATCACAATCTAGATACATTAAATGCACTTAATAATACAATATTTAGGCAAAATAAAGGATATAAAAATAAGTCATTACATATGAAAGGCTAGCTACTGAGTAAACTCTTGAAATTCATACATCTCTTGAGGGCAGTTGGCAGGCTCGTAAGAGGCATTAACAAGCACAGAAAGAACTCGCAAACTTCAGAGCTTGAGGTCATTTTTAGACAGAGGTTAGGAAGAAATTACCTGTTGGCATATTGTTTCAAAAACATTATTTAAAATTAAAATTGAAGTTTTTTGCTGAGGCACGTTACTACATTTGAAGGGTGGGATACTATGGGCTTAAGAGAAGTAACTTCTACCCTGCAGTAACCAGTTGTTTCCAGATTATTATTCCACAGCAACGGGGTGGCTGGTCATTTTTATTGAGCAAAGCTTCCTTGCTTTAACTATGGGAGAAAGAACATGTGCACGACCAGCTACCACGGGACAGCTGGCACACCACACCAAAACAACCTTTTTGCATGCCCACACACATTCATGCTTTAAAACTTTATGCATTCATGCATAAAATCCTAAACAAGGCAAAAACCAAGTAATTCATGTTGCAAGGCAGGAGACTGGCTATCACTTTCTGGATTCTCACTTTCCAAAGAAAGAGGTTATACTACTGTTCATGTTACAGAAGTCTTCATGCACAAAATGCTTTCCTTTGTCTTCAGTAGCCCATTGAAATTCAAATATGGATTTTAACAAAAAAGTCTGTAAAAGTCAGTAACTCCTGTCACTTACTTGGCTTAGAGTTAATGACGACGTTCTCAGCAGAGTGCTGGGGTGGGAACCTGCAGTTCTCCCCTTGGCCCTCGCTGCTGCCGTACTCTATGACTTCCACTTGTCCCAGCGGCACGCTCCACTTCAGTAAATACCTCTGGCCAGTTGTCATGGTGCCACTGCTTTCATAGGAAGAGCTGGAAGATGCACAAATTATTGCTGTGACGAGGAACTATGTTTCACGGCACACTATTTATTATTTTAGCTTCTAAAATCTGCTGTTTATCAGTCTGAGTACTGTGCACAACTTGAAACAAACACGTGCATCAGGCTGACTTCTGTGACTGACCTTTCCCGGAGTGCAAAGAGCAGCTTTGCAGGTGCGGATAATCTCGTTTACAAACAGCATAGGACTGCCAACAACAGTCCCCACATTTCTATAACAAAACATAAACGACCAGCTTTTAAGATCAACACGCGTTTTGACATCCTAATACGAGGTACTTAGGATGACACTTTGGCTCCCTATTTTCCTAATGATTTTGAAACGGTGCTCAAAAGACATAACTTCTACGTTTAGGGAAGTAAGGAGGATGGGACCTTTGAATGACCCCCAGCAGCAGTAAGGGCAGCATAACATCCCAGGGGCTGAGGAGCTAACGTTTCTGCAGAGCCCCACAGCCCTGGACATTCTTTACAGCAAACCTTTGCAAGTGCTGTGGCTTCCGAGAGCAATCCCACGTCAGCTCCTGCTAAAGGAAGCGTGTATCACAACAGGCATTTCAGAGGGAAGAGCACACCGGGGAAGCTCACTTGGAGTAAAAATGGCATTAATACTCCTTTTCCTTTGTTTCCTTCATTCCCTTATTCACATTCAAGTACATATAAGAAACATTTATTATAAAGGAAAAAAAAAAAGAGGTTAAAGTGAACCAAAAAGGTTTACTTCACAGAAAGCAGGACTGAAATAGAGAAGTTAAATGCTTGGGAGAAATCAGCAAAATGCATTTATTGAGAACAGTACCCAAATGCTGATGTTCAGCTCTCAGCTACCTATTTGCAACACAGTCACACTTCTGTTTCAATGAAGAGGCAAGGATGAACAAAAAACAAGTGCCACAGCTTAAGTAAATATTTATCAGCTCTTGATCTAGTTCAGAAGAAAGAAAACAAGACCAGGCAGGACACAGCTGTTCGGTCACTAGGGACAGCATCCACCCCGTCCAACTCCTGCTACTTAAAAGTTAAGCCTCCGGTTTGAGCCGGTCATTTAGACTACATGTGAAGAAGACCTTCTGAGGGTCATGTATTCTGTATAAATACAAGTCTCTTGCCAGCTACAGAAAATTGGTCCCCAGGCTCCTGGGACATCTGACTGTTTTACAGGAACAGGTTGAACAAAAGGTGGTTAAGAAAAGCGAGACGATATATACTGCACAGCTACATGGACGTGTAAAGCTTCTGAAGAAGTCTACAGCTCCAGGGTAAATCTGCAGGCACGCACCGTGAACACCACTGCTGTAGTAGAAGCCTAGCTTAGGACAGATGTCTAACTTCTACGCAGCTAAAATGAAGAGAAATAAAGCTCACCCTGTGTGAGCCGAACAGGCAAGTGCTACATTCTACAGCATACATTTATTTTGAACAAAAACTTCTGGACTGGATACAGGTGATCAGGCAGATCATTTCCTTCAGTCACCAACCATATTTTGCATGGCCAAGGTCCTTCTGCAGTAAAAATCTAAGAGGGTCCATGAAATCATGGAGGAATCCCAAATCCACACACAGCTTGCAGGTGGACCCACGTGCAACTGAACACCCCAAGAAAGTCACAAACCCTTTTTTTGCTAGTGAATAAAACTAAAAGCGCATTCAACTATTATTAAAACCCACTGCTATATAAATAAATGTGTTAGAAAGCAAACCTTAACTGCTAAAGAAACTAATTAGACTTTTTCAGGGATAGCAAACCCCCATGACACATGCATGCCCAATTACCATCCCAAAATAGGTTGCTCAGAACCAGTCAATGCCCATGGGAACAACAGTGTTGACTTAGTAAGGAACCCAGAGAATTGGCATAATCATGAACTTTTAACATGGAAAAAGAAAACAGACTGCACATTGCCACTTCAGGGACCAATGCAGAACATCCAAGACAATGACGGTATGGGAGAAGATAAAATATAAGTGGTTAAAAGCAATTTTCTTACAAACAGCCATGAGAAAATATCCAGGTGTTACTAGGGAACTGAAGAATTTTGTGAAGGAAAGATCACACAATTATTGACATAAGCTTGCTCATTTTCTGAAGAGCAGTTATTAAGTGGCACTTCTCACTCACTAATATGAGACCAAGCATTCACACGATTACAAAAATATGTACCACGTTCATACTTCTGTAATAAACCAAGATGTGGACTCACATTGTGCTTAAGAAATGCTGTTCTTGGAAGATTTTAATGGTCCACATTTTCTCGGCCAGAATGTACCATCACATAAAGCAATTTATGATACAAGCATCGTTTGAATGTGTGACCTTGGCATACACAGAGTTACAGTAACAGTAATAATTATAGCCAATGGAAACACAGAAGGCACTATGTAAAAATGCTTTATTCAAAGCACCTCACCTTTAATCTTTCAATGTTTGGTCTCAGAGATGAAAACCCTTCCCCAGCTGGAACTTTGTTAGTGAGCTCCAGGTTTGTTCTGGCTACATGCATAAGCTTCATGTTTTGTTTTTTTAGAATTTGCAAACTGTGCCAAGTTACAGATGTACGTGTGTGTGTGTGACAATATGAATTTAAGGAAGAAGAGAAAAAATCCTGCCTTAGCATGCCTGCACTCCACTAAACACCAATACACAGCAATAACTAGATACTACAGAGCGTTTCTATCTGTAATCTCCAACTGACACAATTTTCTTACAAATTTACTCTAGAACTCCGGAACATCAGCAAGAAATTTAGAGGACTGTAAGAAAGCTAGTTATCCGTTTATTATGAATACTCCTAGAAATCATTAGCCATAGTAAAAACAGCAATAAAAAAAACATAATTCCGTAATTGTCATTTTTTCCAGCTGATGCTTGAATGATCATTTAAAAAAGCATGAATGAAGTCTTACCGAATATTTACTGTTGCACACATCAGCACATCATTTAACATGAAAAGTCGTCGTTCTTTGGTTTTGATAATTTCTCCTTTGTCATTGTAAACAGTCTCAACCATATCATCAGTCCGTATGAGGTATCTGTTTCCACTGCTGAGTAGCTAGATTGTAAAAACAACCAACATTGTATGTTATACGCGGTACATCTAAAAACTGGTGCAAAAAATAAAGGAAAATACAACAGGCTATCACTTGCCATCCTAGTACCAGTGTGTGCAGGTGGATTTGCCAAGTAAATTAAGCCTCTTTACTGATTTGTAGTTTGAAGATCGTTCCTTCCTTCCTACTGAACGTCTTCTAGAGTTCTTTAAAGACGTTTCTATTCAATGATCCGAACACACGAATGAAATAGACTGGGATGTTCTTTAAAACAAGGAAGACATTGGACACATTCAACAGTGTATCTTGAACTGCTCCACAGTCGGAAGCACCGCAATATGAAGGAACTGGTCCTTTCCTTTATACGGGAATAATTTCTCAGTTCCAGGATAAATTCAAAATTCAATTTTGAATTTATCAGAAGACGTGCATGAGAATTTATTACAGGATGAAGAAACAGCTTTATCCACCCACTGCCACAGAACACTAACACTGCTGTTATTTCAGCACGTTACCCATTCCATCCAGCACACAGCCCTGGAGGTAGCTCACAAATGACCTCTACCACTAGAATGACCTCACAAAAAAAAAAGTAAAATCTCAGGCATCTCTTTGGTGTCTGTCCTAAAGATTGCTCAAGGGTCAGAAACCAATAATGTAATAACTCTTCCATCACACATTCTTACTTCCTAACCTTGTTCAGATAACGTTCGTTCATCGCTTTTGCTATTTGTTTTATTTCACAGCGCTGATCTGCATCCCTTTTCCTTTCGTTTAACTTCTCTGCCAGTGTTTCAAGCTCTGTAAGAGCCATCTGTAGAGGTAACCTGTCGGGATGTCCTTTATTAGTGTTCTTCAACATATCCTGAGGGGAAATGATAAAACAAACAAAAATATTAAAAAAAAATCAGATTTAATTTCAAAGTCAAGTTAAAAAGATTACAGGCTGTAATGTTATTGCTACACTCTTTAACCCAAGTACTACTAAAAAGCAAAACCAATTGACACCTAATGAATATTCAGAACATGGCTTATTTTCCTGAATGCCTTAATAATTCTTAAATAAGATACTGAACGGGGTCACATATTGCTTATTTACAGGAAGAAAGTACAACAAAGAAACTTGAAAATAAGTGTAAAAAATTCAAATGTAAAGGTAAATTAAAAAATGCACACAATATTAAGCACAATTTGAAAAAAACCCAATGATTTAAAATTAAACTTTTTTGATATTAAGTATAATAATAATAATATTGTATTATCTTTATTACTGCTTTTATTCCTCACTAAAACACTGACAGCACGCTCATCCCAATGCAGGAGGCATTATTTCATGGAGGTCGCAAGAGCCTCTAAAAATCTTTCCCTCTTGTAGACATACAGTAGAACAATTTGAATGAAATGTTTGCTTCTTTCCCACAGTGCTTAAAAATCCCTAGGCGTTCACTCCAGCTTCCTGCCACCATAAACTCCATTTCTTCTGCTAACTCAAAACCTCTCACCGCCACTAGCTACCCACACGCTCCACCCATGACTATCTCTGCTCCTTCTCCCACAGTAATTCCTGGACCTGCATCCCAAAGCCTGTCCTCCTCTGTGGCACCTGCAAGCCACAGCTAACTCAGCGCTCTCGCTGGGACAGACCTGACACAAGCTGGAAGGAATTACAAACAGAATACGTCGGTCTGGAGCAGGTCTGGGCCGGGGAGCTGTGCTCTTCCTCCAGCTCGACTCCCTGTTCAGAAGAGACCCAAGGACTCCCTGTCAAATCCCCAGTTCCCACGGGAAGGAAAACAAGATGCCGCAGGTCAGAAGGAAGCTGTAACACACTCCAGCAGGTCCTGTGAGCCAAGCGGTGAGGGAGAGAGCGCGCTTTTGTTCCACATCCCACATATATTCTGAACTATCCAGGGCATGAGTTACATCCTCTTGTATTTTTCTTAAATGGACAGTAATGCCACAAAGAGCCGGACTCTTTTCAGTGGTTCCCAGTGCAATGGGCACAAGCTGGAACATGGGAAGTTCCACTCAAATATGAGGAAGAACTTCTTTATGGTGAGGGTGCCAGAGCCCTGGAACAGGCTGCCGAGAGAGGTTGTGGAGTCCCCTTCTCTGGAGATTTTCAAGACCCGCCTTGATGCTCCTGAGTGATGTGCTCTGGGCAACCCTGCTTAGCAGGGGAGTTAGACTAGATGATCTCTAGAGGTCCCTTCCAACTCTGTCAAATCCTTGAATCCGTGAGTGTCTCGGTCAATCACAACTGCCACCAAACCTCTGAAGTGGGGCACACCATCTCCTCCTGCTTTCCCAGCAGTGCAGCCCCCACCCTTGGGTGGGAGTCAACCCATCCATAAAGGCCTTTTTCTTTCTTTTTGATGGTTTCCCTTGCCACTTGAAAGAGGCTGGATTAACATGAGCTGCGTGTTGCCCTGGTCCACAGGACTAGTAAACTCTCTCCTTAAGCCACAGAGCTAATGAGTTACTAATTCCTCCTCCTGAGTCACTTCTTGGATCCTGTTTCCTTTCTCTTTTCTGAAGCTGCTTTCTAAAGGACTTGGCCAACTGCGGAAAATCCACCAAACCTGATGCCTGGCCCCATTCAGATCACACACTGGAGCGGACGCGGGACTGACATGAGCGAGCATCGCCCCGGGAGTGCGCTGGTTACCGAGCCCTTTGAGCAGCGCCGGGAGCCTTGGCTTCATCGCGTTAGCAATCCAGGTCAGTTGTAAAGTGAATGCTGATTCCGCTGCCCTATAAAACATCTGAGTATGTGTGTGCATGCACGCGCGCGCCTGGGAATCGTCCCGCTGCACAGAGCGTCCCCCACACTTTTTTCTCCCATGTGTTAAATGCTCTCTCGTTCCCAATAGCCCGGAGCCTTGGGTCAACAGACGCGACTCAGCTGCTCCCCTCCCTGCTCTTCATCGGGTTCCCTACGAGCATTGCAAACAGATGCCAAGGTGCAAAGTCTATTAACAGAGGATCATGCAAGGAAAGCTGAGAGATAGTTTGGCTATTTATGACTCTGTCTTTTGCTGAGGTCAAGCGCTTCTTGAATGGATGTTGTGTAGTGCACCAACCCCCCTCCCAACCCACCCCCCGCCAAGCTCCTACTGCCGTGGAGCAGCGGCAGTGAGAGGGTGGAGATGCACCCGATCATTACATGGGAAAGAGGTCAATGCTTGGTCCATGTAGGCTCTGGTTCTTACTGTGAACCTTCTTCTTGCACAGACTTCCTTCTAGCAGGGTATGTCACTAACGTCATAATTTAAGCTCAGGGCTTTAGAAAAGACAGAGGATTTCCATGGGGAGCATCCCTGTCTCTGGCCTGGGAGCCCAGACTGGCTGGCTAAACAGCGCTGTTTGGCCTCAAAAATGTGTCAGGGGCTGCATGTAGCCGCTTGACATTGTCCCTTTTGGAAGCCTCTGCTGAGAGTGACAGCTTGACAGTTCTGTGAAGCGGTCATCTGTCTGGAGGAATTAAGGGAGATTATTTATTTATATACTTTTACCAGGAATAACAGGAATACAAGCACTGGCACAGACTCCCTCCCACATGGAAGCAGTTAACTTGGCAGTCTCAGCGGAGGAAAGCCAAGCATTGTAATAGGTATTCCTGTTCTGCATTTTAAAAGGAACAGGAAGATGTTTCTTGATAAAAGAGATATTGAAATACTTTCTCCTCCTCAAGTAAGGAGACAGGATGTGAAGTGGCAATTGTTAAAGATGAACTTATCTAACCACCCCCCTCCATTAGATGGCTTAAACCCAGCACTAGTAAAAGGATCGGCTGGGGAGTTCTCCCAACAATTAACGCTGAACTGCTTTAAAGATCTGTCCCAGTCCATCTGCATTCCTGCACACCTCCAGTCCTCTCCTTCCTCGTACTCGTCAGCCGTTAGCAGTCTCTCTGGTGTATAGATGTGATTACATTTCTGTAACTAATTTGGCAGTATGTGTTCAAACTCTCAGTCTTCTGGAGCACTGAGAGCACCACAGTCCCACGTTCACGTAGCAGCAGATGGCACCGATTCACAGCCGCCGTGGTGACACAGGGACCTCCGCTCCGGTCTCAGCCCTAAGCAGTCCGAGCAGTTTTCCTTCTGGATGGTGGCATAGGTCCAGGTATCCAGATGAACAGAGGGTTTAAGGTTCAGATACTTGTTGCCATCAGCTCTCACCCCATTTTACACCACTGCCAGGGAGAGCTGCTAATTCCCGTCTGTGGATGTGTCAGGGAAATTCGTTCGCTGGGAAGTCCCCATGAGACTTGGGAAGTCTGGGGAGGGATCCAGAGGAGCAAGTTGTTGGAGTGAGGTGGAGTTGTTGGAGTGGGTCCAAGAGAGGGCCATGAAGGTGCTGGGAGGGCTGGAGCCCCTCTGCTGTGAGGACAGGCTGAGAGTTGGGGAGGTTCAGCCTGGAGAAGAGAAGGCTCCGGGGAGACCTTCGAGCCCCTTCCAGTCCCTAAAGGGGCTCCAGGAAAGCTGGGGAGGGGGTGGCACTGGGTGATCCCAACTCAAACCATTCCATGATTCTATGATTCTGTGATCTTTCTGACTCCATCTTGGATCTTTTTTACTGGATCCCTTCCTCAGTGGCCTCTGTGTAGCTCAGCAATCCCCAAATAATGTGACAGAGCTAGGTCCTCCTGGAAATGCTGGGTGACCATGGGTGCCTGTGGAGCTGCTCAGTGTGGGCAGCAGCCATCCTGGCACTCGGGATGAGCGGGCAGAGCAGCCACGCAGCCATCTGTGGGGTGACCATTGCAGGCCCGGAGGATCAACACCCACGTTTCCTGCTGGTCTCCAAAGTGGGGGATACCTTGCAGGCAGAGGCATGGCAGTGTCGATCTGTTGCACAGTCCAGCAGATGTGAAGCACCTGCTCCGGGTCTGCTCTGATCTTCACATCTGGAATTGCAGCCCCCACCCGTGGTGGCCCCCTCTGCCGGTGGGGATGGCCCAGGTGTGCAGAGGTCGGGGACATCTCTCCCTGTGGGTGGGTGTGAGGGCGGTTGATGGACCCATGCCAGCCTGGGTGGGAGGAGGTGGGTAGGAGAGGCCATGGGCTTCCCTCCCGCATTAGGTTTTCCTGGTCGAGCTTTGCGTGAATGTCCCTTAGCAACCAGTTTGGTTCCTAAGTGTGCTTATATTCCGATTTCCTTCACTAAAACTCTCCAGGAGAGGTCTGTTTCTGGGAGAGTCTCTCCTACAGCCAGGTGACTGAGCTGGGCTCTGTCCCAGCTGGAGATGTGTGTAGTGTGGTGAGGTCTCTGTGCAGCCCCTTACCATGTCCTGGTGCAGGTGGGGGAGGTGGGCAGGACCGAGCCCCACCAGGAGGCCCTAAAGCATGCAGGTACCCCCACGGTGCGTCAACCGAGTCCCATCCAGGGGACACTCGTGCTTGGAACACCTTCTCTGGCAGGTTTCTGCAGCGTGTCCCAGTGCCGACAGCCTCACACTAACTTCTGTATGAGGATGGTTTCTCTATGGGTAACTCCCAGTCATCAATCAATAATGTCCTTCTAAAAACACTAAAAGCTCCTGTGGTTTTGCTGCCTGGGGCAATAACCTGTTTCCCTAAACAGTGAGAATCCTCTGTGCCATGGAAGATCTTTGAACTTTCTACACAGGGTCACAGTGAAAAAACAACCAACCTCCCCTATCTGCTAGCTATTTGAGATCAGTTGAACCCTGTGATTTGAAAAGTATGGAATTCCCCAGCCCAAAAGTGTTTTAGAAAATTTAAATGGATTTAGGCTTATCATTTCAACCTCTGAGAATATATTCGGCGCAGCACAGAAATGAACAATTGTCGTGATTCCTTGCAAGGCAATCCCAGGGCTGCTGTAACATCGTCACCTCTGTGATGCTGCATGTCATTAACATCTTACCGACGGTGCAAACTGCACTGACACTGTGGCTTTTGTTATAGACAAGGGGAAAGAAGGTGCCACAATCTCACCAGTTGACTCCTGGCACCTCGTGCTTTCAGAGTGGTGCTGAGGTCAGGTTAGTGTTAAAGTTTTCTGAAACCCCGGGAGAGATTTTCGCCAGCTTGAGGGAGGAAAAGGCTTTGGATAAAGCTCATCTAGTGCACCTGTGGGGAAGCACAGCTGCCTCTAGGCACTGCATTTCTTATTTGTTGATCTGAGCCTTGCCTTTACTCATCATTATAAAAGATCGAGCCTTTCCTGCTGCAGAAACAGGTCCTGAGCTGCCAAAAGACTGGACTAAGCAATGAACCAGATTCTGTGGTTGATGAATGGGAAGAGTTATGTACTGGATGGGATTTTCCTGCCTTAAAGATGTGTCTCTATCTGTGTGGGTGGCCCTGGGCTGCTTTTGGAGTTGAAGGTGCAGGTTTATTTCTGCCTGAAGCTGACATCTATATTGGGGAGGGGGAGGCGGACTGGCTCACACTGGCCTCAGTGAGCTGTTTCCAGTTAGTGATGGTTTAAAGATGTCGAGAGCTCAGCTGACACTGTGTGTGCTCATCCAAGAGCACAGTATCCCCTTCTGCCATCAACAGAGGGACAGAGACCATAAGCAGTGAGATGCTCTGGTGATCCTCCCACTCGGGCACTGAAAACGGTTTGGCTGTGCCTGAGCCTGTGGCCCCACACCTCCCACCGCGGGTGGCTGTGCCCTGCGAGGGCACTGGTGATGTGCTGGGAGCAAGAACAGCTCCAGTTGCTCCAGCTGCCCCTGCTCTGAGCAGGGGAGTTTGATGAGGTAGTCTCCAGAAGCGCCCTGCCAACCTCAGCCGTTCTGGGCTTGTGCGTTACTGCGGGGACTGGAGCAGAAAGGGGTGTCGGGGGCCAGGGATAGCGAGAGAGCAGGGGAGGGGATGAGCAGATGGCAGCTCTAACCCTGCGTGGGGAGCACGTCTTCAGATGGAGAGTGAGGAGGAGGTGGTCAGCAGAAACACGTGGAGCTCCCAGTGACATTGCTATAGCAGAGAAACCTGTCGGAGTCGTGCCATTAAGGACCATTGCCATTTCAATAGGGCACAGCATTTTTTGGGTGCCTGGTGTTGTCTTCTCAGAGTCTGACATCATCTCTCTCTGATGCAGATTTGCATTTTCAGCACTGAGCTGTTTTCATGCTCGGGCCCTCACTGCCCTCTCACTTCAGATGAGTCCCTTTCTCCAGCTTAGATGCAGTGACAGTGGAATCTACGCTGATGGAGCACGTTAATGCAAAACTGCCCTGCCTGTTTGCACCTTTTCCTGGAGCAAATCCAAGGCTGCTGCAAACACAAAGGGATTCATCACTCTCCAGCTGTCTGCAGACAGCAAACCAAGAGCAATGTTTGACAGTGAGGAATAATTACCTTGCCAGCTTTGCTTTATCCACATTTCAAATTCAGAAGGGAGATAAAGCCGCGTTACCAATGGCTCAGGCAAGGATCCCATCAAGAAGAGCATCTAGTGCAGCTGGAAGCTCCCTCGTCCTGGGAGAGATGTGCTTGTGGCAGCTGGGTGGAGGGATGAGAGGCACTGCAAAGCCACCTCCCACCATCGCCCAGGGGTGTCCTCTGTACCTGGTCCTTCCTCTCTAGGGGCTGGATTTGGTTACAAATGACCCTGTGATGCTTGAGATGCCCAACCAAAGCCTGGCATCATGAATCCTGCCCAGCCTGAGGAACAGCATCAAGTGAAGTCTGTGCCAATTTTTTTTGCTCATCCTTCCCACCTCTTTAATTAAATTAGCTTGAACATGAAGGGTTGCCTGACCCTTATTGGGTTAAATGAGTCAGTCGCCATGGCAACCTGCTTTTCAAAAGGTCTGACATCTTGCTGTCTCTCCTCCAAACCTTTCCACATTCCTCACATCTGATCCCTCTTCACACATGGTCTTTAAAGGCACAAAGTTAGATTTGCCTCTGGTCTGGGCTGCTTTTTCAGTGCTATTTCCTAATGCTGCAGGATCTGCACCCTGCTTTGGAGGGAGGCAGCTTTTCTCAGGCTGGTGGGATGACTTGGGATCACTAATCTTGCAGTGACTTCAGGATCTGCTTCCTCCAGAGCTGCACAATGGTTTCCGTTCAGATACTTTTTTGGTGTGGATCAAAACTTACAGAAAGTATTGCTCTGTGGTAATCCTCCTGGATGGAAAAAAAAAAAAGCCATTTAGAACTTTGAACAGGAACAGTCTAGCTGTTTCCAGGTGTCATAAATAAACAGCATGATTTGTCTCTGAATGCACATGCCTTGGAGTTGAAATTTAAAGTACTGACCCGGACCAAGCCAAGGGCAGAGGCCATAAAATCTGAAAGTGTCACCAGACTGATGGGCGCACAAAGCACCTGGAGATGCTGAGGCGAGACAGAAGACTTAACGCTTGCTTAGAGTGCAGACCTGTGCCTGTGCAAAAAGTTCTCTTATGCCTCCCCTGCTTCATATCCACTATCAAATCCTTTTCTTGCACAAAGAAAGATATTCTCTGGCCTCCTGCCTCTACACTGTAAGGTTTGGGGCAGGTTTTTTCTTTTGGTGGCCAATGCGTTCCAATCCTCGTGGGTAGCAAAATTTCCAAGTAGTGGAGACCAGAGCGCCGCCTTTTACATGCCCTATGTTGGCTTTTCCAAAGAAAACAAATAAAAACCTAAGAAATGTCATATTGAAGAACAGCTTCCAGGCACTGTTGCCTCTGTAGGAATTAGCATGAAAAGGAAAGGCAGCAATGCACAGGAAAGGTTGGGAAGTTACTTGACTGCATGCACTATTTATATACTTAGCAAAGAACGTGAGTGGAGGAATATTTATTATAACATGCAGAGATGTACTAAGACTCAGGGATGAAAGATTTTTAGCAATTTCAAGCTCCAAATATGATTCAGACATTTAACAAGGAGGGGAATCTATCAGGAGAACATATTCTACAGGAAGCAATACATTTGCTATCTTTTTGCATCTTTAAATTACATTTGGGAATGGAGTTAATTTAAGATTCATTTAAGCTATTTTAGATGCCTACTTTAGGATGACATGACCCGCACCCATTACCTCCACTGACAGTAAAGGGAGCTTTGGGTGCCTGGATGAAATGCAGGTGGCTGTATTTTAAGCATCTATAAACAACCAATTGAATCCCTCCCTGGGGTGTCTCTCTAAAATAACAGCTTCAGATGAACTATGATAAATGCCTGATTTAAGAGTGACTTGGGAAGCTTCTCTAGATCTGGATTATGTAGCCAGTGCCAGAACAGGGGTGAAAATTGCCTGGGTTTAAAATTACAGATTTAGGGGCAAAATGACGTGTGTATGCCCAGCCTCAGTTTCAGTCCTCTCAAACATACAGGCATCAGATCTGAACGTTTTCTCCAGTTTGTATACAGATGAGCCAATGTGTGATTAAATGTTTCAATAGGTTTAAGCAGATACATCCTGCCTCTCATTGCAGTGAATGCCAGACAGGGCGTTTGAAAATTGTCTACATGTAAAGTGTTTGAGTTATGCTTTCACGGTACATTGCAAAAAGAGATATAACATTAGCCACATCTAGAAGGGACATGCGTGTTTGACGTTGCCTTCCTTTGGGCAGTATTTATGTGCGACCATCTTTTGAAAAGCCTGTGTCTGTGCCAGGGCCCTGAGGGCACCAACAGGCTTTAATGGCCTGGACCTGCCCCACCTGGGGGTCCCCCAAGCCCTGCCCCTGGGCTTGGGAGCCTGTTTCACCTCAGTATTGCAAGTTGATAATGGGACAAAATGGGTTTGTATGTTGGGGTGTTGCTGAAAAATGATGCGTGTAAAAAGCTTGATTGCCCCCTCTTACACACATGAGGACGCTGTGTAGTCAGCGAGGTCAGGAAGGCAATCTGTGCATTAGCTCATATTGTATTTAGTGTGTAAATTGTGGCATGGTGTCTCTGTTCAAGGCAGTCTTATGTCATTATTTTTCCAGAATAAAGAGGGGGACCTCTCTCTTTCCTCATCAAAGCCAGAGCGGGCTGCACCTGTTTTATTTAGTCTGGATGGATGAAGCCATTGTACAAGGTTTAGGGCAGCAAAGGTCTACAATAAATCCAGTCTTATCTGCACCACGTGGGAAAACTTCACAAAGGCTGTACACTCCTCAGCTCATCTCTGGTGATAGTGTAGTTGTCCTTCGACATTCACCGCGTATTCTCTTTTCTTGTTGAAATTGCAGTCTTCAATGATAAAAGCTTTAGTGCGATTTGATGAATTTCCATAAGGCACTTGCCTGGGAATCACGTGACTGAGCAACTGGAGCACCAGCAATACTACCATAAGCCCAGTGAACTGCTAGGTCTCAGAGTAATTATAAATGAGGAATCACCATGAGATGAATACATTTCTAGTGGAGGACCTCAGTGAAATCTCCGGTTCTGAGCTCTCATGCTCTCACCGCATCTCTCCCACGCATCTTTGCTGCAAAAAAAAAAAAAAGCCTTGTGCCTCATCTCCATGTCCTGCCTTTGTGCCTGAGGAAAGGCACAGCCTGGCTTCTCCTCCAATGCTCATGTCTTCCAACTGTCAGGGGTCTCTGGCAGCAATCATCTCAGTCGCAGAGCTGAAGGAGGAGCGGTCAGTGAAGAGAGCTTCTAGCAAGAGGGTAAGGGACCCCCTTTCCTCATCTTTCCCCTACTTCTGCCCAGAGAAAAGCTGGTATGTGTCACATGGGGGTGAGCATCTGAGGGGAGATCTCACGAGGGATGTGGGGGGCAGCTCTCTGTCTGCAGAAGGGGAGTGTGGACAGACATGATGTGTGAGGAGAGATGGCAATAGCAGAGAGGAACATGAGAACGTGGGAGGAGCAGGGAGACTACAGAAGAGGATGGTGGAAATTGGGTGAACCTGGCAAGGGAGAGGGGGATGAAAGGAGATGAAGAACTTGGGGAAGTACCCAGTAAAGCAAGCACGGGGGCAGAAATGGAAGAGATGGGTTGGTGGGTAGCAGAGCTCGCAACTGCCTCTTTTTCTTTGACTCACAGCTTTTTCCATGTGGGGATTTTTTAGGTTGGTGTGGTTTTTGGTTGGGTTTTTTTTTCATTTGTATTGTCAGTGTGGCTGAGTCATGAGTGAGCAACACCAGCCCGGTCCAGCCCTGCCCCTCTTCCCAGTGGAGGCTGGAATCCTCCCTGCTCCTTTCCCAGGCATGGTTCAGCTGGGGGGAGACTTTCCCCTGTTGTCCCTGTCCACAGCTGGGGAAGATACCTTGGGAAATCCCCCTCAATACATCCCTTCATTTTCATATTGCATATCTACTTCCTCATTTCAATTATTATAGACTAGGATTATTAGAAGCTTCTGATCATTGTCTCTGGATATTTTGCTGGTGTCTTGCAGCAGAGCTGTTTCTTGCGTTCCTGAGGGAGATGCCATATTTCTTATATTTCTGTTAATCTTTGTGGAGCAGCTGCAGTTTGTGTCATGGATCTTTGTCACGGATCTTAACAGAAGAGCAGAGGCGATGCCACTGAACCTACCCTGACAGGTTAACCTTGTTACAGGCATCCAGAAGACCTCATAAAATGGTGTTGCCTTTGGCTGGATCTTGTTCCTGTAGTTTGCTTATGAGGACATCATGTGTGGCAGTGACAGAGACCTCACTGAGGTGGTGATTTATCACAGCAGTGTCTCCCTCTCTATCTATTTCTTGTCAGCAGAGAAATTAGACTGGGAGGTTTGGCCCATGTGTCCAGAGGGCACAAGATGCTGTTTGAGGGAATTACACGTGTGTCAGAAACTGCTCTAAAAGACATTTCTCTCCAAGTGCAGGGCCTGTTCTCAGGTGTTTCATCAGCATGCCTGGCCTTTGGTACATGCAGAGCTGCTCACATGCTGAGCTTATGTCTCATACCAGTGCAAAAGGGCACTTCTTGGTTTCCTGAAGGCAGCAAAATGTTCTCCTTCACTTGTGTCTCTTCTGAAGTAGGCTACATGAAAAGTTTTGGTACACAAATAAGAGATATATTGTCCTCTTAGTAGAAGATAGCCAGTTCACACAGGTTCTCATTGTCAGAAGGTACCGTAGGTGGCTACCCAAAATGAGGTCCTTTGCGTGTGCTAAGTACAGTGCATCATTAGTCATTGTGTTGTATACTGTTAGGTCCCTCAAAAGTCATTACTGAAGCCTGAACCTGAGGGTTAAACAGCTCATAATTACGCTAAAGCTCTGGCTGATGACTGAGTAAGGTTTATTTTTGCATAGATGCGGGTGTTGTGTACACAGCTGAAGTTGATGGAACACGCAGAAAGAGTGGGTTTGTGTCACCACTCACAGTCATCCACTGAAGAGGAATCCCCATTTGTGCCCTGTGCATCTGTGACAGTCAACAAAGATACACAGGGGGCGTTGGGTCCTGCCGTACCATGGTGAAGTGCAATGCAATTAAGGGACCCCAGCAGTGGGGCCAGATGTGCACATCTTCTCTGTTGATGATTGATGTTAGGTTGTGATCCCCATGCTGGTAACCATTTCCTACCTGCTGGTTAGGAAGATCACAGCATTCAGTCTTGGGCTCTGCGTAGGGTGTATGACCCAATGGTTGAACTTACTGGGGTTTTCAGTGATCTGTGTGTGAGCAGCATAGCTGTGCTGGAGCTTCATCTGTGCTTTAACTTCTGGCAGAAGCACTGATTGGTTCTTCTCGAGGGCATGCGAGCAATGTCAGCAGAAGCCGAGGGACAAAGACTGAGATGTTTGGTCCATGCACTATTCACAAAAAAGCCCAACCTTCTGTTGTCAAATCCTCCTCCCTCTTCCTCACCCAGTCCTTATCCCCCCACCCTCCCTATCCTTCCCTTCTACATCACCTCTTCCAATCTCACGTGCCCCCTCCTTGGCCGGTTGTATCCACAGGTGCCCAAAAGTCTCTGCTGTCCTGTATGCAGCGTAGCATATGGCGCCTCCTGGACAGACACATCTCTCCTAGTATGAGATTTGCCTGTTCTCAAGGACTGATACAGGGACTCTACATATGAATCTTTATTGCTTTGAGAAAAGAGGCAGATCTCTTGCTCCTCTCTCACCAGGGCACAAGAAAAGCACAGCCCACCACAACCTACCAGTGCTGTTTGCTCCTTGAAGACCAAACCCACAGCCACACACCCTGGGCAGACAGAAGTATCCTCTAAGCAGGCGTGGTGGTTTGAACCATGGTGCCCAGAGTCTATGCCTGTCAGAGCCACCCACGGAGCAGCAGAGGGCTGAAAGGGCCAACTGCAACCGCAAGATCTGGTGAGGACCCAAGAACTGGAGACAGACAAAGAACTTGGATCCATCTGCTAACATGAAGTCATCTTATCACCTGATTGCAAAGCCAGAGAGCTGGGAGAGCATTTGAATGGCTGCTGCTGCTGCCGCAGTGATAAATTAGATAGCTTTGAGAGCACTTTAGAGCTGGGCGGAAAATTCAGTTGCTTTCCTGCCAATTTCATCCTGTAAGTGGAATTAACGCTTGCTTTAGCTGCACTCTCCAGCCATGAGCAAGTGTCCCTTGTGCACTGTCTCCAAGGGATTTTGCTCTCTGGGAACGGTGTGTATCCGAACCAGGAGAAAGCAGGCAGAGGAGAGACCTTGCTGCACGCACAGCACCAAGGGGAACGCCACAGGAACATGGGCCCATCTTGGCCCTAGTGCCTCACTCAGACAGCTTGGACCTGGGTCTGAAAGGCAAGGTTTGAGACCACCTATGAGTCAGTGGCTTGTGTTTGTTTTTTTCCTAGAAGGTGGGTGAAGAGAAGCGGCCTGGAAAGGAGGTTTGGAAAGTTGAAGGGGAGATCAGACATTGGAGATCAGACACTGGAAGCAGCAGCCATGTTCCATCAGAAGAGAGGTAAGTCAGTGTTCCCCACCACAGTGGGATTTTTAAAGCCCAAGTTGATGCTTAATGGAAAAAAAAAACCAACCCTTGCTCTGCCTCCAGATGACACAAGATCTGGATGTGATTTGATTTGATTTGATTTGATGTCTCACAATATGCAGGAGACCTGATGTTGGAAAGAGGCCTCCAGCTTTGACTGAAGGAGGCCTCAGAGCAGCAGGAGAGCTCCAGGGAGGCAGCACGCCCCAGGCAGTCCCTGACACCCTCCCTCCTGTCACATGCCACCCGTGGGCCACTCGAGCCAGGTTTTGTGCCTGAAATGATGAAGGAGGCAGAACCAGAGAAGGGGGACAGGTCAAAACAGCTGCGGTTCCCAGGCACAGGGACTGTTTTGCGAGGAGTGAGGAGATCATTGGCTTGAGCTGGAGCACAAGATAGACATCTCTATCCTGACACTGGACAAAGAAAGTGCAGAAAGGGACACAGAGCTCCTGAAGTATGAAGCACTGGGATCTATTGTAGATTTATGAAGCTGAGTGTGCAAGTGTAATGCCTGTCCCTCTGTCCAGGGAGTGTGCTGGTTCTTGCAAGATGCAAGAACAGAATTTCCCAGATGAACTACAAAATGTATGGGAGATTGTTTTAAGAATTAACCTTAACAGCTCTCAGTCTCAGAAATCAACTCTTTTTTTCTTTCAAATATTTCACGAAGCTGGACTTGCCTAAGTGCAGATTGTCATTTCTGGTAGAGACTGGAGTGACAGAGCTGAGCGGGAGAACACAGGGTGAAGAACAGGAGAAGCCCCCCTTTTTGGCAGAGGATTCCTACCTCGTGCTTGGTAAAGCTTTCAGGAAGAATCCTGCTTGCCTTCAGTATTGCAGGCTCAGAAGCTGTTCTGTGAGCTGGCTGGTGAGGTACAAGGACAAGGTGGTGCTGTGGCTCCTCTGCGAGGGGTCTACCTGACCCCTTTTTCTGGTAGTGAGGTGTATCAGACTTGGCATGTATTGGAGCTGCAAGGAGTTCTGTAAATCTGTTTCTTGCTTTGTATGCAGGAACATGTTTTTGTTTTCCTGGAATAAATCAGTTTTTATTCTCAGCTTGCCCTGTGAGGAATGTCAGCCTTGTCTCTGAAAAATACAGGGTGGATCTGTGGCACATGATGGCAAAGGCTTGCTCGTCTCCTCCAGGTGCTGGGATTTAGGCTTGGACAGCTCAGGGGAATGTCCAGCACCGAAGCAAGCTTGATTTCCTACTGACTTTGGAAGGATTGCAGGGGGTTTGCTCAGAGCTTCTCCACCGGGTTTGATTCTACCCTACAACATCAAGCCGAAGGGAGTGTGGCTGACAAGAGAGCCTGTGGCTCTTTACAGCTGAGAGAAGTTTAGGGGGTCTCAGGAAATCGGTGTGTTTTCACTGCCCAGTGAGAGACAGCGAATGGCACCAATGACCAGGGCAAGGTAAGACTGGTGGCTTCAGCCTTGGCCAGTCCACTCCCTTGAAGTGGGTTTGGGCAGCCCCACTGGTACGAGCAGAACCCTGGTACCACGAGGTCAGCGGCATCTGACCAGGACACTTCCCAACCATGGTACGGGCAGGAGCTGGTCCTCCCTACTGCAGGGCAGGGTGTGCAGTCTCCTGTGCTAACCTGTGACGCTGTCCCCTGCAGATGCTAATGCAGAGTGAAGCTTGTTCCAGGCTTTTGCTAAAAACCTCTGCCTAATTTACAGCCTAAATGTATTCATCAGCTCATTTGGTTTTGCTCTGAAACATTTTTCAAATTTGGTATTTGAAGGAGCCCGTGTATAAGGCACCTGCTTAACTTCAGGCAGTGTAAGAAGC
This sequence comes from Xenus cinereus, assembly GCA_025774025.1. NCBI lineage: Eukaryota > Metazoa > Chordata > Aves > Charadriiformes > Scolopacidae > Xenus > Xenus cinereus. The sequence goes on along the minus strand of JAOXJK010000016.1, from coordinate 2,322,245 downwards.
ACCAATACATTTGATAATTAAATGTTTGCTGCCACCTAATTGTCCCTTATTACCCATATTCTTTGAGCCGAAAGCCTGTCTACTGGCACTCTCCCCAGAGTGCTGAGCTTCAAAGAGAGCCGGAGAACAGTTTCTTTTCTTAAAGCACAGTATATATTTAAAATGGAGCCATCTCCAAAACTGTCAGGAAACAGATAAAGAAATTGAGAGAATAGCAAACCCAGTGGGCTAATTATAAACAGTCAAATATAGAAAAAAAGCAGATTGCAGCAAGCCGATAAAATGACAACAGCAATAACACTGAAAGAGCTAGCACTTACCTACAAACACCAGAGCACTCGGATGAGCATGGTTTCAGCTCTAATCATAATTTTTGTCTGCAGATCTGAAAACCTGGCCTCTTTGTGCTGGCAGGATGATACGGATGCGTATCCAGAGATCAGCTGCAGCCATCAGCTTGACTTTAGCCTAAAACCAGAGGAGATCTGGCCTCATGAATGAGTTTCCAACCACCTCTCTGCCTCAGGCTGGCTTTTCCCTGAATTTGAAAGTCCACCCCCGTGCTCTTCTCTGTTTTGAGCACTGTCCCCTGTCGGGTTGGATACGACCCACCTGCCTTTGCTGCCGCTCAGCTCTGCATCTTGTCTCCTTGCAGAAACCCAGGAAGGAATGTGGAGGGTTGAATGAACTCTACGTGCTGGCAACGCTGCAGCCACCTGGTGGGTTCACGCTTCTCCATCACACGTACTGAGCAAACGGTTGCATTTACACAGGCTTTTGGCAAGGGAAGCAGTGTTTTCTCAGCTATAAATACAAATACATTCAAGGCAGCTAAGATTTTTTTTTTTTTAAAGCACTAACAGCCTGTGTGTGCAAGCAACTCTATTTTCAGCTGCATCAAGTAGGAAAGGTTTTGTAGTACTTTTAGTTGAACTTTATGCTTGTTATATTTTCTCCTTAGTTTTTAGCCTGCCTTAAGAAAATTAGGTTTGTGCACAAATACAGGGTGTGTGATTGGGGAAGCTCATCCAAGTGGGTCATGGAGGGCAAATTAAGCCCTGATTATGGGGTCAATCGTGTGTCTGTGGGTGTGAGCAGTCAGCAATCCTGGGACACGTTGCTCCAGGGAATGGGAAACATCTGCTTGAATGTCGGCATCCAAACCTTGGAGATCAGTGTCTGAGCAGTGCAGGGCAGTGGAGAGCAAGGGGCACCTCCTGAAGGTGAGTCAGCTCATGCTGGGACAGGTGTCTACTGCTCTGTGAGTCATCCCTGTTTCTTGCCACTGACTATAAAGGGACCAAAAACTGATGAGCTCATTGGAGACATCTACTTTGCAGTTGTCTAAATTTGGATAGATGACTCTCACCAGTGGGCTTGACAGCCCTAGTGATGAAGGCTCAGCAGAGCTCCTGCATCCCTGCAGGAGGGGTGGCAAGAGGCATTGAGGATCTGAAACTGGCTCGACACAGCCTGGGAAGCAGTGTTTCTGAGGATGGGTGCTGGGATGCAGTGGGTTTAGCACATCGGTACTAGAAAATTAAACATGCCTGGGACCACTCTCAGCTACGGAGGCTAAACTGTAATGGTGGGGTTTGTATCTATGCCATTAAACTCCTCAGAGTAGGCTGTCCTCAACCAGAGCCTCTTGGGAACAGTACCTCCCCTGTGCCCGGAAATTATTTGAGAGGGGGATGGTTTGCATGGCATGGCATGGCCAAAAACATGCTGGAAACTGTTCAAATGATGTAGTGCTGGAGATGACAGAGTCCTTGTGCCAGGGAACATCTGACACCTCTGAATTTACTAGTGGAGATGGAAATGCAAGGCTGCACCTTAAGTAGGGGACTGGCATTTGGCAGGCTGGAAACTGTGTGCTCCAAACCATAAGCATCTGGCACCCAAACCATAAGCATCATCTGCATCGTATCTCCTGAAAGGCCCAATTTTTGCGAGTATCTGGTGGGAAAAGATTCGCTGTTTGGAGCTCAAACATTTTGGTTGCAGGAAGCCCTTCTTGTAAGAGCAACAGAAATTGATTCTGGCTTAAATTTTTCACAGCAAACGGCAAAACCCGCATGCTCTTTTTCCTACTTGCCTTCCCTTCCTTCAAAAGGAGCGTTTTGCTGCCCTCTCCTGTCCAAAGACAGGCAGAAAAGGCACCGGGCTGTTTGTAAATACGCTTTCAGGTCTCTGGGTGGAGAGGGAAAAATTGCAGTGCAATGTTTGAGGGCTCCACCGGACCCCACAGCAGCCAGAAGAGGCTGCCCAGGGCACTCTCACCGTTGCCAGCATCCCCAGGCCGGCTGGGCTGACACCCTCATCCTGCCTGGTGCAGTGGCACACAACAAAGCTGAAACCTGGCAGCGCCAACGTGCAGCCAGGACATGACTGCACCTACCAAACTCACCTTTGGGTGGAAGAATCCAGCTTTCTCTGGCTGTAACAAATGATGCGATAAAGCTGTTCCCTAGATGTCTGCCCCTGCTGTGCTCTGACAATGAGACTGAAGCATCATATTGATTTGAGAAAAGGCCAGATAAGGGTTTTATCTGGGATGTCTCAGTCTGAGAAGAGAAAGTGAAGCATGTTTCTGTCTGGACATCCCATCCTGGTCTTCAGGGGCTGCCTGCCTGGATCCTCAACCAGCTTGCGCTGTTATCAGCCCTGCCTTGCTATCGCGTTCCTTAGGTGACAATCTCCTGCAACTGCAAGAGAAGAAGAAAGCAATCGCTTATCAGTTCAAACCTGTCGCATCATGCCTCTGTTCAAGGGACTTCCCATTGCTTTAGTGATTCCAGTAGTAAGAGACATGCAATGATGCACCCTGAGGATATTCAGCTTGTATTAAACATTAGGTGGTGAATGACTGGGAGACTGATGCTCTCCAAAAGGTCTCTAGGAAAAGCATGAGGTTTTTTCTAGGCGCTGACAGATGCTGCTGCACCTGTGACATCTGGACTCTGGAAGCAGAATGAGAAACTCCGGGGAAAGGTGGACAAAGGAGGGAAAATGACCCTGTTGTAAGAGCCAAATTACTGCCCTCCAGCGCTGGAGATGATCTGGGTGTCTGCAGAGACATCAGGTATTAAACACAAGATCATACGGTCTGGCCACAAGTATCAAACAAGCCATAGAAATTTACAGAGTTATTAATAAGCCCATGCATGAGCTTTATATGGCAAGGTTTTTGTAGTGGGAAAGCTGCAGGGGTGGCTTCTATGAGACGATGCTGCCCCCTTATTGAACAGAGTCGTTTCTAGCCAGCTGCAAGACAGACCCACTGCTGGCCAAAGCTGAGCCATCAGCGATGTTGGTAGCACCTCTGTAATGACATATTTAAGAAGGGGGGAAAAAACCCCACTTTTTGCAACAACAGGTGGAAGAGAGGAGTGAGAATATGTGAGAGAAACAACTCTGCCGACACCAAGGTCAGTGCAGAAGAAGGGGGAGAAGGCTCTCCAGGTGCCAGAGCAGAGATTGCTCTGCAGCCTGTGGTGAAGACCATGGTGATACACATTGTGCCCCTGCAGCCTGTGGAGGTCCACGGTGGAGCAGAGATCCACCTGCAGCCTGTGGAGGACCCCATGCCGGAGCAGATGGATGCCCAAAGGAGGCTGGGACCCTGTGGAAAGCCTGCGCTGGAGCAGGCTTCTGGCAGGACCTGTGGCCCCATGGAGAAGAGCCCACACCTGGAGCAGGTTTTTGTGGCATCATGAAGATGGATGAGTCTGAAAGCTATTCCCCAGCAAGGCTGGAGCAGCTGGTTCACACCTCTCACTGGGGGCATTTTTTGCCCATTGCAAAGGTGCAGCTCTCTGCCAGAAGCCACCGTGGGTGTATGAACGTAGAGGCACCACAGACCTGGGTTTCCCGTAGGTCCTCTGAGTACATCATATGTCCTGTTGGACACCTGATCTGGCATTAGGACTCCCTCCCTTATGACAGCAGGCTCCAGCTGTGCTCCGTGACCCAAATGTACTCCTGTCCGGATGCTGAAGCTCCCAAAGTCCAGGCGTTGCATCCATGCCCTGAAAGCTGTGGGATAATACTGCCCACGTTTGCAGCCAGTCCCCTCTGCTCATGTGCTGGTCTGTCATTTTCCTGACGGTCTCCCTGTTCCTTTGTTTCTGTTTTTGTCTGAGCTTTGGTATGTGAATGTTTGAGCTTGTTTATCTGTTTCAGCTGAAAAACTCTACAAGCTCCAGCAAAATGCTAATAAGAAGCATTTGCTGCAGCTAATTGAACTGCTTCTATGATCCTCCATAATTATCTCCTTGTACAGCACCTACCCTGAGAAAGGCTGTCTGAGAAAGGCAGAATGGATGCCAGAGATAATCAGATACAAGATCTGGGAAAAGGATTTAATTTTCTTATCCAAATTAAGATTTTTTTGGATTGATTACCTCACTAAATATTTGCTGTTGGGAGCAAACTAAGCTGGTGCTGGTGGGGACTGCAAAGGGAATGACGGGTGCTCAATTATTTACAGACTTGCTTGGCTAGCTGACTGTGCGCCAGGAATGCAAAGAGAGCCGTCGCTGGGAATCTCATCGGAGATTTTTCATTGAGAGTAAAAAGCAAGCAATGACAACGGGGAATGTATTCCTGAGTCAAAATGCTGAAACTGGCCCAGTGATAAATTGAGCTGTCACCGGGGCTTGATTATCACATCTAGAGCACGCCTTACCCCAATCTTTCCCCAAACTCCTTGAGTTTGCAGACAAAGAGCTTGTATTGGGTTGGCACAGACCTTCGAGGGTCAGCAGGTTGCAATTGCTTCCAGTGCCTTTAGAAATCACGATTAAGAAGTGCACTAGCTTTGTCCTTACCTAGCTTGTAGGTCTTTTATTGGTGCAGCCCTGAGTTGGGTTGGACGTATTGCACGGTCAGCGTGTGTGACTTCTTGCTGAGCGGTCAACACCTGGCTTGTCCTGATCTTTCATGCATCTCTATAATTCACAGCAATAGAGACAGCTCATAACAATTAAAACCAGTTTATAAGCTGTGCAGAGATGATGCAAATTGTCACAACATTTTATGAGTGTGGTCCAGGAGAACTGCAGTCACAAAACATACGATAGGCTTGCAAGTGAAGGAAAATTCATGTATTCTTCAAAATGGGAGAAGGAGAATTTGGCAGTAGTAGCTATTAATAAGTTATGAAATATGGGTTGCTGTCTAGGAAGCTCAAATATCAACGAAAAGCTGTACAGAAAAAGCAGAAGCTAGCCGTGTGAATGGTTTTATATACAGATATATATGGAAAAGAAACCCTTGCAGTGGCATTGCATATCTAACTGGTTGCAGATGTTAAAATTGTTGTTAAAGACCTAGAAAATCTTAGACGGGCTGAAGTCATGTATTTAGGAAGAAGCTGGATAATGTCATCTTACATTCACAGCAAAATGGGAATTGTATGACCTGCGGGCTGCAGTTTGGGAGGGCAGTGAGGAGATCATCCCACTTTCCACTGAACAGGGGTTGGCAAGTAATGGTCCAGTCTGTTAAAAGCTGCTGATCAGGACAATGCCCTGTGAGGATTTGAACTTCTTCCTGTCCGTGCCTGTAGGTGCCTGATTGCACTGGCCCATGCCAGTTTAACGGATTCATGGATTTGACAGAGTTGGAAGGTACCTCTAGAGATCATCTAGTCCAACTCCCCTGCTAAGCAGGGTTGCCCAGAGCACATCACTCAGGAGCATCAAGGCGGGTCTTGAAAATCTCCAGAGAA
>JAOXJK010000016.1:2081511-2117003 GCA_025774025.1 Xenus cinereus | reverse complement strand
AGTTTAGTCTTGAGATTGTGCTGCTCATGCTCATAAACCACTCAAGCGCCACTCCTGCTCTCTGTGACAGCAGCAGAATCCTTGATTCAATTATAGGTTACAGTCAATGGGGATCACGCTTTAATCTGTGTACAAACAAAAGGATAAAACAGAAACATGTACCCATTCTAAGGATGATACTTTATTACGATGTGACATCAGGCAGCACTGCAATAATACCGGCTGGTTTCGGAAAACGGATGAGATTAAATTGTCTGCTGGGTTACGCCTGCCTGTTATGTACAGACTGACACACGTACTGCTCTGCTTCTCTGTCATTTATCTGGCTCACAAAGACTCTGATCCACTACATGTTGTGTGATCACGCAAATTTCAGTGACTCTGAAGGATTCACAGCATTATGTAGGATTAGACCATTATTCTAAACATGATAGGATTTTTCAAATACTACCAGGATATGAGATATTATTCAGGGGAGTAATTCCATTGAAATAATAGACATTTTTGCTCAGGCATTAACATGTTTGCATATCAGGATGTCTGGAACCAGTTTCCATGTTTGCCAGTGCCTTTTTAACACTCAGTGTTAAGTGCTTCTTCCAAGGTCAATTTAAAGGAAAGATAACTTTGCAGATAGCTGGCTGGTCTGTAGTGATGACAGCCTTCCACCATGGTGGAGTAGGACTCCTTTATGAATCATGTTGGCATTCCCCAAGCTCCATTATTATTATTCCAGTTTTGGAAAACACTTAAACACATGCTTAATTTCAAGACATGTTTCAAATATCATGGGATTTCAGCATTTGCTGAAGTACTTTCAAAAATTGATTAACTGAATGGTGACAGGGGGACAGCAGCAGAAAGACAGACTATTTCTGGGAGTAACAACAGCTCTTCCCACGATAAAGCCTGCATTTTTAGCCCACCCATCTTGTTCCCTCTGCCTTTCTGCTTTCTGCCCCTCCAAGCGTGGTGGTCCAAGTGCTGTAACATTATGTAGGTGGTAGCAAGCATAAGGAGAAGAAGGAGCAGGCAGGGGTCTCTCCGTGCCTCTCCCCCTTCCCACTTGCCTCAGAGAGCTTCTGCTCTTGCCTCCTCCACTACTCTGAGTGCAGCATATTGGCCTGTTACAGAAGGATTTTCCTGTCAAAAGAGCTTGGCTCAATTTGCTGCACCAACTCTATTTGCATTGTTGAGCATCTTTCTTTCTTTCTTTCTCTTTCTTTCTTTCTTTCTTTCTTTCTTTCTTTCTTTCTTTCTTTCTTTCTTTCTTTCTTTCCTTCTTTCTTTCTTTCTTTCTTTCTCTCTTTCTCTCTCTCTCTCTCTCTCTCTCTTTCTCTCTTTCTCTCTCTCTTTCTCTCTTTCTCTCTTTCTCTCTCTCTTTCTCTCTTTCTCTCTTTCTCTCTCTCTTTCTCCCTTTCTCCCTTTCTCCCTTTTCTTCCTTTCCTTTCTTTCTTTTCTGCCTTTTCCCAATCCATTCACCTTCCTCTCATGTCTGCATGGAAACACACCACTTTGCTCAAACACGTGGCACGTTCACCACTCATCTCCTCATTAAGCTGCAGTGAGGGTGGGGGGCAATTACTGGGGCACCTTGGAGCAGCAAAACTCTTTGGGGTGTTCTCACTGAAGTTATTTGTGGTCAAACCCACCCAGACCCTGAGCAGGGCGGTTTCTCCTCTTGTAGGCAATCGTAGACAATAACAGGTTTGTGTTGTACAGGAGTTCATACATGCTTTGTGAAGCAGAAAAGGTTAGAGGGTCAAACAATATGTGAAGAAGTTAAAAGCACTGCAGAACACAAAAGGAGGAAAACACTGCTTTGAAGGGAACCAGGCTGAATCCAGGGAGGGGAGGGCAGGTGCTTCTGAGCCTTGAGCTAACGAAACCACACCAAATCTCAGCGACAGTACCTTGAGAGCTGGGAAATAGGAGGGGGGGCTTTGCATGAGCTCACAGCTGGTTTGCAATGGTGCTGAGGGGTTTTGAAGAGGACTGGGGTGGGGCAGGGAGGGATTGCTCTCTGGAAAGAAGCTGATCTTCCCAGGAGCTCCTCGACAATAGAAAAGCAGCTTTTGTGCTGCTCTTTGCCCTGAAAACTGCTCTTCCAGCAGATCCAAATTGCTTAATACAATTAGCTCATGATGCCTTTGGCTGAGATAAAGCTTGAGCTCAAATTTCTCTGTTTTCACCCAATATCAAGAAGGGGTAGCAACCTCTGAGGCTGTGCCCCATGTGCTTAGGGATTCCCATGCACCCCAAGACCTTCAAGCCATGCTGGAAGGGGGTCATGCACACCACAGCTCAATTTTTGGGGCAGGAGGGGCGGCATCTTTCTTTATTGTGATTGATTGCCCTGTGATGCCACCCACACTTGAGAGAAGAATAAATACTTTGGGAATTTGTGTTCAAAACACATGTTAATCAGGGCTGGCTCTCCAGGGAGGATTTACCATGGAGACATGGGGGTAAGGGGCATGGCGCGGCGGAGGACAAAACAAGTCTTCAGACCTTTGTTTACTTGGCAGACTCACTCCACTAATATTCACATGTCTTTGAGGTCTATTTGCTGAAGGAGCTCCGTTTTCTGAGCTCACCTGTAGAATATGTGCTGGGGCACTGGGCAAACCAGCTTCTCTGGATGGGCAGAGCGTGGATCCAGGCTTAGGCTGCTGGTGAAATGCTCTCTGGTTGCTTCCTTTAAGCAGTTTGACCACTGACTTTTATCATTCCACATTTTCTTCTATTTCTTGGGCAAAAAGATATTGTAAGCAGGCTGGTCTGGGCGTTTGCACAAGGGGCAGCTGAGGTTGCCTGGGCTGTGGACTGCCCAGCTTGGATGGGTTTCGAGGAGTAATGTGCACTAGGGCTGGGTGAAGCTGGGGGGGTGACACCTGGCTCACAGCAACGCTGGGACTTTGGTGCGGTCCTTTGGAGCAAGACACGTCATAAATGCAGAAAAAAAGAAAACGTGTGGAAAATGTGTTAGGCAAGAGCTTTAAAATAATTTAGTAGCTGTTATTACCATCATGGTGATTGCTGAAGATCTAAAACTTAGGTTATGCCTAAATTTCATAGAAAACATAGAATGGTTAGAGTTGGGAGGGCCCTTAAAGCTTATCCCATTCCCCACCCCCTGCCCTGGGCAGGGACACCTCCCACCAGCCCAGGTTGCTCCAAGCCCCCTCCAACCTGCCCTTGAACCCCTCCAGGGATGGGGCAGCCACAGCTTCTCGGGGCAACCTGGGCCAGGCTCTCACCACCCTCACACCAAAGAACTTCTGCCCCACATCTCAGCTCAATCTCCCCTCTTGCAGCTTCAAACCCTTCTCCTTCGTCCCGTTGCTCCCCTCCCTCATCAAGAGTCCCCCCTCAGCTTTCCTGGAGCCCCTTTTGGGACTGGAAGGAAAGCAGATGAAGGTGACACCGGGAGGGAAGGGGGCACAGAAGAAACATTGCCAGCAGTTGGGGGAATGTAGTGAGCGTGTGTCAGGCAGTAGTGGCAGGGACTGGTGTTGAACTGGTGTTGGGTGTTAGGACTTACAGGGTGTTTAGGGTCTGGGGCTCAAAGGGGTGGGAGTTAGGTCACGGCGGTCAAGTTTCCCAACAAAAAATAAAGCAGGAAATTACTGTTTATTCCTGAGTGGCTCTGATTATTCCTGCTCAGCAGGGAAGAGCTGAAGTGTAGGTCAGTTCTGGTGGAGGAGGGAAAGTGCTGCACTGAAGGTTTAATGGGAGAAAGCATTTAAATACGGGGTTTGGAGAGCTGGAAGGCTTCGGGGCTGGAGTGGATGGGGCTTTCTTTGAGAGGTTAAAAGAAAAAAAGCAAATAAATGCCTGGTTGGTGCCTGCACTGTGCAGCCGTGGGACCCCCAGGTTTTATCTGTGGTTATTGCCTTCTAACGTGCCTCCTTTGCCTTTTTTTCCCTGTTGCTTCCTTCCTTCTTTTGCCTGCTGAGGGCAGTTCACACTGAGGTTCAGGCTTCCCTCCCTTTTCCTGCCTCCTTCCATCCACAAAAACATGATTCCTAAACTTTCCCAGGGCTGGAGCCCATTGTACAGCGAGTTTTATCGCTACATCACTGTCATTATCAGGAATTAAGCTAATTGGAATAAAATGCTTTATTTTCCTATGCTGCCTAGGCATCTCAGCAAGTTATTTCTGTTGCAACCTTCTTTATTGCTAATTCATTGTGACATTAAGAAGTGTAATACATCAGCTTTTCTCTAATACATGTTTCCACTTTTTTACATGTTAATGAGCATATTTAACATATTTCTTCAGAGATAATTGGATTCTAAGACTCCCTGTGGTAAAGCACTGAAAAGCAGCTAGTGATGCCTTTAATATCTAAAAGACTCTTTCTGCATTTGAATAATCCCACAATTAAAATTAGGAATTAATCTCTCAGTTGAAACAAGGCTTTTGAGGATACTTTTCATGTTTTGAGATGGTTTTAATACATATGTTAACTGTACTTATGGAGAAGTTAATTAAACCCTTCCTTTGCATTTTTAACCCAGAAGGCACAAAGGGGCTCAGGTATCTCAGATTATCTCGTTCCTCTCACCCATTGATCCTCCTTGGGGAGGCAGGATTTGTCTGTGCTTCCTTTGCTCAGAATTTATCCAGTCAGCTGTTTTGATTTGAAACGTGGAAGCTGTCACTGAGTAAATTATTTTTTCTGAAGGTGCAAAGGAACTCCGAAGTTCACTTCAACCGGTCTAGGTCTGGAAAAGGACAGGAAATGATGATGTGAAGGCAGCCAGCCCATAGAGTCTGAAATTCTGTATCTCAGTTTAAGCAAATCTTTAGCAATTAGAGGCTAAGAATAAACCTAACATGGAAATAGGGGAGAGAGGAAGGTGAGACAAGATTATCCCATGTTTACTGCTATGAAGATTCCTTTCATACCTGCTTTCCCCATCAGGAAGAGGACTTTCCGTGAAGCAGCATGGCAGCCTTCATCCACACGTTTGGGAATACTGTTAACGACCAAGACAAAATTAGTCATGCAGCTACTACTCGTTACCTCCAGCCCAGAAGACTCTGAGTCCCGTTTTTTATCTGTCACCAGTAAATGAGCTTTGACAGTGCCCGTGTGTTCCTTTCCTTTCAACTTCTCTGAGCTCCAGCAGGACATGTCCTCCTGTCTTCCCAGGCTGTGCACCACAAGAGAATGCTGCGTGTGTGCACGCATAGTCACACGTGTGCTGTGGGTGCCACGGCCAACTGTGTGCATGCACAGACACACCTGTGGCTGTGGGCAGCTGGGATGCCATCCCCTCCCGGCAGGTCTGCTGCCTGCACCCAGACCTGGCTCAGACACGCTCCCTGAGCCAGCCATGGGCTTTAGCGCTGGAAAATCAGCTTCTGGGCAGGGCTCTGGCCACAGACCAGCTTTTTGTGGTTGGGCAGGTGTAGTAGCCTGGCTGCGAACACTCCTCTTTGATTTTCTTCCCCTACTCTATCACCCTGAGCTCAGAGCCATCACTCCTGCCATGTGTGGGGACCATGGAGGCAGTTGCAGGTCACTCCGGCCACCTGTGGATCCCGCTGGCAGCGGATGAGATGGGCTGGGACAGGACGGGGCAGTTGGCTCAGTTGTGGTCTCTGCTGGCTTCCTCCACTCGAAAGCTGAGGGTTTGGTGGAGACCTGAGTCACCTCCTGTGGCCATGGTGGAAGTGAGTCATGGGCTGCACTCATTCTGTCTGCTCCCCTTGGTGGCGGGGACAATTTCAGTGCCTTTGCCCGTTAGCTTCCTCACTGCCCAGCGCATCAACGGGAGAATTTCTCTTCCTTTTGCCAGCTCATTTTTGTGGGAAGCTTCAATTTTGGGCAATGGCTTAAAGTCTTGGTTTAGTGTCTTCTTTAGTTGGGGTGAAAACCTGCTTTCTGCTGTTCTGAAAAGCAGCTCTGGTCACCAAGGAGTGACAGCAGGAGTATCAAGGGCAGGTGAAGAGGAAGCAACTAAGAAGCACCCTGGGCTGGCTTCTGCTGCAACAACGTCGTCTCGAGCAGAGGGTGGAAGGGGGCAGAGAGGACATGTTGGGAAATATGCCCCGATAGAAACCCCACCAAAGCCAGGCTGGCACTGTGGTGGATCTGGCTGGGCAAGGTGCTGCTGGGGAGGAACAAGGCTTTGAGTTGGGCTGGCAGACGAGGACTGGAGTGGGTGCTCTGGGACAAGACGGAGCTTGCCTTGGCAGGGACGTGTATCTGGTGGTGGAATGACAGCCCTCAAGGAGGTGAACAGTGCAGGTCTGGAAGCTGCTTAGAGAAGGCTTCTGGGGTGGCAAGAAGGGGGAAAGCTGGGCTGATGCACATTGTGCTGCCTGCGTTGCCTGCAGGAACACAACTCCTGCCTGCCTTGCCCACTTCTCTCCATTTACTCCAGGGAGATGTACAGACAGGGAAATCACCTGCTTGCTTTTATTCGTAGAGGTTCATCTTCCTTTAGCCGGACTTTCCCAAGAAATAAAGCTTCTACGCTCCCAATTTTAATATCCTAACCTATTATTTGTAAGCAAATTTGACACAGTGGCATGGTTCAATCAAATGCTTAAATCTCTATGAGTTTCACAAAAATTAGTAGAGACTTGGTTAACTCTGCTGCAGTAGAAAGGACTGATCAGTTCTCCCTTCATTGGGCTGTTGGACACAGGACAGACGGTGGAAACCAGGCTCTACCAGTTCTGCCTGTGGCCTGCCTTGTTTAAGAGCAACAATTCTGTTTGTTTACCCTGGAAAGGCGGGCACGGGGAAGGTGTGCTGGGCTCTGGCAGGCTCCCAGCCATTTGCAGAAACTTCTTGCCCGGGTGTACATTTGTGCTGAAGTTTAGAACTGCGCCCTGCTCGAAATGGAGCCAGTCGCAGCCCACGGGCAGGAGTCACCTTGTCCTGAACCCAGGTTGATGCTGGACGGGAGCCTGAAAACCGGAGGGGAAAAAATGGGATGAAGAAATGGGGAATTTAGAGCTGATGTAGCAATGGTAGAACTCGTTACTTTTGTTAAATGCCTCACATAGTGCAGCTCGTGTGTGTTTTGAAGACCTGGGTGTGCTAAGGCGTGCTGACCTCTCTGCTTTTAGTAAAGGGTGGGAGATGACTGAACTTCTCGGTCTCCTCTCCGTGCCTGGAAGACCCTCTGGAGCTGGTGACTCAGGCCAGGAGAACGTGGGCTCCACGCTGGCACCGCTCACAAATGCAGACGTGCAGCAGTTGACCTGTTCTGAAGGACCGGCTTCCTAAAATGACTCACCTGGCTCCATGAAATAAGTAGTGCCAGCCCTGGGGTTCTTCTCATGGTCCTTCATCTCAGTACCACCTGAGATGGACGTATGAAAGCTCTCAGCCTTGTCGGCCATGCCTGAGAAATGAGGTCCTTGACTTCTGTTTGCAAACAAAGTTTGGCCAAACCCAGGTTGGTTGGGGTTTTATTCTTTCCTTCCTCTCTGTAGGAAAGGGATAAATTGCTCGCTGATATGTTCGGAATGCCACAATCACACCTGATGTCTCTTTTCCAGCTGTACCAATTACACTCCACCCCGATGATGATGAGGTGTCACAAGGCAGGAGTAATAACAGATGAGTGAGGGGAGGAGATCATGGCGAGGGGAGCATGAGAACCGTCAAAGGAATGAAGAGCTGGGGGAAGGCCATGAACAAGCCGCTCATGAGCCTTGAGATGCAAACACAGTCCATCCCAGGTAACACAGACCAGTAAAAGGCTCTGGCTGGATCTGGTCCTCTTCCTGCCTTGCTGCTTTACCACCAGCACTGCAGGCCTGGGACTGGGATCAGGGCAGCCCAGCCACAAAGACCATCTCTGCCTTGAACAAAGAAACACTCACTGAAGTTACAGTCGATGCACCCAACAAAAAGGAAAATTTTTTCTAGGTTTAGTTTTCATACAAAACATGACATATGTATGGCCCTGGATGGACTATGGGGTCCTTCAAAGAGCTAAAGAAACCTTCACCTTGGTCTTGAGGAACACCTCCAGCTTAATGACGCTTGAGGAAGGCAGACTCACTTCCTCACCTGCCGAGCGGCTGCTGTGGTGGAGGAAATGGCTCAGTCCCCAGGTCTTGGTTTATTGTTGTTGGTAAGCACTCGGAAGCACCCAAGGTGACGCCAACAAGCTCTGAGCATCAGTAGATGGGTGTTTGAATGGCAAATGTGCTGGGCTGGAGCGTGCTGCGTTGGCATAACCATAAATGTTGGGGTTGCCAGGGGAAGTGCCAGCTGGGGCGGTGCAAGAGCGTAATGAGAAGTTATTTTTGTAACGAGATAATGTGGGAGAGGACAACAATTTGTAAAGGACAGTCTAGCCATAGGGTGTCAAAAGAGCATCTCGTAACAATGAGCAGAGCTTATCTGGCTTTGCAAGGGCATATTTGGTACGGCAGTAAACAGTGTTCCTCTGCTTATCATCGTCTCTGGTTCATCTTCAGTTGTCTTTTTTTCCGTTACTATAGGCTATCTTCACCCATGCTTGATTTATAGGTGTTTCCAAAGCCTAACACTGCAGATCCAATCTAACTCTCGGAAGAGCTTTATTACAACATAATGGGTGATAGATGTAGTTTCAGGCACAGTAATCTGGTGTAGTGTCTTGAGAATTATATCTGTTGATTTATTTCCTGGGGAAAACCAGGAACAGCCGACAAACTTTTCAGATTCATCAAGATTTATCCCCTCAATCCAATAAACTGCCATTATTGCTACACTATAAAGACTTGGTTTAGCTCTTTGAAAATACACACAGAGCAGTAACACATAGAGATATTTTATCTGATGTGCGTATGGAGGCAGAAAAACCCTGTCTAACAGAAGATGTTAAAGACCCAGCAAACAAAGTGCCATAATCCAATAAAAATGGCTTTAATTGAGCAGCTGTTTATGGATGCCTGGGCTGGTTCTCATCATTTTTCCAGGCTGCCCTAAGCTGGATCGGGTTCTTCCTGCAGCTGCAGCAAATTGCTGTATCAGCAAAAAGCAGCTGGTGACCAAGTGCCACCGGGAGTATGGAGAGCCCTGGATGCCAGCGTCAAGTTGGATGGGGCTGCTGGGCAAGAAATATCAGATGAGATATTAATTACACCACAGACAGCTACAGGAATAACTGGTGTATCCTCCCCCACCCGAGTTTTTCTATAACTCTTTAAGAGATTTATTCACCTCCTGCATCAGGTTGGTACTAATATTTAAAGACATAACACCAGTTCCAGGGAAAGCTGTTACGTGATGAAAACTTTTAATTATACAGAGTTTTACCCAGTCTTCAGCTGGACATTATGCAACAAAACTCTCATGTCTCACCATTACTCTTCTCCTGGTGTTTTCTGCAACTTCTCTCTACTCCGTGTTTGCTCTTTCTTCACCTTAAATGCCATCTGGCATTTTATATCTCCTTAAAAGACCTTTCTCAAGCTATGTTAAAATGATGCCTTTAAGCTCCTTTTCTCAATATTCTCATAAAAATTTCAATTTAAAAGAGCATTAAAAAAGAGGATAGAAAAGCTGAAGGCAAAATCATAACTGAATTTAAGACAGACTCTGAAAGTAGTTATTTATATGTGGGAAGTAAAAAGGTTGAAGATGATGAAACGGGTCTCTGTGAATGCAATTAATACTTGCATTGTGCTTTTGCCATCATTATTGCAGTTAACATTAGGCAATAAAAATAAGAGCCATAATTAACAGATGATTGAAAAGTATTTTTTATTTAACATGAAGCAATTTTCTCTCTTGTTGTTACACATGGGAAACCAAGAGACTCACCAGAGGAGGTTTCGTTTATGCAGGGAAACCTCTTCTTTGCTGGTTGCCCACTGATGCCGCTCTTATTTCTTGCCTCGCAGCCAGTTTTGACACCTGGAAAGGCACCGCTCCACGATGGCGGCAGTGCGGGTGTTCAGGCGGAAGGGTGCACGTGGGGACGGGTGGGCGCTGGCATTCTTGGCTGTGCCCTTGGTAGACTTGGTGTCCGTGGGATCGGCGGTGTCCTGGGGTGTGCACAGCTCCACGCTGCCCTGGGGTGTGCATGTCCCCGTGGGTTCTGTGACGCTCTGGGACACACAAGACTCCATACAAATCACGTTTTGGGGTGTGCAGGGATCGATGCATGTAACCGAGCACTGGTCGGGGCAGGGATCACCAACGATCACACCCTGAGCACTGCAGGGCTCCTCCGGGCAGGTCTCGAGCACCTCAAGGGTGCAGGGCTCCACGGATGAGATTGCATATTGCAAGGGAATGTTTTCCATGCAAGTCTCAACTGTCACGGGGCTGCAAGGCTCCACTGGCAAGACGGTTTGCTGGGGGGAGGAGGTCTTCACACAGGTCCCAACTGTCTCAGGCATGCAAGGCTCCACCGGCAAGATGGCTTGCTGGAGGGAGGAGGTCTTCACACAGGTCCCAACTGTCTCAACGGTGCAAGGTTCCGTAGCTGAGGTTGGCTGCTGCACGGTGAAGGTTTCCACGCAGGTCCCAGCCATCTCAGGGATGCAGGGATCCACTGGTGAGATCTCATGCTGGAAGGGGAAGGTTTCCCCGCATGTCCCAGCTTCCTCAGGGGTACAGGGCTCCACCACCAATGCTGCAGGCTGGAATGGGAGGCTGGTCCCTCCCTTACTTTGAGGAGGGTCACAAGGGATCACTGCTGGGGACCCACAGCCACACACACATAGGGGTGTGCAGGTGTCCCCAGGCATGGGGACAGCAGGAGGTGGGCAGGTGAGCCCAACCTGAGGGCAAGCCTCCAGGCAGGTAGCTGCACCCTGACACGAGCAGGGGTCCACCTGGAAAGTCTGCTCAGGACAGGGCTGCGTGTCCTGCATGGGGCAGGCATCCAGGTCCACCACGGCACACTGCGATGGGCACGTGTCAGGGCATACAGCCTCCCCTGTGCAGGCAGGAGGAGGCAGGCAGGGCACCTTGCATTGGGAGGACATCTTTCCACACTGCAGGCGAGCCTGCAAGAAAAAGAGCAATTTGGTGTCTGCTCACCCAAAGCATCAAACATTTCATTTTCTTGGCTGGTGAATTCTTCGGCAAACCCTTGCAGTTTGTGCTACAATTTGGTCATGAAATAAGGACTGGGAAGAAATCTCTGTGGTGTTTTTTTTTTTTTTTTTCCTAATTCTGCAACTGCTCCTTAGGAAAAGAAGCTTGGTCATTCTGATTTTCTGTATAAACTTCCAAACTCAGCTTTTCTTATTAAAATCTACTTTCAGCAAAACAATTTCACCCTAAGAGCATTTTCTTGTGCAGATAGCAGTGGATTTGATTACCACTTTCAGCAGGTTTATAACCTTCAAGTTAATCCCCTCTCTTTTCCAGACCTTTTCTCCTTGTCCTGAAACTCCCTTGCAGCAGAGAGAATACCCATCTCGCAGCAGCTGTGAGAGGAGCAGCTATCACTGTCCCACCTTTACCATGGCTAAAAGCAGCAACAGGCTAGACAGGTAAGAGAAAGACGTAGTAGTTCAGGTTTACCATGAGGCGAGGAGCTCTTACCTGGGACCTTGGCCGCTGCCGTCTGCGATGCCACAGTCACTTCACCGCTTCGATGGTATCTACATGCAGAGCAGTTTCGGCTCCTGCCTGCCGTGTAGGTGCTCAGGGAGCAAGGTGGTGTTTTAGCCTTCCAAATCCAGTGCTGAGACAGCAGGAAACGTTTTGCAGGGTACCCGTGGGAATGACAGCGAAGTAAGTGCGAAGGAAGAAGATCATTACTCTTTCAAACCCTTATCACCAAGGAGGTGCGAGAGCCAATAAACAATTTCCCTTACGCAGCTGGTAGCAGTAATCTATTTCGGCCAACAGTAGAAATTTAACAGCAGTAACAGGCTCAGATCTGTACCATCCCGAAGATACTTACCCAGCTCAAGTATCAGCAAATAAAGAGGGTGAACAGACACGGCAGCTTTAACCTGGGATCTGCCTTGTATATTCAAGAGCTTGGCCTCCGGAGTTGAGGTGCCCCAGGCACAGAGACAAGCTATCCTTTACTAACCCGGCCCTGCTCCGCCTCTGCCCTGTGATGGATTATTTGACTAATTATTTTTCATGGAAACCAGCTATTTCTGCGGCTGTAGCATAACCTCGAGTGAGCAAAGATGGCTTGCCACTTCACGTGTCCTTTCAGTGGGGCTGACGTCAGAGAAGAATTTGGGAAATGAATGGACTCCCAGCTTGCTCTCAAATAGTCGCCCAGTCATGGGTCAGATTTTCTGTGACGGTACAACATCCTCCAGCCCAACACCTCATGCGGG
This sequence comes from Xenus cinereus, assembly GCA_025774025.1. Classification (NCBI taxonomy): domain Eukaryota; kingdom Metazoa; phylum Chordata; class Aves; order Charadriiformes; family Scolopacidae; genus Xenus; species Xenus cinereus. The sequence goes on along the minus strand of JAOXJK010000016.1, from coordinate 2,104,720 downwards.
CCATTAGAGACAGGATGGGATGTGGGATCTGGGGGATTCTTTTATTTTTAGCAGCGTCTGACCTCTTTCTGTCGCCGCTGCTGTCGTGTTCGGATGCGGTGGCGCTGGTGGTAGTGTCCTGACGTGCTTCTGGAAACTCTTATATCATCGCTAGTCTCGTGATGTTTTGCATTTTCTCCTAAAGCTCTGACTCAAATAACAAAACACGACTCCGTCGCCATGATGCTGCCTTTATCCTCTTGTAGTTACCCCCCTGGAGAGCTGACGGGTGATAGGACCCTTTTCCCTTCAGCCCCCCAGTTTACCAAAGTCAGCTGTATTATACTGAAGGTTAGTTCAAATCACTGTAGTCAGCAGCGAGTTGGCAACCCAAGTGGTCCTGCATCCCAGATTTATTTATTTTAACTTAAATAACCAAAAGCTACTACACGGGCACGCACATTTAAAGGGAGAATAGGGTGCAGACACCAGAACTCACCTTCGTCTCCGGATGATATAAGCCCTCGTCTCCGCATGCAAGTAATACTGGTTCAATGCTTGTGTCACCAAGTGACTTAAGGCTAGTTTGGAGTGAACAGAGAAGGAAGTTTCAGAGCCTTTGATCTCTCACAGGCAATGCACTTGGTGGCTCTCCCTTCTCTCTTATAATGAGGGACTTTCAGACAAGAGCATCTTGACTGGGCTGCGGTTGTGGCAGGCAGCACGACTCCGTGCTGCAGCAGTCACGCACAGTTCTATCTTTAGTGAACGGTGTATCTGGGTCTCTGTTTAACGCTTTGTATGACAGAAATGTGCACAGCAAACCAAAAAGGTGACCACCACAGACACTGTAGTCAGAGCACCAAACACAGATGGTTCATCACCTTAGAGTGCCGCTGCATAGAGATGGGCCATCACAGCAGATGTCCTGGAAGGACCCTAAGTGACAGTGAAGACTTTAACACAATGTGAAGCCCTCCCTGGCTGCCAGACTGTTCAAGGCCAGGTTGAATGGGGCTTTGAGCAACCTGGTCTGGTGGAAGGTGTCTCTGCCCATAGCCGGGAGGTTGGAACTAGATGAGCTTTAAGGTCCCTTCCAACCCAAACCAGTCAATGATTCTGTGAAATTTTGGTTATGCTGGTGTACTGCACTTGGTTGAGGATAAGAGATATTATGAAGCTACCCAGAAAACTTGGGTGCTCCCAGGTACTGGGCTGCACTCTCCAGTGTACACCAGCAGTTACAGGGGAGTGAGTGCTCTCCTCCATCTGGCACACGTGAGACCACATCTGGACGCTGTGTCCAATTTGGGTCCCACAATCCAAGACAGTCTCCAGCAAACTGGAGTGACTCCAGTGGAGACCACCAAGATGGTCCATAGGCCTAGAGGAGATGACAGATGGGGAGAGGTTGAAGGATCTGCTTACCCTGGAAAGGAGGAGACTTAGGGGAGATTCTGGGGGCAGTTATTTAAAAAGTATTATTATACTTTCAGTTATTTAAAAAATATTAATGGAGAGGCTCTTCTCAGAGGTGTCCAGAGACAGGGTGAGAGGCAATGGTTGCAAGTTACAATGGAAATTCTGACTAAATTATCGGGAATAAAGTTCTCAGTAGGAAGGATATTGTGTACTAATAGGAGCAAGAAAACCTACACAGTAGAGCTGAACAAAACCACTTATGGAGTCCTATACCATCCATAATCCTGGTCTGTACGGATGTCTCAGGGGAAGGGGCAAGAACATTTACCAAATCAACGTTTATCAAAACAAAGCTTAATCCCAAGGGGGATTGTTTCCAGGATGTATCATCAGTTCCTTGTTCCACATCCCCCATAGGAAATACGTGGATGAGGAATTCAGGCTTGCAGGCAGCAGTCATAGTGCCGCATGTACCACCACAGTGGCCAGGTTTCATTAAAAATTATAATGTAAGCAAGTAATTTTAGGATTGGAGGTGGAGCAGGTCTGGATTATTATAAATTTTATTTCCATACCCCTGAGGTGTCTCACTTCCGGAGACACGGACACTCAAATCATATAAAAGGATTCATATTGTAGTGTTTCTCAAGCCGTTTTGGTTTCATTTGCTAGTTGCTGGTGGTGAATTGGGTAAGTCTCTCTCGGCTTACTTAACGTATGGCTGGGGTTATTTAATTTTAAAATATTATCTGCAGAAGCAATATAGAAGACTTAGGAGTGCTTCTGCTTAGTGAGATTTGTGTATGGTACTTATCAGGCAGCTGAGGTAAGGGTAAATACTCATTGCATCTTCTACCAGTCTTTATTTGCTCCGTGTTTTGCAATTGCTGTGCGTTCTCCATCGAGATGCATCTCAGGGTAGCTGAGAGCAGACTAACCTCTCTCTCTTTCCCCAATGACATTGCAGCCCTGTTTTAACCAGGAAATTACTGGGTTTGCGAGAGATCAAAAGGCAAGGCTAGGACTTCAAAGAAAAAAAGTGGGAGGGAAGATAAGAAGTGGAGACTCTCAGGCTGCAAGGGTAAGCAGTGCCTGGAAGGAAGTCTGGATGAGAGGAACCAGGAGGACTTCTGTGGGAGAGGTGGTAAAACAGCTACACTGCGAGCGTCAAATCCTTTGTTTGTGGAAGTTCTCCGGCATGAAGGCTCCACTCATGTTCTCTGGCTGAGGACATGCATGTGGATGGGGTCCACATCAGAAGCCTAGTAGTCTCCTTTTCAGGTGGAAATAGGGAAGCGATGTCAAAGAGCTCATACCAAACCAAGGGGTGCTGTGGGCAGATGGGGACTGTCACGACTTCGGAACCTGCAATATACTCTAGTCGAGTCCAAATAACACCTCTTTTCTTTCATGTTTTGAAAAGTTATTTTAAATGTACATGTATGCGGTAGCTACAAACTTGTCTAAAATGCTTTCATGTGGAGTTAGTGCCTTGCTATGGATTCCAGGTTATTTTCCCAATATATTTTTCAATATTCTGCTAGGAAAACTATAGTTTAACTCAGTGTATGAAATAGCTTTGTGAAAGCTGAATGTCTCTCTTTTCCACAGAGTAAATTCCCTTCCTGCTTTCAGACGTTACCCCTCCCTCAAAGATGCAGTGCCAAAACAATTGCCAACTGAGACAGCTCTGCCTTCCACCTCCCACCATCCTGGTGAAGAGTTTTCCTGTGAAAAAATGCGTAGATCCCTGTGGCGCTGGCTGTAATGTCCAGTGCTTGCCTCCATGCGTGGATCCCTGCTGCTATGGGATTCCTCAGGGCACCACCACTTACGTGAACCTGAGCAATCTCGGTGTGACACAGGCTGCCAGGTGCGTGGATCCCTGCTGCCTTGGAGTCACCACGTGTGCACCTCCATGCTGTGAGGAGGTGACCAAGTGCATCACCACATGTGCGGACCCATGTTGCTGCAAAGTGACTGAGTGCAGCACCAGATGTGAAGATACTTGCTGTCAGGAGGTGACCAGATGCACCACCACATGTGTGGATCCCTGCTGTCAGGAGGTGACCAAGTGCACCACCAGATGTGTGGACCCCTGTTGCCAGGAGGTTACCAAGTGCACCACCAGATGTGTGGACCCCTGTTGCCAGGAGGTGACCAGATGCACCACCACATGTCTGGATCCCTGCTGCCAGGAGGTGACCAAGTGCACCACCAGATGTGTGGACCCCTGTTGCCAGGAGGTGACCAGATGCACCACCAGATGTGTGGACCCCTGCTGCCAAGAAGTCAACAAGTGCATCACCAGATGTGTGGACCCCTGCTGCCAAGAAGTGAACAAGTGCATCACCAGATGTGTGGATCCCTGCTGCCAGGAGGTCACCAAGTGCACCACCACATGTGTGGACCCCTGCTGCCAAGAAGTGAACAAGTGCATCACCAGATGTGTGGACCCCTGCTGCCAAGAAGTAACCAAGTGTACCACCACTTGTGTTGACCCCTGTTGCCAGGAAGTGACCAAGTGCACGACCAGATGTGTGGACCCCTGCTGCCAAGAAGTGAACAAGTGCATCACTGGATGTGTTGACCCCTGCTGTCAAGAAGTAACCAGGTGCACCACCACATGTGTGGATCCCTGCTGCCAGGAGGTCACCAAGTGCACCACCACGTGTGTGGACCCCTGTTGCCAGGAGGTGACCAAGTGCACCACCACGTGTGTGGACCCCTGTTGCCAGGAGGTGACCAAGTGCACAACCAGATGTGTGGACCCCTGCTGCCAAGAAGTAAGCAAGTGCATCACCAGATGTGTGGACCCCTGCTGTCAGGAGGTGACCAAGTGTACCACCACGTGTGTAGATCCGTGCTGTAGACCTGTGACCAGATGTGCCACCAGGTGTGTGGATCCCTGCTGTGGAGCTGTCACCAGATACACCACCAGGTGTGTGGATCCGTGCTGTGATAGAGTGACCAAGTGCACCACCAGGTGTGTAGACCCATGCTGTAGTGAAGTGATTAAGTGCACTACCAGGTGTGTGGATCCCTGCTGTAGAGAGGTGACCAAGTGCACCACAAAGTGCGTAGATCCATGCTGCGATCGAGTGGCCAAGTACACCACCAGGTGTGTGGATCCATGCCGTAGAGAGGTGACCAAGTGCACCACCAAGTGTGTGGATCCATGCCGTAGAGAGGTGACCAAGTGCACCACCAAGTGTGTGGATCCGTGCTGTGGACCTGTGACCAGATACACCACTAAGTGTGTGGATCCATGCCGTGGAGCTGTCACCAGATACACCACTAAGTGTGTGGATCCATGCTATGGTAGAGTGAGCAAGTGCACCACCAGGTGCGTAGATCCATGCTGTGGAGAAGTGGCAAAGTGCACCACCAGGTGTGTGGATCCCTGCTGTAAACCTGTGACCAGATGCACTACTAAGTGTGTGGAGCCATGCTGTGGGCAAGTGACCAAATGCACCACCAGGCGCGTGGTTCCCTGCTGCAAGGAAGTCACCAAGTGCACCACCACATGTGTGGAGCCATGCTGTGGAGGTGTGAGTGAATGCACCACCAGATGCGTGGACCCCTGTTGCCAGGAGGTCACCAAGTGCACCACCACGTGTGTTGACCCCTGCTGCCAGGAGGTCACCAAGTGCACCACCACGTGTGTGGATCCCTGCTGCCAGGAGGTCACCAAGTGCACCACCACGTGCGTGGAACCCTGCTGTGGGGGCGTTCAGGCTGTTACGAAGTGTGTGGATTCCTGTCCCACCGCCTGCATTACACAAGCCACCCCCCCGTGCAAGGGTGTGTGCACCCCTGCCTGCGGCCGCCACTACTCCATCACCTGTGCAGAAGTTTGCCCTCGTAAATGCATGGCTCCTTGAGGGGTTGCGAGTGGGGGCTCCTGTGGCAGGAGTCTCCAAAGGCTAAGGAACGAAAACGGTTTACAGATCCCTGAACTTGCCAACGTCTTCCTCACATCTTTCCTTTCCTAATGTCCTTCCTGTCCTAGGAAGAGTAAATCTTCAAACGGTTTTCCTTACGTTCTGCATCATTTCTACTATATTTACCTCAAGCACAATGCGTTTCCTTATAACATGTAACTAATTGATTTTGTGCCCCCAGGGATATTGCCTGGGAGAGAGATTCTGTGATTTTTCTTTGCACTGGTGTGGATGGAGGGATTTCCACATTTGTTATTTCTTGGCATCTTCTTCTTTTCTTGCATGAAGCAATAAAAAAAAATATATATTATCTTGGCATCGGTTGTCTGCAAGTGTTTCCTTCGCTTTTGCATTCCCCCAGACTCACACGTTCCCCTTTAATTTCTTCCTAAAAGCCTGATCTCTTGGAGTGGCAGCTCCAGCTAGAATGTGTGGGAAGATCTATGGCAGTAGCATGAGGAAGCACTCCTCTCCCATGGTTTTGAGAAAACTTTGAAAACCCAACTACTTGCTGAAGTGCTCCTCCAAAGCTGGAGGAGCTCAGGGCCAGCTGTGGCTACATCCCACAGGCAGAAATGAAATGTTCCATTACGAGCAAGGAGTAGATAAGCCACTAATGAAGGGAAGATGAGCAGGTCTGGGAGAACATGCGTGACTGTCACCCGTGTGTAAGAGGTCCTATCTCAACCTTTTGCAATCGCCTTCCATTTCCCTGTCTCCGGTGGCAATTGGGCAAGCCTCATCCGTCGGGGAGGCCGACATGGATTCACCCACCACTGAATTCTGCAGGAATATTATTAGCAGTAGCAATTTGAACAATTTTGGTAGCCCTCCATGAATATCTGCTAACGGGATCCCAGTGCTTCCTCCTTAGCACCACATTGGTTTGCCCAAGAGCGGGTAACATCCTCAGGGACTCAAAGTTACCCCGTGACACATGCCAAGGGTGTCTCCGCAGGTTTCCAGTGTGGAGCTGGTGCAGAGTGGGATCGGCAACTGCTGAAGGGAGGAGGGATGGGGAGACAGGCTGCGGGGGAAGCTGGTGAAGCAGCAGACATGGGTGCAGCTCTGTCCGCGAGCACCCACTGCCTCCTTCTTTAAAGGTGCCCCAGGGCACATGGCTGGTGACTAACCTGCAATTATCACTGTCTCACTTTTTTTCTAGGAGAAGAGTCTGACCAATAGTGGGTCGTGATAAATCATACCCAATGGACGTGGCATTGCACGCGGGCTGGGGAGGTCCAGCCTCGCACAAATTGTCCCACCCTCACAGCTCCTTGGTTTCCGTCCTCCTCTCTCAACTGGTTGTGGCTGCCCCTGGCTCTTGCCACTGGTTGTGCAGCCCTCGCCACAGTGGTGTCTGGGCTTTGGTGAAGGCTCTAGGTGCTACCTAAGCACAAACGCTACACAATAGAAATCCCAAACCAATTGAGGATTCCTAGTCGTCCCTGTGGACGTCTGATTTGACTCCAAAACTCCTTTAAAACTCATTGTAAAGTTCTGTGCAAGCGATGATTTCTGCTACCAAATCAAATGGAACAATCTTCTGGGAAATAAGAAACTGCAGGTGGAAAAAATGTCATTCAGATAAGTTTTTCCTTAAACTATTTCTCTGTAACATCCTTCTGATGGCATGAAGCTTACATTGTACTTAATCCTTCATATGAACATAGAAATTCAGATTTTAAAAGGCTGAGAGCCTTTTAGCGGAGAGCAGAAACTTCATTTCCAGGTGAGCATCACAGGATTGTGCCATATGAAGAGAAACAGATTCCCTTCCTCCCTGAACACCTGGAAACACCTACACCCATGAAAACACCTGCACCCTGAACACCTATACCTTTGAAATTTTTATCACAGTTTGGGAGAAAATTGCTGTTCGGCATAAGCAAATGTAGTAGGACCACAGCTCTTCCTCTGTCAGGCAACTTTCTCTGAGCTCTAAAATGTATTCCTCAGAGATCAGGACACAGATTTATTCAATAATGTGAAAAAAACCTAAGGAAAGCTAGATACCTGGTCAAAAATATTGAGAAATCAAAGCAAATATCTGCAACAGAAAGCAAATGATAAAACAGATGAGGATTTTCTTTTTCATGACCACAGCTAGTTCCTCTTTTTCAGATTTAATTGCATTCAGATGCTCACTTATCATTCTTCATGGAGCACTCACCTTCCTGCGTAAACAGGAAAAGAGGCGGATAGCGCTGTATTTGGGTTCCTCTCAGCCCCAGAAGTAATGATCTAATTACTTGATCAAATAGTCCCCAGGGCATGGACTAGACAAGCCACTTGTTTTCCTGTGAGTTGCTAATTGCATTCTGGACTCAGCCTCTTGGCATCTCAGCTATGCAGACGATCTCCAAAGCGGCCAGAGCCATGGACCAGCAGCCTGGAGACCAGCCCAAACTGGAAGCTGCCCTGGGTGCTGGATCACACCCTTGCACCTTCCCCGGGGAGCTGTGGTAGGGAATGACGAGAGGGGAAAGTCGGATGTAATGAAGCCCCGGCCTGAAGATTTAATTGCAACAAAGTGCAGGAGAGTGGTCTGGGAAGGAATTGCCGGCATGAGAATAAGGGGAGAATCTTTGATTTCTATGAAAATGCTTTACTTGCCAAAATGCGGGTAGTGTAAAATGTACTATATGGGATGCTAAGCATAAATGAAATGAAATCCCTGATGCTGACCAGTGCTGGATGCCAAAGATGCTTATTGAAGAGGTTTTTAGTTAAACCAAGGGATACAAAGAAATCCAGAGGTATTAGATTTTTAAAGCAAAGTGTTCAGCCATTTATGAATATACATTTTTCTAGCAGAAATCCAGCTGAACCATAGAATCATGGAATCGTTAGAGTTGGAAGGGACATTAAAGACCAGCGAGTTCCCCACCCTGCCCTGGGCAGGGACACCTCCCACCAGACCAGGTTGCTCCAGGCCCCCTCCAACCTGGCCTTGAACCCCTCATGGGATGGGGCAACCACAGCTTCTCTGGGCAACCTGGGCCAGGCTCTCACCACCTTCACACCAAAGAACTTCTGCCCCACATCTCAGCTCAGTCTCCCCTCTTTCAGTGTCAAACCCTTTCCCCTCATCCTACCGTTCCACTCCCTGAACAGCCCACAATGGTGCATATCTAAACAGTTGCAAAGGGAAAAAAATGAGTTTGAGATTTTTCCATCCAAAGTCATGACATCTGCACATCCTGAAATTTTGTATTTATGTTAACAATCATGTCCCCATGACCATGCGGTGTTTCATGTCTGCAGGCAAATTTTTTTATAGCTGTAGGAAAATGGCTCCAATCTCGATGTGCCTCCATCTTTGGTAGCTCTTGGTGGTGAAATACGAAGTTTCTCTTGGATTATTTGGAGCCAAAATGTTGACCGTGTTCTTTTTTACTCATTTTTTCAGAAATATTCTCCTGAGCACCAGAATACAGTGCTCAGGGGATTCCTCTTCTGCAGCGGAAGCCAAACCTTTGGACAGGCTGTCTCCTCCTGGGCCCCAGGAACCTCTCCTGGTTCCAGTTTGGGCTTTGTCATGCTCTTTTCATTAAAGCACTACCCACCACCCAGCCTCTGGTTCTGCAAGAGACCTTAACATGTGCTGTTTAATTAAATAGAGCGCAGAAGTATCAGATTTGGAAAATCACTTCTTTGCAGCTCTTCTGCCAAAGCAGGATGGCCATGAAAGGATGTTGCTGTGGGGTCCTGACTCACCGAAGTTAACGTGACTAGTCAAATGACCAAATTGCTCATAAATGTAATAGAGATCCGCAAATAAGTGTCAATTAAGAATAATAATCCAACCCTCTGATGTTCCCACATATTACAGATGCAGATCAATTTATGTCCCCTAAAATGTCTATTTCTCTTAGAAGTCGTTACAATTTCTTGCTAATCAAATATAACAATAGGGTATACAATAACCCACTATAGAAAGGGAGACGCAGGACCGGTCCTCAGCGTTGGTTTTAGAGGTGAGCCTGGAGCCAGAGGAAAGCACGAAGAACTGTACAAACCGGACTGTGACAAACTCCTTGGCGAGATAAGTGATGGAGGCTGCTGCTGTGGGGGAACCTAAGTGTACTGGAGGACAAGTGCTTGCTCAGCGTCACCCAGCAGGGTTAGATCTTGGATGAGACGATGGAGAGAGATTATCTGTCAAAGTATTAGATAACGAAATCTGAGCTACTTGCTCTCTCTTCATTTTACAATCTGCAATTTACAATCTACAGTTTTACAAGGGTCTATTTGATGCAGTCGTGGGTGTTTCTCCTCACCCCAAAGCAGATGTCTAACACCAGAAAACACCGTACACGTCCTTATTTCTTCCTATCACCTATAAAAACCGCCAGTGCAGAGTATGAGTCTCGCTGGGAGAAACCGCACGTGATGTACTGAGTCTGTCCAGCAAAGGAGGAAGAGCGGAAAGACTGAATTAACCATGAGGTGTTACTGGGAGGATGTTGGGAGCAGTGCAAAGACGTCAGCTCACACGGGCTTAGGACGGGAATTCCAGTTTCCCCATGTAAACACTGGAAAGGAACCTGTCACGATGCCTGCAATTCTCCAGTGGGTCTCCTGGTTTCCAGCGTAAACAGGATGCACTGCTCACGCTGAACAGGTTGGAGGTTGGGTTTTTTTTGCCCATTTAGCATTTTTGTGAGTGATCTCATTGGGGAATTTGATTACATAGCCTGATGATCACATTCCACTGCCATGATAGGAATATCTCAGAGAAATAAAGATTTTTTTTGTGCTGTGGAGCTGAGTGAGATCTCATGATCAGGAAAAGGCTTCAATATGATAATATGGAGTTCTGGGCCTAAATTCTGCTTAAACTGAAGCCCTTTACACTGCTCTGGCAGAGAAAAATGCCTTCAAAATGTGTAGCCCTTTACTTTGCCCTAAATGGCTTGAAGAGGTCCTCAAGGTAAATCATTGAATCATAGAATTGCTGAGGTTGGAAGGGTCCTTTCAGATCACCGAGTCCAACCATCCACTTGACACTGATAAAAGCCATCACTAAACCGTATCTATGTCCACATTGACATTTCCAAGCATCAATGTTGTTAATGGATGGTGGAGAAGAATGGGTTGGGTGTATTTCATGGTTATAAAATATATTAGAGAAAAAAATACCTCAACAGTTTGTAGAAGTGCTGATGGCCCACTGCAGGATTAGCTGTTTCTTACCATGAGAATTAGGACATGCTATTTCCCATAGTAAATCAGATCAATTGTCCATTTTCCCTAATAATAGCTATCCATTCTTACTGCATTGAAAAAACCTAAGGTATCATTCAGACATTTATGGAAATAAGGAGAGGAAAATATCCAAGCATATTAAATCTTTTTGAAAAACAATTAATTCAGTACCTGTTTTTTTTAATTGCTGTGTCATTCCCATTGAGAACCACATGACTCATGAATTAGGTGGAAACAGAATTTGCTCAGGATCACATGTTTTTCCTGGAAGAGGGTTTCCATCAAAAATTAGGATGTAAACAAATATGTAAAGCATGTATAGGTGGAGCTTGCTCAGGTAGTTAGTGGTCAGGTGTCCATACCCCTGGGCTCCCTTGTTTCCGGAGATGACGCCATGCAAGCCATATAAAAAGGTTTGCATTTTGATGCTCACACCAGTTCATTTGACTTCTCCCTCACTCACCTGCACTGGTGAACTGGTAAGTCTTTCTCGGATTTATCAGGGGAAGATGCAATGGCTGTGGTACTTGGTTGGTCTGATCGAAGGAATATATTACTGATCGCAGGAGAGCGTTGCTTCTAGTGTTTCTGTTCCAGGGTTTGTCCTGGAATGGGGGAGACAACTTAGAGTTTGCTCTTCCTTAAGTAGCTTGCAAATGTCTTCTCACCTCTTCAGAAACCATGGCTGTCTCCCATCCTTCTTCGTATTCTATCTTCATGAATTTTTTTCATACCTCATTAAGTCTGGAAATTAAATAAATTAGTGGATGCTGGCAGAGTAAGTCTCGGGACTTCAAAAGAGATGGGTGGGAAGAAGCATTATCTGGAAGAAGGAAGCTGCAGAACACCTGAGGGCAAAGCTGCAGGAGGCATCTGGGAGAAGTCAAGATGAAGAAGTGAATTGGAACTGGGAGCTGCAACCTCTGGGCCAACCCTTCTTTTATGAAAGGATGAGCCTATGAATTTTGATACAACTCCAATGATGTACCGTGATATACAGCTGGAGGATCTGGGATGGAGTCTGAATTTGTGGTCTTTGGGCTCTATCTTTGGGGATTAGCAAGTTCAACGTCTACACAAAGGGGGATGTGCTCTGTGGTGTGTGAGGAACTGAAGAAGTGATAAGCAAAAGACGGGCCCTGGAACGTCTGCTGATTTAATTAAGAAAATAAGGCAATTAACTATTCTCATGTTACAGCTTCTATAAAATTTAACTATGGGCAATTCTATAAAATTCAGGGTTTATGGCTCTAGTCTTCTTAACAATGATGCCTGCAGGTTCCCAAGGAAGGAAGGAATAACCTGCAGAATCATTCACACGAGCAATTTTTTCTAACAGCCCTTCTCTCAGTCCAGCCGCTAACTCCTATATAAGTTTCAAGAGCTCAGGTTGTGAATTGTGGTTTAAGAAGAAAAGACGAGTATCCTGACTTTATATCTCTCTTTTTATCTTTTCTCCTTAGCTTTACCAGCCCCTCGGAAGGATGTCTTACTACGAGCAGTGCAAGCAGCCCTGCCTGCCCCCTCCCATTTGCCTGCAGAAGTGCGGCAAGTGCGTGGAGCCCTGCAAGACGGTGTGCGTGGAGCCCTGCGACAGCATCTGCGTGAAGCCCTGCTCCACGCCATGCGTGGAGGTCTGCTCCACACCCTGTGCCACCCAGTGCACCACCACCTGCAGCACCCAGTGCGTGGAGCCCTGTGCCACCCAGTGCACCACCACCTGCAGCACCCAGTGCGTGGAGCCCTGTGCCACCCAGTGCGTGGAGCCCTGTGCCACCCAATGCGTGGAGGTCTGCCCCCCTAAGTGCATTGATGTCTGCGTGAAGCCATGTGCCACCCAGTGCCAGACCCAGTGTGTGGAGCCCTGTGTCACCCAGTGCTGCACCAAGTGCGTGGAGCCCTGCCCGCCCCAGTGCGTGGAGGTCTGTGCCTCCAAGTGCGTGGATTCCTGCGAGACCGTGTGCCTGGAGCCCTGCAGCACCTGCTGCTCCCACCCCTGCTGATGGCCTCAACGCGCGAGCCTTGCGTGATGCGCATTGCAATATCCAGGGGCTCATGAGTATCCACAGCACGAAAAACCGGTTACAGGCCCATCTGCGACGGACTGAGACCTCTCCCGACCTGGTTACCCCATGCTCTTTTTGTCTTGGAAAAGCTTTTTCTGAACTCTTCCAGCCTGTATCTTTGTTTCCTATGATACTTCTGCTACTGCTATCTCAGCACCTTTATCTTGGTAACTGCAGTTGGCCAATATTATACTGCTAGGCATTGTGGGAAGTTAATTAGGAATGGTTGTGCTGTAAGCAGTTGATGTTGGAAGATGTCTCCCCTTCTATTCTTTCATTCTCATCTTGTCTTTTAATGTAATTCCTCTTGTCTTTTAATGTCTATCTGCAGCAATAAAAATTGACCATTGATGGCATAACGCGTCTTCTGTCTTTACTTCATCTCCCTGTTTCCATGTCTTTGGACCCAGGAACATCTTCCTTGAGTTTTCCTTCTAAAATCTGTGACAGTTGTGGACGATTTGTGCCTGCAATGCAGTGCTATAAACAGAGAGAGCATCCATTATAACATGGAGCAATGTCTTCTAATACCATAAACAAAACATCTTCACGTCAGTACTTCACGTCAATACAGATATTAAGAAGAACAACATCATCCTAGATTAAAATAGTGATAGAAATGTTATTTTCACCTTTATTAATGACAGAATTTTGGTCTTTATACCTCTGAATTTTGGAGGCAAATCTTAGAAACAGGTAAAAGGTAAATTTAAGCGGAAGAAAGCCCTGAGTCCAAGGAAGAAGGAATTGAAATGTTCTTGCTGGGATTTTAACTATTTCTGAAAAACATTTGGATAGAGACGAAACTGATATTTTTGATGGAGACCAACAATGGTATTTTTGGTGAATTCTCCCCATGATCCTCAGAGACTAACTATAGAAAGTAGGGGATTTGGCTTCAGGAGATGAATCTTCTTGTGGTTCAGGAACAGGTCTGGGCCCTGCAAGATTGCAGCTCTGTGCCCACATTTGCTGCAGACACTTTGCGTGGCTTTGGGCAGGTCTCACTCTTGTTATCTGTCCATTCCGCATCTGCAAGGCAGAGAAGTCACATCCCTGACTGACAGAGTGGTTGGCATTTCAGGTTCATTAACAACTGGCAGGCATGATAATATTTTAATTCACTTATAAACAATATCTCTTTATTTGGAGTCATAATTTTGAACCTGAAGGAGGCCCATTGTCTGGAGGGACATTATACCCATTTAAATGCCGAGTTTCAGAGATAATGCTCCCATTGTCTTCCATTCCGTGCATGTGACTTGCGTTCCTCTGTCTCCGTGACGGCTACACAATTTCCATGTCTGGGATGTAAAGAATTGCTATCCACCTACCATATCATTATGGCAAGGGTGGGGAACATCTAATCTAGAAAGGAAAAGAGTTATATTTAGTTGTGTGTAAACACTGTTACCAAATCAGCTTTTAATGAAACCTTGTGTGCAGGTGTAGAGAGTTTAACAGATTCCTTTTTGTGTTACTTCTCTCAATACCAAAAGGTGACACCATCAAACAGGGATAATGATAGGTAAAACACGTCTCGCTAAGGCAAACAAATTCTACACCTGAACACACCTTTCGGCTCAGACAGACAAAACAGGGGGAGGTGGGCCATATCTTCCACAGCACGAAAGTAGGGGGGGAAGACTGGGAACCTCTAATTCCTACTGTGGAATGTAAACATTTGGGGATTCAGCCATGAATTCTGCCTCGCTAATAACTGCTTGCTGTGTAGCATCAGTGTCCACTTCCAGGCATGGAAAAAGCCTTCGTCAGGAAGTCATATGCAGCTACTAATGAGCTCCATCTCATAGGTTAGTCACCTATGACTGATTTCCAAGCATCTTCATCCAGCTCTATCAATCAGCTGTGTTAGTAATTTAAATTTTTTCCCCTCTCCCTCTCTGCTGCAAGCGTTCCACCAGGCGCAGTCGTCATTGGTGAGGACATGCAGCTCTGAAAGCCCAGGGGAAGCGGCAGAAGGGACCTGTTGGTTTGTGCTCATCACACTTCCTGTGCCTGTAGGAAAAACGTGTTGCAAAAGCCCTGACACACTGCTCCTCTATGCACCTGTGGTTAGGTCTGGGCATTGCTAAGATTCTCCTGCATATTTACAACAAATTAGTAACCTTTGATCTATGTCAGCCTTGGGGTCATGAAGACCCCTGGGAAATCTTTAAGGTCCCTTCCAACTCTAAACCATTCTATGATTCTATGAAATCAGGCAGGAACGAGGGATGTTAACATACTGGATGATGTTTTTTTCCATTAGCACCTTCTGCTCTCCTGCATCCAGTGGAATCCATGTCCATCATCTCTCTGAGCATCACACACCCGTAATGGAGACCGGACTGTAATTCCAGGGCTGAATCTGACCCCACGGGGCATAGCATTGAGGAATGCTCCAGGGAGGATTGAACTACCTTCTCCATTAGAGCTAAAGACAATGTTTCAGTTGAAACTTTTTCTCTGCTCCTTCCTTGGAAAAACTTCAAGGGATAGAGATGGATCTATCCCCAGAAAAAAAATAAATTCTGCCATAACTTCAGCAAGCATAACTCAGCGTTTATAGAAAAAGAAGTTTTTGTTCCTTCATTGAAAAGCTATGTCAAAGTGCAAGAAAAAATATGGGGAAAGCTTTCTAATTTCTTGGCAATATAAAATGTTTCATTCTCCCTTTTGGGGAAGGAAAATAGAGAAGGATGGAAGCAAAGCCCAAAAGCACAGAGTGCCGAACGCAGACCTGCTGCCCTTCCCAGGAGCTGGGATGCAGCACCCAAACCTCCCCACCCTACTGGGATTTGTGCCAGCTGGAGATCTGTCCTGGTGATCACAGACAAAACTATCAGGAACCACCTAAACTTTATGCAAATGTGTTCTGCTCACTCCAGAACGGATCTAAGCCACCCCTTCAAACCTGAGTTGAGTTGTGGCATCTTTGCCCAGGGTCAGGACAAGATGAATTATTAATAAATTAGCCAGTTATTACCAGATTGGGTGTGCCTTACATTAAAAACAACAAATCCCCCGCACCTGAAAGAGGAGGCATCTCACAGACCTTGACTGAAGTCCAGGTATACGGAGGTGTCAGTGGAGCAGGTTCTGATTGTGAAAGATTCTGGTCATCAAGTTAATCTGTTGTCATCAGCTCCCAGGGCTGACTTCTAAAAGCGTATAAAAGCCTCCCATTCAGGCGGCTTTTTAACTTCAGTGGCTTCTTCTTCTCTTCCTCCAACAGCAGGAGACACCAGGTGAGTCGCTCTATGTGCTTTTAGCTCTATATGTGGGGGTTACTGGTGCTGTCTCCTTGGGAGACAGGGTGATTTTTTTTCCTTTATTCTGTTTACCTAATAACAGTTTCAACTCATCTCCCTGGCAATTTCACCTCTGCACAGGTGAAAGCCATATTACTTTATTTTGAGACTTTCTGAGGCTCTAGATAGTGGCTTGCTGACTGTTTTACCCACAAACCCTCGTCAACCCTCATAATTTTTTTTTGCCCAACTGATAAGAACCCTTGTGGATAACCATCAGGTATTGAGTATCAGCTACCAAAGGATGGCATCCACCGGCAGCTTGTTTTCCGTCCGTCAAGCAGCCATGGGCTGATCACTGCAGTCTCCCTGATATCCAGGGCTCTGAGTTTCACTTCTTTGTATAAATTCATATAATCACCGAGCAGGACAGGCCACCTGCATTTAACAGCTAGAGACGTGGCTCCTGCTCTGAGGGTCTCAGTGAACTAAGCAGAGACATGGCTGTTGGCAGAAGGGATTGTTATCAAACTATTTTTCTCTTTCAAAATCACTTGCAATACTGAAATGTCATGGCTTCCTGTTCCTCTTTGACTACTTCTAAATATTGCTCTGAGGATCCCTTTGAACTAAGCGTGCTTTCATTAAAACTCGCGTTGCTTCTTCGCTTGTCAAAGCTGAAATGCTCAGAAAAGAGTGAGCAGAGGAAAAGAAGGAAAACTCCTCTCCCTGTTTCTCTCCCCTCCACTTCTATAGCCATTTACCTCTTTGGATCACAACTCTGTTAATATGGTTCTTGCCTCTTCTATTCATTTATGCTTGAATGCACTTACGCCCTGAGCCTTAAAGGCTCTTCACTGTGGGTTTGATGTAAAAGCTGAAGAACTGACTGAAACTATAATATCCAGAAAGGAGAAGTGTGTAGGGCTTAAAATAACTGAAATGGCACCTTGGTTTTCTTCCAGGCTTAGCGAAGATGTCTTCCCACCAGCAGAAACAACAGCAGCAAATCCCTTCAAAATGCCAGGAAAAGTGTGCTCCAAAGTGTGTGGAGCAATCCCAGGCCCCAAAAGGGCAAGTCAAGTGTCCTGTGAAGAGCATCCCCCAGCAGCAGCAGCAGCAGCAATGTCCAAAGCAGAAGTAGCACTGGCCACAAAGTGCCACAGAAGATGCAAATGCTCATTTCCAGGCTCTCCTCCTGCCTGCTGGCTCTGCCAGAATAGCTAGAAATTTGCAACACGCCTCCTTTGATTGAGAGCAGAAATTACTTTACAAAGAGATGCAATTCATTAACTCGGATTTATTCACCTTCTGCTATAAAAAAAAATAATCATGGGGCCATTTTCCTCTGATCTTTAATTTGGGACATGCAGCAATAAAATGATAAGTAACCTCATTACTCGCTTCCTGATATTTTTTTCACTTTACTAGTGTCACTCGTTCTATTTTGCTATCTTGTATTAGCCAAAGAATTACGTTTAAACATACACTTGTACACAGGGACCCATGCACATTTGTCTTCCAGAATTCCCGAGGAATCATTTGTCCATATTTTTATTTCACATAGTTGCAGAAACCTACAACTATTAATATGATGACCAAGGAGACCACAAATGGGAAATGTCTAGAGCAAACAGGACACAAAACGATCACAATTTCTGAAGGGTCCTTTGGGACAGAGCTGCTGCCAGGGCGCCAAAACTGGCTCAGGATGGATGCACTTCCCAATTCGGGGTGATCTTGCATGTTGTTTTCACCCTGAACTGAAGCAACCTGGGGAAACTTGGTTTTCTGTAAGACAAAATATTCTGAAGTATATTCTTGCGGGTCTATCAAAACGATT
Organism: Xenus cinereus; assembly: GCA_025774025.1. Taxonomy (NCBI): domain Eukaryota; kingdom Metazoa; phylum Chordata; class Aves; order Charadriiformes; family Scolopacidae; genus Xenus; species Xenus cinereus. The sequence goes on along the minus strand of JAOXJK010000016.1, from coordinate 2,087,001 downwards.
GTGGTTTTAGAGTCTCAACTATCCTATAACTGCTGAGAAGTAAAGAATCTTTGGAAGGTTTTAACTCTGGAATGAAACTTTTGCTTGCTCAGAATGAATCGTTTTGGTTTAAAGAGGATCCAGAATGTTTTGGTTTCTCAGCCAAGGACAGGACATTACTGAAGAGAAAATTGGTTCTGTTTTACCTCAAACCAGGACACTTGGCTAATTAATTTCCAGTCAGCTGGAAGAGTAGAGGAGGGAAATTATAAATACAGGAACTGTTGAGTGATATAATATTGGTGTCTGGCAAACAGACATAAACGTGCTCTGCAAACCAGCAGCTGTGTGTCTCAGTGCGATTCTGTGATCAGATGTGGAGGTTGGATGTATCCAACGCCCATTGAAGAGGTACGGGGCCAAGCTGAGGAGATAACATCGCTCCTGGCTCATCTGGGTGTGGGAAAAACTCGTTTGCTTGTGCTTGCAACCTGTCTCGTAGACCTGCCCACGGCTGATGTCTGCTGAAGGTCATGGAGTGGCTCTGAGTATGTTTAAATTGGGGCAGGTTGACCACGGGAACAGCTCAGTGTGAGCCATGTGGGACGGGGTGTCCAGCTGAGCGGTGTTCCAGCACAATTAGTGTTTCTGTGCCATCAGCCACCCCTGGCCTGACACAGCTCAGGGGTTCTTGCAGGTTCTCCAACATGGGCACCTGGAGATGAGCAATGGACCCAGGATCCCCTGTGAACACCCAAATTTCTGAGTCCCAATTTGTCCATCTTTGAGGCTAAAAAGTGCCTGATTGTTGCAGGCTGAGGTTCCTTTTCATCTTTTTAAGGAGAAGCTATTAAAAATCTCCACAACTTGGTATTCAAAGTCATTTTTATTGTTGATTTTCACAGTGAAATAAATCCTGGATACAATATCAGCCTAAAATAATTAGCGATAAGTGCCAAATACACACGCAACAACACCGTGTGGTGAAACATGTTCCAGGGTGTAATTGAGACAGCACTGGGTATGCTTCCTCCTTTATCCTGTCTAGCAGATGGAAGCCACGCCTGAGGTTAATCTATTTCAAAACATGTCTGGATTGGATTTAATTATCTATATATTTTCCATAATCTCAGCTTGAGCTGTTCTTTTACACATCCTAGAAAATCCAAGGTGAGCTCTCTGAGGAAAGCACTGATTACTACCAATTCAACTAAGCAGATAACTAAGAGATGATGGCTCTTCTGTAAAAATCTTTCTATTTCCTGTAGCCCAATGGATTTTTTTTATCTGCATAATATATTCAGCACTGTGGATTCAGGATTCAGAAAGTCTTGCTGCCGCTGATGAGAACCCCTTAGCAGCAGGTTCTGCACAAACCTCAAATCCTATTAGTAGTAGGCAAAACCCCTAAGTGCAAGATGGGGGGTGGCATTAGAGTGCAGGGAGCTGGGGAGGAAGGCAGGTGCGCAGGTCTGGACAATGAGCTGTAGGTTCCTAAATGCATGTGGGTTAAATTTGAATATTTAGCTTAATAAACCCTGACTGGAGCCCCTCTGCTGTGAGGACAAGCTGAGAGAGTCGAGGGGGTTCAGCCTGGAGGAGAGAAGAGAAGGCTCCGGGAAGACCTTCGAGCCCCTTCCAGTCCCTAAAGGGGCTCCAGAAAATCTGGGGAGGGACTTTTTACAAGGGCATGTAGTGATAGGATGAGGCATAATGGCTTCAAACTGGAAGTGGGGAGATTGAGCTGAGATGTGGGGAAGAAGTTCTTTGGTGTGAGGGTGGTGAGAGCCTGGCTCAGGTTGCCCCGAGAAGCTGTGGCTGCCCCATCCCTGGAGGGGTTCAAGGCCAGGTTGGATGGGACTTGGAGCAACCTGGGCTGGTGGGAGGTGTCCCTGCTGATGGGAGGGGGTTGGAATGAGATGATTTTTAAGGTTCCTTCCAACCTAAACCATTCTATGACTCAAGCATGCCATCTTGCTCTTTGATCTCTCTCTGTGCCTTTAAAAGCCAGCAGGGTGATTGGGAGAGGGCAGAAATTCAGGCTGCTGGAAAGCTGGGTGCACATGCCTACACCACCACCCGAAGCCCTATTGTCTATCGAGAGTCCCGAGGTTTCAGTTCGCGCGGGGCTGTTAGTATGGGGTGATGCTGGCGTTAGCTGCGGGGGGAGCTGTGCTTCCTGACAGGAATTCTGCAGTGAAGAAAAGGGTGTTGGAAAAATGACCTCTGACTGTGAGACGTGGGGAGAGGAGGTCCGGGTTGACAATCTTCTTCTTCTCTCTTCATGGCTTCCCTTGTCAGCGGCAAGTTACTTCTGCATGGGTGGCCACTGGGTGGGCTGCTTCACCTGCTGCTGCTCGATGGGGGGACACTTCTCCGGAAGGGAGCCCTTCCCTGGCTCAGGGATTGACACGGGGATCTCCTTGCACTCCTGCTTCTGTTGGGGACATGGGACAGGTTCAGGAACAGGGATTGGCACTGGGATCTCCTTGTACTCCTGCTTCTCCTGGGGACATGGCACAGGTTCAGGAACGGGGATCTCCTTGTACTCCTGTTTCTCCTGGGGACAGGGTGCAGGGTCAGGAGATGGAACAGGGATTGGCACAGGGGTCTCCTTGCACTGCTGCTTTTCTTGGGCACATGGTGTGGGTTCAGGGCATGGAACCGGGATTGCCACAGGGGTCTCCTTGCACTCCTGCTTCTCTGGAGGACATGGGGTGGGCACAGGGATCTCCTTGCACTCCTGCTTCTGCTGGGGACATGGCACAGGTTCAGGGCATGGAGCGGGGATTGGTGCAGGGATCTCCTTGCACTGCTGCTTCTCTTGGGGACACTCTGCAGCCTCCGAGCAGGTCACAGGAACTGTGACAGGTGTCTCCTTGCACTCTTGCTTCTCCAGCAGAGATGGAGTTGGTTCAGAGCAGGAAACAGGGACTGGCACCGGCAGCTCTTTGCATGCTGATTTATCCTCGGGGCATGGAACAGGCTCAGGGCACGATACAGGTGGGAGAGTTGGTGGCAGTTTGCATTGCTGTTGCTGCTGCTGCTCCTGGGGTGGACACTGGGGTATGACGACCACTGGTGTTTCTCCCTTGCCTGGTTCCACCACCGGTGTTGGCAGCGGCACTGTTTTTTCTGGTACCACCACTTCTGGGACTGGTTCTGGACAAGGTGTTGGGATTTGGACTTCAGTTTGCTGCTCTGGACATGGGACCGGCTCATCATACGGCACTGGCTCTTGGCTTTGCTTTGGAATGGTTTTGCTCAGGCCAGATGGGAAGGTGATTTCCTGCTTGATTTGCATTTGATTCAAAGACATCTTTGCAGGAAACAAGATTATCTGAAAGAAACGTCAGAGTGTTATTGTGTCTGCTAAATGAACTGTGTTGGGATGAGAGCGAAACGATTATAAGAAACATAAATCAGTTGCAAGAGCAAAGTTCTTTTACTTTGCCCGTGGTTTCCCAAGGCTTCTGCTCTGACTCTGTCTTATCTTGCTCCTCCTTTCTGATCTGCAATGCGGGACTGCCCCATCAGGTCTGACTGAAGTTGAGCCACTCCTTTGATGTTGGAGCTGATTTACACTTTAGAGCTCTTCCTCCTGTTGTTTAGCTCTTCCAAACGTGTTAACTCCCTTTCATTTCTGTGCTGGGGAATTGATGAGAGGAGCTGGCAAATAACAGATCTGCTGGTTTGATAACGGTTTCAGAAAGTAAAAAAATTATAGTAAAAAAAATAATGAATGCTGAAGACAAACATTTTTAAATGTTTGGTGTGTCAAAAAGTAGAAAAACACAGATCTAGGCCCAACAGAATATTTGACCTTGAGAAAACTGAAATACTAAATTTGATTTTGCCCATTTAAAAATAGTTTCCAGATTTTACTTGGAATTAGAAACCTGAGGTGCTAAAGTCTCAACGTGGACCTCACCAGTAAGCTGATATCTTTCTGTATCATTAAGAGTTCCTACAGTAACAATTGGCCAACTCCTCCTCTTGCTCCAGTTTCACTCTGACCTCATTGATGATGTAATGGACTGAGGTTACCTGTGGCACAGTCCTTCCAGCTCTCATGGAAAGAATTAACAGTGCTAATGCGTCCCTATGTTTCTGGATTATCACGGCCACTAATAACACATGTAGCTGGCGTGAATCAGAATAATCAGGAGTGATTTCTTCTCCCAAGGCAACAGCCCATGTGCAAGAGCCCAAAGGAGTTTTCCTAATTTATGAAACTCCCTCTCTGAGGCAGGCACCAGGTTCAGCTGGTGCTGTGTCTTTGGCAAATCCTGTGTTGCTGTTTTTCTAAGGACAATCTGAGAGTACAAACAAAAGGTTAGAATCACAGAAGGCTTGGTTGGAAGAGGCATTTTTAAGTCCCCTCAGCACAGGACTAACAGCAACACAAATCTTGTGAGAGTGTGCAAGTGTGTTCCCCCTTCCCCATGTTTCCTCCCCCTCTCAGCACCTCTTCAAAGCAAATTCATTCTGCTCTTCTACATCCTCCTAGATGCTCCACATCAATATCACTTGTCTCTTGATATAGTCTTTATAAGGATCTGATAAGATCTTAAACCAAATTATTATATTGCTCTTGACATGGTTAGCATGAATGATGCAGCACCCTGGGAATACTTCCACTCTTCTGCTCCGTACAGCCCCTCGTACTCCCAATTCTACCTTTTACAAAATAATTCTTCAATGAAATTTAAGTTTTAAAAATATTCTTGTTATAAATAGCAGAATCACAGATAGAACAGATTTGGAAGGAGCTTTAGGATACCATTTAGACCTTCTTCTTCCCTGAAGGCAGGATCAGTTATACTCAAACCAACATAATTTTATCTGATCTCTTCTTCAGAAAGGATCCAATTTAGCACTTAACTATCCTCAGATTTACACACAACCTGAATTTGCTTTGCAGAGTCATTCCAAGACTGCTTGTACTACCCCAATGCCCACAGTTTCTCTTCTTTGCAGGAATCTTTTGCATATTCAAAGGTATCAAATAAAACACTTCTTTCAAGAGTTTGCCCACGTTAAGCCAAGCAGTAAAATTAGAGACAACCCAAAAAAATATCAGCGTTCTCCAACTTACCCAACCGGTCAACAGGGAGAAGTGTGAAGTCAAGTGGATGGTGAAGCACGGAGATTTGAGAACTTTTATATGGTTTCAAAGCCCTGCCTTCTGGGAATGAGTCCTCCTAGGTAATGAGCTCATTCTTTCACAACTGCCGTTGTGCGTTTCCTCCACGGACTTGTTTCACACGTAGGCATTGTGAAGAGAGGCTTTTGGTGCACAATGCCTTTCAATTCCCTGACTAATGCGATTTAACAAAAAATCTTTTGGTGTGAATAAAGGTCGTACCCTCAGGTTAACAGATTCACTGCAGACCCAGCCAAGACCAGGGGACTTGGTGTGGTGCCAACCAGCGCGGTTGCACTTCAACTCATGCACGGGCCATTTCACGTCAGCCAATGCCCCCCTTCTTAGGATGTATTTGTAGTTTA